>JAVGVS010000003.1:7618807-8006307 GCA_032718565.1 Distichodus sexfasciatus
TGGTTCGCTCCATTTCTACAGGACAAATTGATTTGTAGATGATCTTATTGCACTGACAGAAGAGATGCTGTACCATGACTGAGGATGTAAAATATTTTGCTCATGTTTATCAGCGTTTCCATAATTCCAGCACATCTGAAGATGTATGTGCAGAGTGTCTGAGGGTGTATTCACACCTGCCTTGTTTAGTTTGCGTAAAACAAACCCAAGCAACACCTTACAGATGACCGTCATGCACCGTATTAAAACATGTGCTGGTCTGTTCTGCTTTTTCAGAACCTCTTGTATGCTGGTATTACATTATACCTTTTATACCTTATCCTATTTCCTAGGGGATTAACAATACATTGATGCACATCGATACATAAACATCAGTGATCTGCAAGTCCATAGTTTTGATCCAAAATAAAATATAGATCAGACTAATTGTAATATCACTTTATATTGAACAGTAGATCTATTTTTATTAAAAGATAAATGTTTTTCATTTAAATGTCTTGTAGTGCTGAGCAATAAAAATGATATTTCAGTTGCTTTTTTGTGTTTTGATAAATCAGCATGATATTGTCTCATGTTGATCGCTGGCTCCTGAATTGAATCATATCATAGCAGACTTTGCGACATTCAGACTTTATGTTCAAACGTGATTTATACCACTCCTGTGTCCTAATCAAGGGGACAGTCCCTCTGGAGCAGCCTGGATCTTGATTAGTGCTTCTCAAACCTCCAATCTTGTGGTTGCCAACCGCGCCTCTCACATCACCTTGTCATTCATGATTTTCTGTAACAGATGTGAGTTGAACTCTAGGAAGTAGATAATATTCGGTTCCTTTTTTAGAATTCGGCGCCCTCTGAATCTCTCACTAAACTGATCTGGGTGAGTGAGTCACATGAGTCAGTATTGCCAAATCACCAGCTGAATCGTTTGTTTTTCACAGAAGAAAGTATAGAAAACTTGTGATGAGAATGAATGCTCCCCTCCAAATAAATGACAAAGTATCAAGACAAGGCTACCAGGGTGGCAAATATTCATTTTAAAGTGGCACTAGAGGAAGTTAACTGACAGACTCACTCATACAGTATGTGCTTCGAGGAGTGCTAACCCGCCTGTGTGAGCGATTCAGATTCAGTTGTACGTTTCCGGCTCTAGAGGAAATTAACTGACAGAAGCTTTATGGACCTCTGCAGAAGTTTTGCATATTGTATCCAACTTCAATGCAATTCATGCAGGTCCTTTAAAAACAGACACAAACTCTATTTTCAAAAAAAAAATTTTTTTACTAGGATTTAGCAAAATTATTTTTAATTGCTACAGTATGGCAATACTGCTTCCTGATAAATCAGCTCCATAATAAATCTAATCTGTTCTGGGTTTTTCACCTGAAATTGATCCTTGCAAAAATGCCTATTTATTTTCTGTGGCTTCGCTTCTTTAACCCTTGTTGCCAACATGTTACATTGTGATTTCCATAAATGTCATTACAGAATCTGGTGATAATGAAGATTAAGTCCTCTTGCTTTAGATGTCTTCTTAAAAACATGCTACTTTGTACTGTTAGACATGCTACCACTTAGCACTACACACTAGCCTGGAACACGGCACTGCAGCAGTATGCTGTGATCATGTGCCATCATTTCAACACATGAATCAACTGTAGCAGTCCCAGAAAAAATGAGCAAGACCGCCTGTTTCTGCTCCGCTGAACTCAAACTGCGCGAAGGCACATGACTTGGCACAGTCGAAAGGGATTACAGTAGTGTATGAGAAAAAAAGGAGGAGGGATAAATATGATGGCTTAATTTGGCTTAAAAATCCAGAGCATTCTTTGCCTTCTTAAGGCTCTTTTCCTGCCTCGATTCTTTTTTCTTTTCGCCGAAATCACGACGCGGGATTGGGTCAGGTGCTTTACTCATGCAGGTCAGACTGTATGAGCACAGAGGAAGTGGCAGGAGGGGGAGGTGAACACTGTACAGCGATACTATCAGCGGAGACCAAATTCTGTAATTATACACCACCTGAACGGCTAACCGCGTCTTACACACCAGAGGGACGTACCTCCTGAAAGAAGAAATTTAAAACGTGGAAATAGAGTTAAATACAGATAGTTTTGGTGAAGCATATTTCTAGACACTTTTAAATCTAAGGAGTTTTAATGCTCGAGATGTAAAACTTTAATTTCTGACATTTGTTTATTTACCTTGTGCTGTTATGACGACCTGTTATTTACTGTGTTAATCTTGTGCAGTGATGTCATGAGATCCGTAGGTCATGTGCCGAGTGAAAGTAACATAACCCTCTCCCAGCTACAATGTGCAGAAAAGTGGTGCGGGGCATTCACAAAACCCTTCCTCTGATCTCTAAGCTGGAGAAACATTCAGCTCACTTAGGCATGTAGTGATCTTATAGGCCCCAACTTCCTCCAAATAATTCCTAGAGAGAGAGAGAGTGTGTGTGTGTACAAAAAAGTTGTACAAGTTTGTGTGTGTGTGTGTGCGCGCGCACTTTATCTTTATGAACACATAACATTAAGTGTAATTGAATTATATAACAAAATACAACACAAAAGCTAATTATAAATTTGTTATATACTTCAATAGTATACTTAATTTTGAAATCTGGAAATTATTTTTAAAAAGTTGCCATTGTTTGCTACAGTCCAATATCTGTAGGAAGAATGGCAAAACATTTTAAAAAAGCGCGCAAAACTAATTTCATTGTTATCCTATGGAAGCCCATTTCCGCCACTAAAAGGAAAAAATCCGAACGAAAAAAAGTCGAGATAAAAAGTCAAAACTATGAGATCAGAAATCGAAATTATTAGATAAAAAGTCATAATTCTGAGATAAAAAGTCATAATTCTGAGATAAAAAGTCATAACTATGAGATCAGAAGTCGAAATTATGAGATAAAAACTCGAAATTATGAGATAAAAACTCATAATTATGAGATAAAAAGTCGAAATTACGAGATAAAAAGTAGAGATTATAAGATAAAAAGTCATAATTATGAGATAAAAAAGTCGAAATTATGAGATTAAAAAAACTCGAAGTTATGAGATAAAAAGTCATAATTATGAGATAAAAAGTCGAAATTATGAGAAAGGAAGTGCGCATGCGCGCCAGTGCTGCTAAACTTGCCGAAGTCTCTTGCAGAGGCAACTTGTGAATCTGTGAGCAAATGCAGTATTTCATTTGTTGTGAAGCCACGTTTAAAATAGTCCTCGATGTATTTACAATCTATTTGAGTCCGAAGTCAAGCCAAAAACGTCAAGTTTGCATGTGCAAGTGACAACGGCAGGTTTAGCACAACTGGCGCGCATGCGCACTTCCTTTCTCATAATTTCGACTTTTTTAAATCTCATAATTTCGACTTTTTATCTCATAATTATGACTTCTTATCTCGTAATTTCGTTTTTTTTTCGTTCGGATTTTTTTCTTTCAGTGGCGGAAATGGGCTTCCATAGGTTATCCAAATACAGCTGATGGTGTGTGTTTATTTAGAAGCCCACAATAATCTAATACAGATTATTGTCTACACAATAGTCTAAACCAGACCCTCTTTTTTTCCTCTAAAAATTTACTTTGTAAAAGTTGTCAGAGAGTCTCATATCTGCTGTGGCATGCTGTATACCAGCTAAATGTGTCTTTACGCTTTCTGGTGCTCTACCCACGACGTGTGGAGAAGCATGATGGGAAAGTGAGTGGCCCGAGGCCAGTGGTGCTGCATGTGGCAGTGCTGCATGTGATGCAGGCTCCCGCCCTATGGGGCTGATGGGGGAGAGGAGCCCCTGGGCCCGGGGCTGTGAGATCTGCAGTACGTTGCTCTGCCTCTGATGTCAGCATGAGCCAGGTGACCACCTCTCAATGGAACCATTGATACAGCTTGGAGTAGATGCTGTTATAAAACTTTAAAAAAAGTTACAAATTAGGGCACACTCACTGAAGTGTTTTTATTGCACGTAGTATTTGGTGCTTATTTTTTTTGTGGAAGCCAACAACGGACATACACTCATGCATATATATATATATAAATTGTAATTATTTTTGTAAATAAAAATTTCACAAGGAGAAGTAGCAACTAATTTTATTACGTGTGAATGTGAGGGGTAAGTGGGTGGGGGAGAGGAGGAGTGACTGTGAGTGGGTAATACAAGTCCATCCTTCAGTGTCAGTATTGTGAATTCTGGATCCTCCCTCCATCTCCCACCTAAAACCCGTTTGCAGCCTTGCACACTCTACTCTTCTCTTCTGCCTCTAAGCACCTTCCACCCCTCCCTCGTCTCCCTCAGCAGCAGCAACAACCCACGAATCTCTCAAGCTTTCTCACTTATATTCTGTTGGTACTGGACCTTTTCATTTGATTTTCACTTTGACTGATCACCATCATCCTCATCCTCATTATCATCATCCTCCTCGTCATCACTAATACCATCTGTTACTTCATCATCCACCTCATCACTTCCAAAAGGTAATTTTTTTTCAGCTTTTTTCCAGTGAATAAATTTGTTCAGTGTATCTTCCAAATAAATATTTATTTTGTATTCATAAAAATGTATTTATTGATTTTTACCACATCTATTATTAATCTCAATTGATTTGATTATTGTTTTGATTAATTAAGTGTGAAGGCATTAATAAGATGTATGTATTTAATATGTTACGTTTTATTGAACTCAGTTGCACTAAACTTTAAATAACGCAGATATTGTGGATTAGAAGGTTGCATTTCAGGGAGCAATAAATTATTTATAATATTTAACAAAACATTTTTGAAAAAAGTAGTTGAATCATTGGTATCCTAAAGAAGGCTGTGTATGCCGAAACGTGTAGATCTACACTTTTAATCGTTTTAATGATGTAGCTCAGTCCATTAAAGGCTTTTTTTTCTACACGAGTGCCAAAGAGCGCCGCTGATTTACTGAAGAGACCAGTGCAGCACTCTTGGCCTTTTGTTATTTTGTTAAGTAGTTGAGTCATATTGTAGTATTTTATAACATCTGAACAGGAATATTAAAACCTAAAGCACACAACTTCTCATTATTCTCTGGGCTTTGTTCTCCCCAGCCATGAGAAAAGGATTTATGCTGAAAGTAGAGTGTATGTGTTAAACTGTTTACTGCTGCTTCCGTAGTGAGTCCAAAGTTCTGAAGTTAAGCAGTGTGGGGCAAAAAATACAAGGAGCAGATTTGTGACATTTTGCCAACTGCATCTTCAATAGAAAAAGTCAATTTTGCCACATTTTTTCATGATATTTTTCATGGTGATCATTTGTAGGAAAGTTTATGTTTGATTGTCTGGATTAGGATTATTAGGATGTGGGTGAGCTTTTGTAGGACCTCTTCCATCACACAGAGAAAAACCTCTCTAAGCAGTCGCATGACTGGAAACATTTGATTTGGCAACACTAGAGGAAGATTTGGGGCGGCCTAGTGGTGGAATACTCGGCTGTGGACCAAGAGGGGTTTGGAAGTCATGTGTTCACTCCTAGCTGTCTGTCTCCTACCTCTTACCTCTAATATCTCTTTCTCCTCCTCCAGTCTCCAGAGAGACTGTGGTTGTAAACTGGAACTGTAGGACTAGATTGCAGTGCTTCCTAGTAGAACGGACAGGAAACAATAATCACAGACAATCAGGAATCATTCTTCAGCTGTTTAACGCCACTCAGGCCCCGTGCCGTCTGTGTTGTAACTGTACTACTGGAAACGAGGGCCGACTCTAATCCCATTCCTCTGAAAACCCCAGGGTAGGACCTAATCTGAGTCTGGCCTTATCGCCTGCAAGCCATTATTGTTTTGCTTTTTCATTGATTAGACAGACTGTGCCAGACTGAAAAATGAACTTGATTCATTTTCCCCTCCGATCTCAATCATTTTCTTTCCTGACAGTTGGGCGAAGGCTTGAACGCTGGGGGCTTGTTTCATGAAAGAAGACGAGCAGCACACTGCACAAACAAATCCAAACGATTGGTCATAGATAATGAGGCAGAGCTTCTCTCTGCTGTCAGTCTCTCTCTCTCTTTCCCTCTCCCTCTCTCACTTTCTGTATGTGTATGTGTTGGAATGCCCATTCACTGTGTCTGGAAGATCAGACTTCTTGTCTCTGGGGAAATGCTTTTTAGTGGCTGCGTCATTGGTGTGGACTCGTGGTAGACTATGACTATTTCAAAAGCTTTAGTTGCTGCACATGAGAACAAAACCCTACTTGAATGAAAGACACTAAGCCTAGGGCTTTTCTCATAACCGTTAATTTTTTTCCAGTCACACCACTAGGGGGAGCCGTTTTCGATTATAAGGGAATATCTTCACACAAGTGGGGATTTTAGTGACATTAATGACACCAGGAATATTCACCTGAAGTTCCCGAATCCATTAGTTTTTTGCGCACAAGGTAAAGTAGTCAGGGAACGGGATATAAGTGACCTAGTGTCAGTGCTTGTTTTGTGAAAGTGAGTGGCGTAGTGACCTAAGTAGCAAAATCCCAGTGTTGGTGATCATAAGGTTGGGGGTTTGAATCCAAGGAACCACTATTGGGCTCCTGAGCAAGGCCCTTAACCCCAAGGGGCAACGCGGGCAGATTGTCGCTGTGATCAAGAAACAGAAGTAGCTCAAAGTGAGTGATTATTGAAAGTAAGTGACCTCTGCATTTGACCCATCCGTCAACGAGCAGTGGGCAGTGCCTGGAGAGCAGTGCTTGGGGACGGTACCTTGCTCATGAGTACCTCAGTGGTAACTTTACCCGTCTGGGATTCGAAGTGGCGACCGTCTGATCGCGGGACGAACACTGACCATTACACCACCATCTGTTCGGAGTCAATGTGTCTGTTAAATCCTAGAAATATAAATGTAACAATTGCCATTGTGACCACAGAGCCCACACAGTGCAACACAATAAAAAGCAACCTTGTATTTAATCCGTCCGTGTAATTTGGTGGTACTTTTACCAGTCTGGGAAAGTCCAGGTTTAGGGTCAGGATTCAGTTGTGGTAAGATTAAGAGTAAGTCTATCAGTAAGGATTATATTATGAGCCTTTACTCATGTGCATATAATAGTCAATGGAATCCAATAGGAATTGTAAGTGTGTGTGTGAGTGTGTGAGAGAGAGAGCTTCACTTACTCCCTCCTCACATTCAGCGTATGATTTTCACATGACACCATCAAGCGGTTCTTGGAACTGCAGCACACATCTACGCTAAAGCTCTGTCTCACTCAGTCTTCCTCCAGCTGTAGAAAACTTCACGTGCAGAAACTAATCCCCACGTCTGATCCTCACACACTCCCCAGCCTCCCAACATAAGCACAAATGTGTGATCACGATGACGTTCATATGTTTTCATTGGACGGGGGAAGGCAAGGCGTCAAAAGCGTGATCTGATATTGACCTGACCCTGGAGCTTCATCACACAACAGCCTTCATGTGGGAGGCCTAGATGAAGTAGACTAATTAAAAAAATACATTGATTCCTTATCGCAGTACACGTACACATTCCAAAAGTCATTAATGGGACTTCCTGCAGTCCCCTCAGGACCATTTAAAGCTCTCACTACCTGTCTGAAGATCAAATTGCTAGTGTGTGTGTGTGTGTGTGAGTGTGAAGGATGGACATATAGAGGGGTTGTAGGGGTCAGATGGCTCTCAGAGATTTCAGCTCTTAATTGGGATGGTTCTGTACTTCTGCCTGGGAGTCTACAAGCACTCAGGCTCTAAAGCTGTCAAACACACCGGCCCTTGCCACAAGAGAGACAGGACTGTAACACAGCCGTTCTTTGAGGGGGATTGGCATAACCTCAGTTCACTGTATCTCTGTCTCTTAATTAGGACTTTATAACAAACCCAATGCATCATGATTCTTAAAAAATAAATATATAAAGACTCTCTACATAATCAGAATGAAGTTTATTGCCAAATACCTCATCACATGCAAGGAATCTGCTTTGGTGGTTGGTTATAAGGCAGTAAAAGTAAATTATGTACTAGAAATACATAGAGAAATAGAGATCTAACAATGTACATATGGAAAAATAGACATTTTCAAAGTGCATGCGTGTAGTAAGTGGCAGAGTTTATTGGGATATAATCACAGAATGCCAAAGAAGGTATGACATGAATGTGACTGAAGCAGAGGATGTGTGGAACTGATTGAATAGCAATTTACCTTAGACTTACAGGACCTCAACCTAGTAATCTGGTGTATTGCAAGTGAGCAAATTTTTTGATATTCATACTTAGTCCAAATTTATGTATGAAAGTGATTTGTGATGTATGAAAGTTATTTGTCATTGTGAACACACCACAGTACTACAATGTGACCTCTGCATCATGGTACCCTGCTCATGAGTACCTCAGTTGTAACTTTACCGGTCCTGGATTTGAACCTACGACCTGATCGCGCAAAGCCCCTACCATTACGTCACCAAGTGCCTCATAATGTGCATGTATGACGCACAGAACTGCGTTCAGTTGTTTAGATGAAACAGCAAAAAGTAAATAGCCCTCAAGACCACTGCAGTGCATTAAAAACTTTCTTTTTTTGATGTCTGTATGTGACAGATTTCTTTCGTTTTATGGAGGGTGGAGTGTTGTGGCTGTTGGTGTAGTAAATAAACAAGCTCTCAGTCAGAATGTGACAGGTTGAGGGCAGAATGATGGACACCCTCCATGCCGCTGAGTGAGAGACTGACTGTTTTGAGGCCGCATGTCTCAGTGAGACGCCTGTCAGTCAGTGCTTTATCTCCCCCAGGGTCGCTCACATAGGCCTCAGTAACCATGTACCTGGAGAACAAGACTCCCTTGGAGATGGAGATGTCACAGACAGGCGCTCAAGGCCATCAGAGCAGGGCGGCCCACAGGAAGTCTGAGGCCGTAGCCGGGAACTTTGATGAACTGCGTCTTCTGGAGGGCTTCTCGGAGAGGAGAGAGACCCAGAAACTGCTTCAGGCTGCAGCCATTTCTCCAGGACACCGCATTATCTACACGGACGTCCATCAGGAGGACAGGTACTGACACAGCATTTGGGTGAAGTCTAGTTTGCCCAAGGCTATATATACACATATATAAGCCGGCACCGTCTGTTTTGGGAAGCAGGAATGTAAGATGCTCTTTAATAGTTATTCTTCATAAATTTGGGAGTTCACAATTATTTTTTTAACAGTGGTAGTAGAGGTGCAGCAGAACAAATAGCAGGAGTTGGGAAGTTCTTTACTAATGATGTGTAGACTGGTGAGTTTCCCAGGTTAGCCTGAAGTTAGTGGTGTCACCACCTTTGGGTCATTAAATACAGCTATCAAGTAGGGGAGAAACGATACATTGCTCTACATCGATACATCAATTGAGCATTCAACAAGTCCATAGAATTGATGCAAAATGGAAACATCAATCAGACATCATGCGTATTCTAACATCACTTTATTTAGAACAGTTGGTCTATGTTTATTCAAGGAGAATATTGTTTTCTCATCTATATGTCTGGTGGAGCTCAGAAATAAAAATGACAAATGATATTTTATTTACTTTTTGATTTGATATTACTGGAAGTGATTGTCTCGTGCTGATGGCTGGCTCCTGAAATAAATTGAATGGAAACCGTAACGTTGCAGACTTTGTGATATCGACAGACATTGGATCGTTGTTCACTATATCGATATAATATCGCATCACGCTTAACAAACAGGTAGCTTTTATAGGAGAAATACAATATTAAGCTTGGTTTAGGTTCTGCTCAGATCATATTAAAACCTAATGGAATGAGAAATTTAATATGATCTATATGGAAAAGTTTGATCCCCAACCTCGGTGTTTACTGTGATGGAAGGGCACTTTGTTTTTGCTGTGAATGGGGGTCAGGTCATGTAGCCGGTGTTTATTGATATGGATGGAGGTTGACTGAGCTTTGCTCTCTGTGAGACCCACTAAGAGCTTTGGGAGGTGAGGCAGTTCCTAATCGACTCCAAAGAGGATTGGTGCTCACGTGCAGGGTCGCGTTGCCAAAGCAATATCATAGTAAAATCCTCACCGTGTGTGCACTAAGTGTCTCGGAGGGTGAAATGGTGTGGTATTTGAATGTGAATGCATTATGATGGTCTCCAGTGTTAAAATGTGATTTGTTTTGAGATTAAGGAGGTAATCTTCACACAGATCCTTCATGGTAGGGATGATGTAAAGTTGTGTGTGTGTGAAAGAGTGTGTGATTCAGTGCGTGTGTTATGTACAGCAGTTAATCTGATGCCTGTGACGCTGTGAGGATTAGACACTTGAGCTTGGAGCTGTATGGTTATATGGCATGTGATAAAATCAGTCATGAGTGAAAGCACAATCAATCCAGCCCACAACAATAATAATAATAATAATAGCCACAAGCGGTGATTGCAGAATTGGATTCTGATGAAGCTTTGCATACACATAAAATGCTATGTAGACACATGTGAGAAGCACATTCACACACTTGGGCCTACTATATTGTATGGATTTCAGGATTTTTTGCAGACTTTGAAAAAATCAGAGTGTAGTGATTCACCAAAAGTAAGTCGAAATGTATGAAAGTTTTGAAATAAGCGGGATGACAAGTTTTATCCTTTTATCTTGAAAGGTTCAAAAAACAGAATGCTTTTACATGTATATGCTATACAGGATACGTGACAAACCAATCAATTCTCTATTGTAGTGCCCCAGAGTGGCTGATGCAGACGAAACTTTGCACAATTACTTCACTTAGAATCTTACATAAGTCTGCCAAGCTTGGTACAGCTCGAACCACGCGTTAGTGATTTGGGGCCATTTGTTCCAACTAGGCTCCAACTTTATTTAATTGTGGCGGCCATTTTGTGATGAAAATCAAAAATAACATCGATAACACTTTGGTTTGGGACCCTTGTGATTCATTTAAGACAAGTTTCGTACAGATCGGACGAAAAACCTAGGACTAGTTTGAAATGGTAAATTTTTAAATTATGCAAATTATATGAAAATAAAACAAGATACAGCAACGAGGCTAATGTTGATACACTTGACATGCATCCTGCATTTAGAATTTCAAAAGTTTTTATTCTGTGTCCCATGGTTCCTGAGTTATGGCCAGAAAAGTAATGCAAG
This sequence comes from Distichodus sexfasciatus, assembly GCA_032718565.1. Taxonomy (NCBI): domain Eukaryota; kingdom Metazoa; phylum Chordata; class Actinopteri; order Characiformes; family Distichodontidae; genus Distichodus; species Distichodus sexfasciatus. Next base: position 7,629,894 of record JAVGVS010000003.1, read on the forward strand.
GTTTGAATGTGTGCCATAGCGCCATCAAATAGCCAAATTGCACCAAATTTGAACTGTGTAGTCTAAGTGGGTATGTTAACATATTTACCAAGTTTGATGAGGCTCAGACAAATTTAACCTTGGTTTTAGCTACGTAGCATTTTTTGACACTTGATTGGCAGATTCGGCCATGTTTTTATGATGGGGTTTGATGATTTTAATGATGTTCTAGGATTTGGTGGACCCATCTATTAAGGTGTAGAATGCAAAGTTTCGAGCTGATTGGCCATACGGTTGAAAATATGTCATTCTTTGAGCTAAACACTTCATTGACTGTTATAGCGCCCCCCAGAGGCAGATTGATATGAAACTTGGTTTCTCGCTTTGATGTTACCTTGTGCATGTACTTACCAAGTTTGGACACAATTGACATTCTTGAGATATTCCAGTTTAAGTAGTCCTATGCCACGACAAACAAGTTTATTTGCAAATTGCAGCCATATTAAGACCTAAAATTAAAAATCTGCTAATAATTTTTGAAGAAGAGTGTCTTGGGATTCAAATGAGACCAATTTCATGCAGATTGGACAAAAATCCAGGGACTAGTTTGCAAGAGTTGGTTTCGCATATTATGCAAATTTACGAGAAATCCCATATGGCGAAAATAGATGCGAGGGGGCTATGGACCCAGCTTGACCCAATGAATAAGATGGTATTCAAATTTTCAGAATCGGAGCTATGGTTCAAAAGTTATTAGGCAAAAGACAAAACTGCTTTTTTTCTGAGTAGTGGGTGGGGTACCGGACCTACCTGCCAAGTTTCAAAGCTGTAGGTCTTACAGTTTTTGCTCTACAACGCGTTTTAAGGCAGAAAAAAAAAAAAAAAAAAAAAAAATCCGCACAATACCAATAGGGTTCCAGCAGTTGCACTGCATGGACCCCTAATAATAATAATAGTAACAATAATAAGAAGAAGCAGAAGGTCTTTATGCTTCATTCATTCATTTTCCGAACCCCTTAATCCCAACTGGTGCCACAGGGGGGACCGGAGCCTATCCTGGGAACTGCGGGCGCAAAGCGGGGACCAACCCAGGGCAGGCGCCAACACACCGCAGGACTCACACAATTTAGAGTCACCAGTTAACCTACAATTTATACTTTTGGGCTGTGGGAAGAAACCGAAGCAACCGGCAGAAACCCACATGAAATCACAGGGAGAGCATGCAAACTCCACACAAAAAGGCCCCACGGCCGACCCGGGGCTTGAACCTAGGACCTTCTTGCTGTGAGGCGGTAGCGCTAACCACTGTGTCTTTATACTTCTTAATCTTTATTAATTGATAATACATGGTAACAAAGTTTCATTGTTTTCATTATCCAGTTATTACTATTTAATCATGTACATTCATGGAATAACCACTTACTAATAATAATTAGTTTATTTGTGTACTGATTAATACTTTATCTCATCGGTGGCATACATTTAGATTAAAATACTGACTTCTGAGCCAAAGAGAATACATTTGATTTGTACATAGATGCCACTCAGATGTCCCTGATGCACGAAGGGTTAATAGCGTGGAGGACTAAGTGAGGGAGGGTCTCCCTCTCCCCTTCTCTCCCCTGCTGTTTTTCTCATCCGGATGTGGTGTACGCAGATCAGCACACAATAAGATGAGGCCCTGCTTCATTTTTAAATCCCGGCATTCAGTGATCTAACGCTTCAAATCTCCTCTCTGTTGTGTAACTGTATAGAGGGGGATTACTGACCAGGAAATATCCTGCCTAAGCTCTTCTATAGCCAACCCCAATATCGGGATGTCTCCAGGAGGTTACAACTTATTATGGGCTTGTCTGATACACACGCACAAACACACACACACACACACACTGCGTTGACCATTTCTTCTGCTTTGACGGACACTAAAAATGTGTAATGGGTGATACTATGTGAGTTTGAAGGGTTTGTACTAACCTGAGAGTTTGGTGAAGGCACAAAGTACCACTGGGTTCTGCTTGTGTAATGCTCTCTCTGTCACAGTCTCACTTTCACACACTTTCTCTCTAATTCTCTATCTTTGCTTGTTGCTCTGTCTCCCACATACTCTCGTTCTTCCTCTCTTTACCTTTTCCTTCTTGTTCGTCTTCTACACCACCGTTGAGACAAGACAGAGGTGTTCATTTTAAGGTTATCAGATGAGTGGAGATGGTCTCCCTATTAAAAGTCACAGTTTGCAGCATTCGCATCTTCATTTGTGTTCATATAAAAGAGCCAGAATGACAATCCTGCTGGTGTCTCCACACATCAGCTCAGAACCCATCCTGAGCTCCTCCTCCTCCTTCTCCTCCTCCTCCTTCTCAACAAGGACTCGATTCAATTTGCTGTTCTTATTGGGGCGTTAATGGCATCTGAAGTAGGAGTCTTAATGGCTGGCTTATGTAAGTAAACATGACTTCATCTGTGGAGCTTTAGTCCTCACATCTGAACATGGTTTGTGTTTAATGACTGAATGAAACTAGAGAATGCTGACCAATTCTCCACACTTTTCTTCAGATTTGTGCTGTCTTTATTACCCGGGGCTTTTTTCCTAAGAGGAATCCTACCAAAAGACTGTCATCATTAAATGAAAGATGGGGCAGCACGGTGGCACAGTGGTTAGCGCTGCTGCCTTACAACAAAGAAGGTCCTAGGTTTGATACCCAGGTTGGCTGTGATGCCTTTCTGTGTGGAGTTTGCATGCTCTCCCTGTTTTCGCATGGGTCTTCTCCGGGTGCTCCAGTTTCTTCCCACAGGCCAAAATCATGGAATATAGGTTAATTGGCAACTCTAAATTGTCGTAAGGTGTGAATGTGAGTGTGATAGTGTGAGTGTGTGCCCTGCGGTGTGTTGGCGCCTGCCCAGGGTTAGTTCCCGGGATAGACTCCGGTCCCCGCAATCCTGATAGGGGTTAAGCAGTTCAGATAATAAATGAAAAGCAATTTTGGCAAATATAAGTTTTGAGAACTATTTTATTATTTTTTTAGGGGCTGCTGAGTAAAATATAGGTGTGCTTGAGCTCTAAAATCGCCACTGGATAACATTGAGGTCCATGTAAAAGTCCAAAAAGTAAAATACAGTTTTTTTCCCCACCCTCCTGGTTTTTTAAAAGTGCGCTCTGAATCCCTAATGAATGAAAGGTAATGGGAACTTTTAGCACATTAAACACCTGCCACAATAGTCACATTAGCGTCAGGTTAGCTGTCGAACAGAGAGGTGAAAATCAAATGCATGGTGAATTTTCCGTCGTAGTTCACAGAGTTCTTTTTACAGCAACACAAAAGGCCAGAACATTTTCATTTTGGGATAGAAAATGATTTGTTATAGCTCTGTACCAGTCCCACAGAGAATAACTACATCTGGGTAAGACATAACTAAAGGAATTCAGAGGATGTCTGGAGTCCAAAGGGCTACTCAGTGTAAACCAGTGGTTATTTTTGTGTCCAGGATTAGTCATCACCCCCATCAAAATCGTTCGTTAGCTATAAACAAGCCAGAACCCAAAAGCCAGAGAGGGCAGACAGAGACGGATTGTGAAAGACGAATGCTGTGACAGTGTGACACACAGCCTTTAATGATCCTGGGCTTGGAGGCAGCTCACCTTGTGCCCGTCATCACTTGACAATCCCAAAACTGTCAGTCAACCCGCTGTAGCACCAGGCAAATACCTACAGCTGTATGTGAGATGAAGAATCTGATAATGTGGCAAAGGCTACAAGCTGTTTTCGGACTGTGCCACTGTTTTCAGACTGAGGTGTGATGTCTGCCAGCGCCAAGTGTTTGGAGCCAAGAGGGACCATACCATGTAACATACTGGGCTAGTTTCTTGCTCTGGATTAAACCTAGTCTTGGACCAGGTTTAAGTGCCAATAGAGATTTACCATTCAAACGCAAAGCTAGTCTAGGACTAGACTTAATCCTCAAATGAGAAATTGGCCCATAATGATGTAAATCGATTTTGGTTTTTACACTTCTCATGTGTTTATTTGGATTCTTAAAACAAAAATGGTAGCCAAAAATTGTTTGGGTGCTAAGACTGTGGTGGGGGGAAATAAATCACATCTGGGTTAATAAAAATTGACTCCTGCCTGCATGAAAAGGTTGGGGGGCCAAGAAAATAGATCTTTATATTCTCACCTTGTGTATGTTAGGTGCAGTTTTAAAGCAGTAAAGTGATGCAAATTAGAGTAAAATCATATCTAATGGTGTAAATTGAATTTTGGCTTTACTCAAAGCTGGGACACCTTCTAAAGCTCTTGTGGGGTAAAATAAATCATGTCTGAATTAATAAAAAATGACTCCTGCCAACAGGAAGTGTTTGGAGCCGAGACGTGTCTGTAAACATGAACAGTGGATCTGATTTGATAAATTATTATGAATTTTGACCTTGTGTATGTTAAGCAGAAGTAAGGTTCAATATAAAAGCAGGATGGTGTTGCAAATCATCATATAAATCAAGTTTTGTTTGTTCTCAAAGCTGGGACAACTCTAATGTGTTCACCTTGCATACTAAACCAAAAAATGGTGGCCAAAAATGGTTTGGGTTCTGCTCTGGGCAGGGGGAGAAAGCATGTCTGGATTAATATATATTGATGCCTGCCAGTGTGACGTGCTTATAAAAGACATGTCTGAGAATATGGACAGTGGCTCTGTTATAATGAGTTTTATTTTGAATTTCTACTTGGTGGATGTTAAGCAGATGTAAGGTGCTGTATCAAAGCAGGACGGTGTTGCAGATCAGAGTAAAACCTGATTTAATATGGTAAATTTGTATTTTTAGTCAATATTGAGACACCTCATGTGTGTTCATTTGGATAACTGGAACAAAAAATGGTGGCCAAAAATGCTTTGGGTTTTAAGGCTCTCGAAAGAGCATGTCTAGGGTAATAATAATAATAATAATACTAATAATAATAATAATTCACCTTGCTGTTTTTTTAAAGGCGTAACTTCAGTATTGGCAACTGCCTCAGAGGAAAAGCTAGTCAGGCTAACCACACAGAGAGGTCTCCACTGCTGAAGTTGTCTCAGGACGATAGGTAAGTTTACAATCTCATGTTTACATCTTGATTGACTTTACAAGTTGCCAAATGTTATTTACCTGTATTTTGGCAGATTTAAATGTCCCATATTATACATTTTTTCAACAAGTTGAAACATGTCTCTGAAGTAGTTTGCTGTAAACACCTCTCAGATTAGGCATTTTCACCTACTTTCTTTTCACTCCTCTATTTCAGTCCCTTTCAGAACAGGCTGTTTCTCATTAGTATTCCTACATGCAAATGAGCTGCTTCTGCCCACACACGTCCCACTCCGGAACTCGGGTGTAGACAGCATGGCGAGAGTTTACCTCACGTGAACATAAACAACATGGCTGCTGCTAACAGACCATCCATACAATCATACATGTTCAACACAGCACTCCGCCGGTAGACTTCTTCACTGTGATTCCTACACTAGCACTTGCAAGTAAACATGGTGGATCAGGAAGCGCTAGCAGTTCTACCTGGTGGGCGGAGCTTCTCAGATAGGAGGGTGGAGTTATTCAAATGTCCCCTAATGTGACGTAGAAGTAGGGGAGAAATCTAAACGGCTGGTTTAAGCACATAATTTCTGACATTTGTTAATTAATATTAACACAATTGACCATTCTTTACAATCCAATTTACAATGTGTGTAGAGGCAGTACAGACCCAAATGGATGTCCAAAGGATGTGTTTTTTTTTCATAAAAAGGGACCTTTAATTAGCTTGATTAGTTTGATTTGCTGTGCATGTATAATTTGTTCAGTTGTAAAAGTAGCTTTTCTTTTCAAAACACATTCATGACAATCTTTTGTAAAGTCTGGGGGGGAAATGGTTTCACATGTCCCTGTCAGAACACTTTAATGCCCATTACTCACAGTAGTAGACTAATAATGAAAAGTGGATTCAATGAAATGTTGATATAATGGTGATTACTGATGATCAGTTTTTAGAGATGTTTATTTTGATTTAGCCAGATGATTTAACAAGCCTACCATTTGAGAGAGGAGGAAATGTAGCCCATTCTTCTTCACCGCTCTGTTAACTAAATTGTGTCCTGCTATGGTGACACTAATTTGCCTACAACATTAGGGGTGCAGCCTCATTTTCCAGTATCTGTAACTCCCAGCCGTGTTGAAGTAGCGCTGGCATCAGTAAACCTTCTGCAAACAGCTTAGCCAGCGGCGAAGGCTCTATTTATATGTTTCAGCATCTATTAATGAGAAAAAATGACCCAAAGACCTTCGCTTCCAAACTGCCGCTTTATATATCAAAGCAGGTGCCACATTTAAATATGTGTTTAAGACAAATGCTGCTGTGTGGATAATTTATGGCATTTTGGTATTTTAAAGTGGTCTCGACCCCCTTGTTCTTAATTAAACCAAACATAGTTTCAAGTTGAGAAGCTGTTTATCAGCACCTCTATAGGGAAAGGATAGACCAACTTTGCATAATTCATGCAGGTTTTAAAGGAATAATTTAATAATTATTTTATTTTACATAATTACAGTATTTTATTGTCAGGACAGAAAAAGTAACGTGAATGTGTGTGATGCATTGTATCTTGTAACTAGTCACCAGCATTTTGCACTTTTTCATGATGGATTTTATGATGAATCCATCGTTCGAAATCACACACCAGAGTCTCCTCGAATAACGTGTGTCCCTGCAGAAACTCTAAAGCTGGTCATTTTTCATGTACAGTTGGTCATGGCCCACAGGATTACACCTGTATTAGAATTACAATCTCTCTGCTGAGGTTAGGTGATGTCACCGCATTATTTGACAAGATCAGATAAAGTAATGTAAAATGTCCAACTTAATTTCCCCTGCTGTGTTTTTTTTCTTTCTTTTTCAGCTTTGTCCACAAACCTAATGCTAATTTAAGATCATATCTTACTGTCTTACTACAGTTTGGTTTGTTGTTTGAGGAGGCAGAACCTCTAGTGAAAAAAAACTTTTTTCCTTAAAGATAACCTTTATTTTCAGATAACCTTCTGTTTTCAAGTGTTTGTCTGAACCTTTTGTTGTAAAATTAAAGCACTTCAATAGTGCACGTAGCTCTCTGCGGGTTTCAAGGCTGCATTTCCAGTGTTGTTGTGTACGTTCTGTACTCCTCAATAATTTCAACTCTGTAATTTTTGAGTAATTTCTTCCATCAAGTGTATCTGGCTGTAGATCCTCTTATCTCAGTTAGCAATTCAATTCAATTTTATTTATATAGCGCTCTTAACAACAGTCAGTGTCACAAAGAGCTTCACGTATAACCGGCCCAAACCCCAACAAGCAAACATGAGGCGACAGTGGCAAGGAAAAACTCCCTCTAGTGGGAAGAAACCTTGAGAGGAACCAAGACTCAGAAGGGTACCCCATCCTCCTGAACATTTAATACACAAGTAAACTTTAGTTCAAGATTAATCGTTAAAATAGTCCAAAAGACGCTTTCAAATCCCAACTCATTGCTAGGGGAGCTTGTTAAGATCCACTCAGAAACATTAAGCTAAAATTTGTTGTATTTTAAATTTGGATTCAGCTCAAGTGCATATAGTCCGAAAGAGGTCCAGCTGGTCCCAGATGATGGAGTTTCTGATTTAAAACTCATAGAACACATTTTTCTTTTTAAAGTGAAGATGTAAAAATAGTCTGAATCCCGAGTCATTGCTGGGGGAGCTTGATAAGATTTACTCAGCAACATTAAGCTAAAATTAGTTCAATATTAAAAAGTCCAAAAAAGTCCCAGCTGGTTAGCAGTGCTCCTCAATCCTGGTCCTCATGGATGTCTGCTCTGATTTGGTATTTTTCCTTCTTCTATCTCCTTTTGGTATTTGGTACGTCCCAGCACAGAAGACTGTGCACTGCTAATTTGTTGGATCAGGTGTGTTGTGTTGACAAATATTTGAGTTTGTGCAGAGCAGGTGTCAACATGGATCAGTACTGCGATCTGCAGCTCTAGAGCATTGGACATAGCTGCAGCTGTGTCTCTGTCTCTGTGAACTGATGGTGTTTACTGTATCCTATAGCATGACTTACATGGCGCTGCATGACCCCGGCTTCGGCCCTGGAGACGAGTCGTGGGACGGAAGCTCGGGTGAGCTGGAGAGAAGATGTCGTCTGGGCAGTGAGGTGGCCACGCTGTCCCGCTCCCTCTCTATGGAGAAAAATGAACACAACTTCAAGATCTCCTCCAACCTTAGGTATGAGTCGTGTGCACCAGAGACACATACATGCGGTGATGAGGTTAGATTTGTTGATCTTAGTACAAAAAACTAAAATTAGTGACCCCTCAAACGTAACTGTTTTTTTCAAGAAACTAGTTTAAAAAATGCTGTTGCATTTCCAATAACTATTATTGTTACAAATAGCAATGTGGGGTAACAAAACATTACATCACTACTTAGAGGTCGACCAATTTAAGTTTTTCAGGGCTGATATCGATACCGATTATTGTTATTTAACAGGGCTGATAACCGATATTTGGAACCAATATGCAAAAAAAAGGAGAAAATCTCTGTCAAAATGTTGAATTTTACAAACACCAAGCTCAGCTGAAACTCTCCTCTCTCCTGTTCTCCTTCTCAGAGCTTCACAGGTTCAGATTCAAACTTTATTTGAAATACAACTCCCTTAATTGAGCGAAAAACAAATGCAATTACAGATGGTGCAATTTCACCACTGTGGGAGAAATAAAGAGCATCCTGAAGTTATAAGCAAGAATAAACAACTGTCTTCACAAAAATGGCCGGAAAAATTAACCAGTTCCCAGTCAGAAAAAAACTTAAACGAGGATCATCTCAAGTCTCACACTTTTCAGTGGCTGGCGTGGGCTTGCTTTGTGCTGCAAATCTTCTCAATTCGGGGTTACAGCTGGGAAACAGAAAGTTTCTAGCAGTGCTCGAGTGGCGCGTAGGCTATCCCATTGGTGCGCCCCTTTGCAATACTTCTGCGCCCCCCCAGGGGGGAACCACTGCTCTAAGGCAACATTTGAGTGTAACTTATGCCGAAGATCAAAGCACTCCTTATATTAAAGTGAGTGATTATTTGTCATCGTGAACACAGCACAGCACACAGTGCACCACAATGAAGTGTGACCTCTGCATTTGACCCATCCGCGAAGGAGCAGTGGGCAGCTAACATGTGCAGCACCCAGGGAGCAGTGCTTGGGGACGGTACCTTGCTCATGAGTACCTCACTGGTACCTTTACAAGTCCAGGATTTGAACTGGCGACTTTCCGATCACGGGCCGAACTCCTTGTTACGCTACCAAGTGCCCCCTACAAAACGTCATTGAAATTTAATCTAATGTGATGTGATATTACACTGTTAAAATTTTTGCTTACAGCATCAAGTTTCACTTTATTTCCACATTAAATTAGTGTTAATGAAACAGCTTCAGTGTAGTTAGCTACTCGTTTCTTGTAGTGTTGCTACTGAGTAATGTAGTGTTATCAGCGATATAAACCGCTTGAGCCCAATCGCCCCGGTACCGGAGGCAGAACGGGAAGGCTTTAAATAGTCGGTAAACATAAACAAACATATGCATGCGGCTCATCAACATCGATAGAATCTCGTCTAAAAATCTCAAACAACAAATTCCACCTAAACAACACACAATTCCAACACCAAACACATGAATAAACAAAGAACAAAAACACTGCGTAGGTCTACGTGGAAGAAATACGGCTGTAGAATGTATACTACTGTGGTTAACCATGCATAACGTATATCATATGAAAGCCCAGACTCCGCAAATTACACAGATAATATGTATTTTTTTTTGGCAAACATGATTTTTTTTCATGTTCTGCTGTGTTGCATCTTGCTTTATTCTGACCCAGTAAGGCCTCGTTCACACGGACGTCTGAACCAGGTGTTTTTCTGGTGTTCGTGGCGCCAGGTGAGTGCCGACTGAACGGCGACCGTTTTTCTGCTCATTGGAGCAAATCAAAGCGTCCACACGGGCGTTCAGCACCGGCGTTCGGCCGGTTGCGCGTTCGGGTGGCGTCAAATAAACGCTGCATGCAACGTTTTCTTGGCGTCAAAATCCCGACGAACGCGAGGAAAACGACTCTATTGCGAACGCCAGGGAAACGCTATTGCGAACGCCAGTGAAACGCCAATCGAACGCAGCTACAAAGCGCGTATGGCGCTCAGAGGGCGTTCATTTAGAACGTCCGTGTGGACGAGGCCTAACGTATGCTGATTCCACAGTGATCTCACAAGTGTTACCTTTATAATGATACAAAATGCATAAAAATAGACATTGTGGTTGCTGAGATACACATTTTATTTTTGGTTATCTTTTTTAGAGCAAAAATTGGTAAAACAGTCTCAGGGCTTAACAGGTTAGCGCACTATCTTGACTGTAGCTACTTTTCATTATGAGTAACTTGAAAAGCTCCCATTTATAAGTAACGTCCCCTCACTGGTAGTGTCCATGTAGAAAGGAATTCCTCAGTGGACTCATTTGTGTTATTGTGTATCTTTAAGCTGAAACCTCTTTGTTGTGAGGAAAAGCTGAGCATAAATAATTGGAGTCTCTCTTCTTTTCAGGCACTGTTTGAGAATCACAAAACTTGTCACCATCTTCCTCATTGTGGTTCTCTGCTCAGTAAGTATCACAACTTTTACTTCTGCTCGGGACAAAGTGATGAGACATATTGCGAAATCCAGTTCTCATTACGATGATGATGTTTTTGTTGATTAATGTTGATACAGATTTTTGCGATTAATACGAGCAAATTGTATGTTCAGCTTTTCTTCAGCATGTATCCTGATCGAGAGAGACCCTGGAGGATGCTTGCAGTCTCCTCCACTGAGAACTTCTGTATCCTTTGCACTGATGTGTTTACATAGAACAAACACAACGTGTTCAAACGCATTTAATCGCTGCATAAGAGTGTTTTCTATAAAGTCTCACACATCGCACATGCTGGGAACAAATTCATCCCAGACCTTGTCCCTCGGTGGAATTACCATATCTGTCAGACATTTCGCTGAAGGACTTGGCTAATCTTTTCTGACTGCAAGATAATCTTCCCATCTGCTATTTAAAATTGCTGGGCCTTTTATGGTAATAGCCCTGACTCATCTGATCATGTGTGACAAGAGCCTTCATCAGCCATGATTTTGAGCGCCATCATATGCGTTTACTGGCAAATGTACACACTCCCGTTTGTGGAGAAATGTATCTCGAGTGCCGTTCGGAACTGTACTTGACCTGGACAACACTCACAAGAGCCTACATGAGTGTATTCTACACTTGGAGCTCCATCTGTCTGACAATTTGCATTCAGTCTGTCAGTTTTCCTTGACCTGTTTGACCCCACAGCCATGAACTTGACCAACTTTCGTGACAACGCCCTCTTAAAGCTGCAAGTCGGGGGGCCATTTGTTGGTGGCATAGAAAACATCCCTTCTCAGGAGTACATACTCATACAGGTGGAGCAGACAGCGGAGGTGGGTTCACGCAGACGACGAGTGCAACAGGTGAATTCCAGATATGTAAATAAAGCAAACCATTGCATTTACATATACTGTAAGACACTTGGGAAATACACTTATCTAGAGTGACCTCAGTCTCTCTAGAGTAATTAGGGGTTAATTGTCTTACTCAGGGGCCTAACAATGGTTCCTGGGTTTCAAACTCTTAATCTCATGATCACCAATGCAGGGTTTCAGTAACTTTGACCACTGTGCCACCACCACCTCATGACAGCATGCTTCATCAATGAAAGTCCTGTTTGTTTCAGCTGTGACATGCATGAATCTCATAGGTTTGTTGTTGTTATTAAATATTAGCATTTATTTATATTAGGGATGCACAATAATATCGGAATCAGGCGATGATTACTTTTTTTAAGTCGTCGGCATCAGCAAAATAAATTTTTATGCGCTCAACTCTGCAGTGCTTCTCAATTCTGGTCCTTATGAACCTCTGCTCTGCACTAAATTGGAATTTCCTGGGCTAGCTGATTGCACATTGCTAACTGGTAAGATCAGATGTGTTGTGCACATTAGGGGTTTAGAAAGACCAGGACTGAGAACCGCCGCTCAAGGTCCTTGTATGAAGCTGCAGCTCTGTCTCAGTGAACTGATAGTGTAGTGTTGCTGTGCTCTGTAACATGACTTATATGGCTCTGCATGACCCTGACTTTGGCCCTGAAAAGGAGTCATAGGATAGAAGCTGTGAATATGACAAACATTTATTTATTGTTATTTATTTATCACATTTTGAAAACTATCTAAAAGGCCAAAATAGTCCTTGTCAAGGAAATATTAATGGTCCGAACTGTTATATTATACTGAAAGTAACACAACAAGCCTCTGCCAAGTGCAATGATTGAGTGCTGCACCTGCTAGAGGATTTTGTTCAAATCTATGACTGTGTCACTAAATGATCTATAGAGTTGTTTGTGTTGTGTCAGGTTTATTCAGTGCCGTGGAACAAACACTTTTTCAAGATTTCAAACTTGTGCTGGTGTAAAAAAAATAAACTGAAACTGACAGTGATTTATGAATAATTCTCCACGTGCCAAAAGTTTCCCCCAAACCTGCACAACAAAAAAACAGTATGTGAATGTGACTTTGTGATTTTTCATGTTATTAACAGGTGCTATACAACTGGACCATTCCTTTACACTCCAAGAGGAGTGATCAGATCCTCACCACAAGGACATTTGAGATGATTAGTGGGTATGTTTACCTTCTTTAACGCTAATGCACTGTGTAAGACCTGCTGTAGCAGAGAGGAAATCTTTATCAAGAAACGTTTTACACACCTGTCAGTGCTAGTAATCTACATTGTCTCAATAGCAACAGGTATTTCGAGCAGCCATATCTATAAGTAGATCAACAAACATGTTTTGGATAGAATAGCTTTATAAAATTGCCAGTACATCATTATTGCATAACTGTTATTGTTTAGTAGTATGCAGTTCTTACTTTTATTATTTAAGGTTTAAAGGGTACAGTGGAGATATTGCATATTTCCAACTTTATGAAAACCAGTAATAACAGGAGATTTGTTGTAATGTGGTACCATTTGTAGAAGTTCAGAGCAATCCTTAGTATTTATAAATGACCAAAATAATTCTCCTGACCACTCTGATGTGTATTATAGCACGTGACCTCTCAGATAGAGTCATGCATTGTCAATAAACTCACCAGGCCCGTTATCATCATTTCTTGTACTCATGTTTTCTTTAGCTAACCTGCATCTGTAAAGTATCCATCATATGCCTTTTAAACAGATATTTCATTATGTTTGTCTGTAGCAATCTGTTTGTTAAATGAGGTGTTATCTAAAATAAACTTGCTATTTTCTCTTGCAATATCCTTCTCTCGGGCCAGAGCTCCAATCTTCATCAATGTCCAGGCCTTCCTTCAGGACACTCAGGTCGTTCCTCTCTCCATGACGACTCAGTCTCTCTATGTGACGGTGGAAACGCAGGTGCTCATGGCTGGACTCATCCTGGCTGGAGTTTATGTGCTCATTATCTTCGAGGTAAAGTACAGTATCATTATTCTGTCATGGAAATATTTCATAGGTGTTTATGCATGTATTCTTATGCAGCACATTTATTAACTGATAACTTTTATTAAGTTATCTTTATCATTCATTCATTCATTCATCATCCGAACTGCTTAATCCCAACTGGGCTTGGGTTGGGGGTGGGGGGTGGAGTTAGGAAGTTAGGGGAGCTAGCCTGGGACCAACCCTGGGCAGGCGCCAACACACCGCAGGGCACACACACTCACATTCACACCTTACGGGGTCAATTAAGAGTCGCCAAGTAACCTACAGTACATGCTTTTGGAGGAAACTGGAGCACCCGGAGGAAACCCAAACTCCACACAGAATCCAACCCAGGAAGTGATCTTTATTTCAGTGAAATACTGTAGTACGGCATAGTGAGTAACATCAGCACCTACCTGACTCAGACGTTCATTTTGCAGTTAATTAAAAGCACCTTACGTCATATGCATCAAATTGATCTCGGTGATGAGCCACTGAGTTCATTTGAAAAGTGTTTGCAGGGTGATGTGATGCCCTTAGAAGACATTAAAAGTTTAGAAACCTCAAGCTGAGACCTTGCAAATCTCTCCTCTGATACCAGTGAAGGAAAGCTGCGATAAAATGTACTTATACACTTATAGCATTTCTCAGATTTTCATATCCAAAGTGATTTCATTATTATAGAGACGGTCACTGTGGAGCAACTTGTGGTTACGCTATTCTGCTGCTATGTGTGGGTGTTTGTGAGAAAGTGTCCCTGATAATGGTCAATTAGAAACACACCTGCAGCTTTCTTATCTTCAAGCTGAGCAAAGGGGATTCCATGCCATGCTGTTGGCATCTATGAGGTGGTTTTATTTAGTAATGCCCCTGTAGTAATCCCCTGTGAGTGGGGATGAGGCTCAAATTAAATATTTGGGTTTAGCAGTAGGGAAATATGGTTCCTATATTAGTGCAGAGTCATACATTAGTGGTAAGTAACATGAATTAGGTGAGAAAACGTGCAACTAGGTGCGTGCATGTCAGGCTGAAATCTCAGCTCTCTAGATTTTTGCTCATAGAGAGAAGTTCAGGCCTTGACCACTAGAGGTCACATAGTCCACCTGGAGGTAAAGAGCAGGACATTCATTCCGCCCTTATTTCTATTATTTCAAACCTTAGATTGTTTGTCACTTCTGTAACCCTAAAGAGTTGACAACTCTCAGCTAAACTAAGGTTAATTCAAGTAATTAAATGAAATCACCTTCTTCTCTAGTGCTGATGCAGACATTTTAATAATTACTTTAATAATCCAGAGTGATTTACACTTTCATACCAATATTTCAGATTTGTTCTGAAGAAGCTTGTACAACTTAATCCCACAATAATATACATTATTTTGATTTTCTATTTATTCATTAAAAGATAATAGCAACGAAATGTTTCAATAGCAACAACATCCTGATCTAAGCCTTCAGAACACTTCAGACGACATTAAGGTCTCTTTGAACACTTAGTTTAGCCCCAGACCTCAGTTTACATCCTTCAGATGTTTTTAATTGCTGCATTTTCCCATTATCCCCGATCTGTTTTAACTTCTGCAAGTAAGAGGAACAAAAGCTTTTCTCAAGCATTTTAAATCTCCAAGTGTCTAACCACCTGACTCATCCAGACTCCGGTGGCTTTTGCTCTCCTGCTGTGTGATGGATTTGTCCCTGCAGCGTGCAACTCCTTTGGGTTTGTGACTCAAGTCGCACTTTCAGGTTTATTCTGTATTAATTCTGCAATTTAACAATTTCCAATAAGAAATGTTTGTGCATTGCTAATTTAACCAGGTACATTTTGTGTGTCATGGAAGCTTCTGGGAACCCTTACTGGTTGGCAAGATTACCATAAGAAAAGCAGCTTCATTTAGCTAATCGCCCAATTTAGCACTGAGCCACGTTCCATGTCTGCATGTGTGCTATGTTTTTAGTTGGTTGCCAGTGATGCCAGGTTTTAACACTGAGGGCTTTGATCGTCAGACTTCTCAGAAATTAAACCAGTCGCTTTAGAGAGACATTTTCTGTCTGTATAGAGTGAAGGGACAGCAAGGGCTAGACCTTGATTTAAACTACTTTACAGTTCAACTCTCAGGGCTAATGCACTGATGTTTTTTTCATAAGTGCTTTCTTTCACAATCATATCAACAGCAGAGACTAAAGTTCACTGGGCATTTAGGTTGTAGTGATGTGTTTTCTTTAGCTGGCTATTTAAATCAAAATCACTGTTACATATATATATAGCATTTCAGAAGAAAATAACTAAAAACTGTGGCTACCGTGTTACTGCATTTAACAGAGAATTCATATATTAGGGCGACACGTTGGTGCAGTGGTTAGCGCTGCCGCCTCACAGTAAGAACGTCCTTGGTTCAATCCCCCAGTTGGCCATAAGTTCTTTCTGTGTGGAGTTTTCATGGTGTCCCCGTGTTCACGTGGGTTTCCTCCGGGTGCTCTGGTTTCCTCCCACAGTCCAAAAGCATGCACTGTAGGTTAATTGTCAACTCTAAATTGACCCGAAAGGTGTGATTGTGAGTGTGCTTGTGTGAGTGTGTGCCCTGCGGTCTGTTGGCGCCTGGCCAGGGCTGTTCCCCGTCTTGCACTTGTAAGTTTCCGGGATGGGCTCTGGCCCCACCCGCGACCCCGATTGGAAGTAAGCGGTTCGGATAATAAATGAATGCATCATATATTATATATTGTATATAGTATGTCCTTCCTCTGGGTATGACTACCTACACTGTAACAATGATTTGATCAGTCATGTTATTATATTTATTTCATTTTCTCCAACTTAACACAATAATTTATACAACTTCGACTAACTTTGATGAGTTTTTATGTCTATATTAAGAGTGTTAATACTCCAAATTGCAACTCACTGTATTGAATATTTATTTTGCAATATATCATGGTTCTATACAACATCTTACTGATAAACCAGATAGAACTTTACAGTCAGCATAAGTGAAACACCAAACAGGAATTTCTGTTGGACAGCAAGCAAGATAAAACTAAAAGTAGACTTAAAATAATGAGTTGAAATAATTTGTATATCCAATGTGATTGAACTTGAAACTTTAAGATAGTAATGAAACATTTTTCCCATTTGGTTCAACTTTTTTACAGTATGTCTTATATTTGTAAATGAAAAAAGTCAAATTTGCACTGATAGACGTGTGGCACTCTGCTTGATTTTCATTTGGTATATTTTCTTGACCACTGGGACTGAACACAAAGTTCTTCCCTTCAATTATTTATTAGGCAGCATCAGGTAAACAGGTCTTCAAGGTCTGTTCTGATGAAATCAACTTTGATGGCATTTTTATTTATTAATAGCAAAAAAGGCTCTTGACAGGCAAGTGAAAAAAGACACAGTCATTAAGCTCTCTGCCCAAATATGCTAATCTTTAACAAGAAGTGAAAGGTAAATGGGATGTTTAGCATAAGTTAGCAATAACTCATGCTAAAAATGCCCCTTTAACATGTGGGCGTCTTTCCCAAAGATGTGAGAGGAAACCATTTACTTAATATGACTGCCTCATTAACCCTAGTCTTGCTTCGTGCCTGCAATTACTCACTCTCAGATCAAATGAAATGTGTTCCATCTGCAATTAAAATAATGAGTGATGTATAAAAGCAGAATATTGGTAGGCCAAAGGGTTTGTGAGATTGCACAGAGATTCAGTGCTTTCCCACTTCTTATAACAAAATCAGCTTGGGAGTCTAAAACTCCCCAACTCATACTCCAGTGACTTGTCTGACAAAAAATGCATGTTTAATTAACTTGCTAATCTACACGACTTTAATCCCAAAGCAGTGAAACTTTTACATCCACTCTGTGCTACCTTAATTTGTACAAATTAATGACTAATAAACTTTTGACGTGCTCTCTTGAGATCAAAGTACACATAAGTGCACAACTAAGATGAATGATAATGACTTCTGCACTTTATATTTTCCCCTCAGTAAGGTGACCTTTAAAGATAATTAGGTATTAGTTTGAAAACCTATTTTGCTAATCTATAACCTATTTAATTTAGCCTTCATCTTAATTTTTAATTTGCTATTAAATATTGTTATTAAGATGCTACTAGTAACCAAATGGCCATTTACTAAGAAGGATCATAAAATTGTTCATTGCAGGAGAAACCAGTAACTGGAAACAGACTTATTTTACATTCAATATTTATGAATATTTATGTGTGTCAAATGACACATAAATAATGCATATTGAATTTCTTACACTAGACACCTTTTAATAATGTTTTATAGATTATTCATAATTGAGGCTAAAAATGTCCAGTCCTAGCTCTGCTGTGTGCCATGGGAATTTTGGGAGTATGGTCACATTTTAGGAGTTTGTTTATCTTCCATCCAGCTTTTTTCTCACTGTCGGCATGACGCTTATTAATTAAGATGCGTCTCCAGTGAAGCTCAGGGCCAAACAATGTGAACAGAAACTGTTCTGTCAGGATGCAGCCTAATCCATAACCATGATGTTCATCACTGCTGTTTTAAATGCAGAGAGCAGAACCATTCACTGTTAAATAAGCTGTGGTGTAGCTTTACAGCACCTAAAGTGTTGACATCCATTCTTCTCCCTTGTGCGGCTTCTGGCTTTTCTGGGCTCAAAGCGAAATAGCACATTAGCTCGTAAGCTTCCATGCTGCTTTTCACTCTAGCACCTCTCACCAACAGCTGAGTCTTATGATGATAGCAGCTCCTGGTGTCTCTGGTGAACTGAAACAATGCTCTCTAGCACGTGTGGTACTTGACTGATCTGGAAGAGTCAGCAGGACACTTTACACACATGCGCTTTGTCCAAAGTTGGTACTGAAGGGTGACAAACATAAACTTTCTGGAAGATACATGGTGATTTTTAAGGAGGCATCTGCCATAGAAGATTATAGTGATTTTACCTCTACAAAAGAGCCCTGCTGGATTTAAGCACCAGGGAAGAGTGGGTAGAACGTCATTAGCATACTTGTCTTTCATAGAATATAAAAAGGGCAAGATTTTAGGAGATTTTTCAAAGTGACTCATTTGTATGTCAAGTTACTCTTCAAAATTACCTTAATGTCCATGTTCAAATTTATTCGTGCAAGAAATAGAAGGTGTAAGGGCAGAACAAGGGAGAAATACAAGTGGATGATATTTAATAATATGGTAATAGTAGCTGCATATACAGCTTATTCAAAGTGATAGCTGATTATTAAAAGCTATCTTTCTTTGTTTTTGCAGATTGTCCATCGCACCCTTGCAGCCATGTTGGGATCTCTTGCTGCACTAGCTGCTCTTGCCTTCATCGGAGATGTACGTTGATGGCACTATTTACACTTCACATGCATGACAGACAACATTAAGAATCACATGCAGTCATTGTGTCAGAGTGCGTTCTGGGCAGCTGTGGGTTAAAGTCGGAGGTTGGAGTCTACCTTGGTAAAGATGAAAGCAAGAATTCATGGTGTAATAGCTTCCATGTAGTTAACTACTTTTTCCTCTGTATCTTGTAGTGTAGCTAACTACTATATTAAGGCAGTAGCTTGGCTGTAACTTAGCTACTGTCGATAAATTAGCCTGTAGCTCAAAAAGCTGCCATTGAAAAGTACTCTAGACCGATGCTTCCTAGAGCTGGAGTTTGGTTGTGGTTAGATACAATAAAAAACTATCTGAAGTGCTACTCATGAATTAACAAGTCACACTGGGATGTGTTTCATTAACTAGATGTAAATTTATGATCATTAGCTTTCATTAGTTGAGAATTTGCATTTCATCTGAATGAGTAGCCATTTCCACACCATAAGCATGTGAAGATCGCTGAACATCCACTTGTCTGGAGATAATAAAACGGAAATAATAAATATTTATGTGAAGGCAAAAAATGGCAGGGATATTTAATGAATAGTGAATTGCATTAATAATTGCAGTAATTGATTTAGAGTAAAATCTATGAGAATGTAGCTGTGAGAAAAGCTAAACTAAATAACTAAATCAGTTTGATGAGCACACCTAGGGCTGAAGTACACTACATTAGTGTGAGTGAAGATGATGAAATGTAATATTGCAATGACTGATTAAAAACTTTTGAAGGCAATTTAGACACTGAGTGTCTCTGCGTCAGGCTGTTTTTCAGCATGATTTGGAGTCACTGTTAATTTTTTTCATAGCACATTCAGAACATTTTAAGCAATTGCACATATTCTGACAAACTGTATCTGTTCTGACTAATTCACCATCTGCTACGTCAGGAGAAATCAGCATGTCTAGAGTTGTGTAGACGTATGCAGAAATTGCTTCTAAGAGAGCTCATTGTTGGACTAGTAAACTTAATTGTTTGTTTCGACAGAGGCCAAGTCTGATGACAGTGGTGGAGTGGATCGACTATGAGACCCTGGCATTGCTCTTTGGCATGGTAGCTATATACTGTATATTACACATGCACAATTTAGTTTAAAGGAATATTTTCAAACTAAAGTCTACAACGTTTCACAGTTTAGTTATTTGTCTGCATTCCATTCCATTTTAATATCCATTCTTCTTCTTCTTCTTCTTCTTCTTCTTCTTCTTCTTCTTCTTCTTCTTTTATTACTTTCTCCTAAAACTCATTGTGCAGCTTGACTCTTAATCGTAGAAGGCGTGAAGCTCGCCATAGACCAAAAATCATTGCAATCAGTTGATAATTGGATAATTGACAACAACAAGATAAAATCTTTGCTACATCAATTTACTGCATCCACTGCTTCTTGTCATGATATAAATACTTATTTCCCAAGATACATTCTTTTATTGACTTTATTTCACTTTGCATCTGACATTTCTCTTCCATATTTTTGGTTTTATTGTTCATTTAACTCCTTAAGTTTTTGCTATGATTAATGTAGTTACTAGATCTTTCACCTGTAGGGGCACAAAATGCTACATAAATTTGTGCAGACTGATTCACTGACTTCTTTCTTCAAGGCTTACTGCATCAGCTGCTTTTATTACTTTCTTTTTGAGATTTTGCTTGGACCCGCTGTATTATTATTATTATTATTATTATTATTATTATTATTATTATTATTAGTAGTAGTAGTAGTATTAGTATTAGTATTAGTATTAGTATTAGTATTATTATATCCTAAATTCCTAAATTCTGACACCATCACTACTCTTACTGAGTTTGCTATTGCTTTATAGGTAAATATGCCTTTAGCTTTGCTTTAGGAGTTTTTAGCTTTGATTTTGGAGGGTCGTTTCTGATGTGGTAGTGCATCAAGCAACACCTAGCAGCAAAAACAGCAGACTTACTGCTGGAGCACAATCCTTTTCAAGATCTTGATGTGTTCAGTGACCGTCTCCATGGAAACAAACACATCGAATTCAATCAGCTCTCATGCAAAGTGCAGACAACTGTACATAGAAGTTTTTGTGGAAATAAATGAAGGGAAATTGGGTCAAATAGAGCTTTACTGCCGAATGTTTTTAAATATTTGCTGCTATAAAAGCGAGATAATTTCTAAGTCTATTTTTCTAAGGATGCAGTGGTGTATGTGCATCATGTACACAAGTACACCTTGTTGAGTGATTTCAATTAAGCACAGGGCTTCATCTAAGCCAGTGGATAAAATGGGCAAATAGCTGATTCAATGTATTGTAATAAATGCTACGAATTAAATTGAGCACCTTTTCTCTCATGTCTCCTCACTTCCAGATGATTCTTGTGGCCATTTTTTCAGAGACTGGCTTCTTTGATTACTGTGCTGTTAAGGTGAGTGTGGTGACTCATAGCTCCCACTCAGGACGTGAAGTCCATGTTGCATTTATCACCTCTGAGTTCTCATGGCGAACACTCCAGCGACACCTGCTTTGAACTCACCAAAGCCATGAATTACATCTCATTTCTCAACTTCTGCCTATAAGGAGACATATTAATTCATGTTGTGACAAGCAGCGTCCCCCACACACACATAGAGTTTTACAGAGAAGTCTTTATTGGTCTTCCTCAGGAACCTGTCGAAATAGGTTTACCTTTTAGTGGTAGGGCCAAGCAGGGATCTGCTAAGAGGGTTGAAAATCCTTTGGCGGCCGCATTTTCGAACTGCGTGTTCATTCATGCTCTGAAACCCCTGTAATTCACTCCTAGCCGAGTGGAGGGAATCATACGAATGATTTAAATCTGAAATCTGTGGATGAATATCAAGTAGGGATACGAAATGAAATTAGTCGGAACAAATCTACCTGGAATGATGAAAAAGTATATAAATCATAAGGAAAACAGGTTAGACGTGATGAAAGCCTTTGAAATACATCATTCTTGTCTCTGGGGAACTCAAATGGCTTCTCTCAAAGGTGGCTCTGTGAATGGCCATTAAAGCACTGTAAAGAGTTTATGCAGTCTGCCTGGGGAGTTAGGAAGGTGCACTACTTGGCGCTGTTGAGATGACGTCAAGCTCTGAAACTTCTCTAATTGAAGATACAGTCTGTCATAAATATTAAAATGGGCAAAAAAATTCAAATTTCAAGTTTTAGTTTACTTCCCTTTCTCGGGAACAAATGCTTTTGTCTGCTGATGTTACAGTCTGTGTTTAGTCTGACTTGTCAAATCGAAGCATGAAGTATTCTGCACATGTGTGTGTGTTTAATCAGAAAGATGTGCCATCACAATTGGCTCCCACCAGCCCGTGATGCTGCTTGATTAAGATGATTCCAGACAGCCAGATAATGTCTCCATAGCGACCGCCTCACACAGCCTGTCTCTGTGGCGACTGAGAGCAGCGCAATAGTATATACTTTAGTTCTGCAATTTAAGCAGAAGAAATGCTTAAGACGTTAAGAAACCAGCTTTAATTTAAAACCGAATTAATAGTTAACTCTCATTTAAACTTTTTTTTTTTTTTTCCACCAGAAAGACTGATAGATGAGAATAATTAAAACCCCCAAAACACTTTAATATAAGCTCCTTTTCTTAAGCTGTCTACATCAAACCAACAAGTTTTTTTAACATAAAAAAAACATGGCTGTGTTCATGAAAGCAGATGAAAGCACTAATGTATGAAAGCACTAACGTAATAAGATACTTGACATCAAATTTATTAGCCCTGTACATAAAACAAGAAGCTTAATTCTGTTTTTCTAATGGATTTTTTCTTCTTGCAGGCTTATCAGTTGTCGAGAGGTAGAGTCTGGCCCATGATCATCATTCTGTGCCTCATTGCTGCCATTCTCTCAGCTTTTCTGGACAATGTGACCACCATGATGCTCTTCACTCCTGTTACTATCAGGTAGTCTAGTCCACAGGATCCCTGAGCAATTCTCCATTCCCTCACGCTGATTTACATAATAGGCCAGATTCTGCCACTGCGCTGCCACTTCCATATTTGCTAACTGCTAAAAATAGCTTAAGTAATTTTTTAAAATTATCTATGTTGCTCTTTATTTTTTATTGGTTGATTTGTGGGTTTAATATTCTAATGTTTTGTTATGCTTGTTTGATTGTTCTGGACTCTGGGGAGGCTTGGAAGACCCGTTAATAATAATAATAATAATAATAATAATAATAATATATAATCATAACCTGTAAATTATATAAAAAAAATAATTATTATTATAATAACAATAATAATATATGCCTTTGTATTAGTGAAGTTAAAACTAATCTTCACCAGCTGGTCCAGATACGCAGCCATTTGCAGTAAGTTTTTGACAGTGTATGCCTCTCCCCTTCCTTAATTTTGATTGCCTAGCAAGGGACAAGTTTTTCCGCTGAAGACGCTTATCGCTCTGAACGCTGAAGCTCATAGGATTTGTATTCAAAATAGGCGCTGCCGGTGGAAAAAACGTATCTGGTGGACACAGGCCCGTAACCTAATTTTTTACAACATACATTCCCCCATCTTTTTCATCGCCTCAGCTCTCTCTCTTTCTCTCCCTCTCCTGTCCACAAATGCTGCATTAAGCATCAAATTATTTTTGTGTGTGATCATTAGCATTAGCTGCAAAGCTATCCTCTCGGCAGGTAGACCGTAGCCCAGTCCTGAAGGGTTTTTGCTCTGCTCAGAACGCGATCTCCTCCGAGTCTCCCGTTCAGTTTGAAGGTTATGGGAAGGGACGCAGAGTAATGCCTCCTCTCTATAAAGCTCCCAGCCTCATCACTCTTTCAGCTCCATTTCAGCTTATTTCCTCTCTCCCAGCCTGCCCTATTACAGCACAATGCCAGAGTGGCAAACTGGGAAGCATGATGGATCATTTCCACAAAGCGCGCTTGTTGCGCCGGAGCTTTGCGTGTCGATGTAAGAGAGCCATTTCCAGGATGTAATATTTGTCTGTTGATTGATTGCATTACTTTACCGTTTTAATATCAACATAAATAAGGCTATCCATTAGCAATGCCTGATGTCGGGGACGTGCTGTGTTGTGACGAGCGTCTGTGTGCAACCGTGGATGGCGAGCGTGCATCGGTCGTTTTGTTGGTTACTGCTAGATTTACCGTTAATGTCATCTGTCTTCCACGTCAGGATGTAATCCAGTTTCTGTAGCTCGACATTTTCTGAGACCTCTCTGAAATACAAGAAGTACATATTGTACATCATCAGTGAGAGGCAACAAGTTCACTGGCATTAGTAAATGTGGCGTTAATGATGCTGCTAAATTGTTACTGTTGCCTGAAGAACGAATCCTTCGCTCATGCAAATATACACCATTAACTGCATCCACACACACGTCAAAAGCCTGTGCTTCTAAATATTGATGAGGTTTACAATGAACTCCAGCACATGCACAAGCACACGCTCGCGCACACATTCACACGAACCGAGAGAGAGAGAGAGAGAGAGAGAGAGAGAGCAGGAACGAGTGAAGAGGTGATTTGCCTTTGCTAATGCCATAGCTCCATCACACCTAATGATTCGTTTGTCTTCTTCTAGCTAGCTTCACATATCCAGTAATGATCAAACCCAGATGTAGAACATGAGTGCGACTGCTCCAACATGAGCTCATGTCTGTTATCAGAGTGATGTTCCCTTTATGATCACTAAGTATTCTTTAATATTTTCACATCCACTCATCTATTTTTAGTCACTAAAATGTGTGGTTTACAAGAGCTAAACTCTACATAGAGGAGGCCTGCAATGCCGTTAAGGAATGAGTTCTTGCATTGTTTTCAGTTTCTCTGATACAGGTGACTGTAATTTTGTTCTCTCTTTATCCTTAAGTACAACTTTAGGACCAGAAATTGTTGTTATCCATCGTTCTATTCAGTGCTTCCAGCAATGCTTTAAGAAGTAAGGAAGAAGATAGTTGTTGATGTGTTTGTATGTGTGTTTATAGGTTATGCGAGGTGCTGAATCTTGACCCACGTCATGTCCTGATTGCTGAGGTCATCTTCACCAACATCGGTGGAGCCGCCACTGCAGTGGGAGATCCTCCAAATGTCATCATTGTATCCAATCAGGACCTGCGCAAAAAGGTAATCCCTTTTCCATGTAAGTGGAATATTAAAATGTGACTTATTTTGGCCTGCTATGTCTAATGGAAATTGTTTTTTCATTAACTATTTTATTCCTGATCCTAATCTGTTCCCTGAGTTGCAAACCCAACCCTGTTGTGGTTTATGCTCATTGCTCTTTGTTCCATTTATAGTTCTCATATCTTCTTAAAATGACAAGTGACATGAGAATGTATTTTTCTAATTTAACTTTTTATTGCGGCTTTTAAAAACTAAAAAAAAAATTTCTGCCTTGTCCGGTCTGTCACTACATCTGTATGTGATTCCTTGAAGTAGTTTATCACGAAGATATGCACTTTTATTTGAAAAAAATATGCACCAGTTTACAGTACAAACCTTGCCAGTTAACTATGAGGGTGGAAAAAAAAAATCATAAATCGTAATAAATCGTAAGGTAAAATGTTCAGTCGTGAGCATAATTTCAAGTCAATGCTCAGCACAGGTGTGTAATATTAAATTAACTTTTGGGGAATCTACAAAAAGATTAAGAAAAGGTACATTTTTAAATAATAAATTTATCAAAAAAACTAGAATAACAAACATTAGGTGTCAGGTCTAAAATAGTTCTTAGACCTTGGTAGTTATACATACAGAAATTATTTGTGCCGTGGTATGAAATTATAATGTCCTGAAAGAGAGTAAGAAATAGACTGAATGATTTGGGTTTGAATAGAAGGGCATATAAGCGTTTATTCTGATTTATAGGCTGGTTTATCAGCAGGGTTGGGGACTTTTGGAGCTGTGTGGCTGTGGGCAGGATAGGTGATGGTGGTACATGTCAGCCTGAGATGTGGCCTCATCCTGACCCCACCTCGGGCTACTCCAGCTGTGTGAGTGCAGCATTACCTGTGGTCTGAAACGATTGTGCGCGAGGTGTTTGCATTAATGTGCGCTTAAGTGCTTGGAAGAGGCTGAGATGCAGGGCACAGACAGAGATGATGACAGAACACATCAGTGGCCCTCTCCAGCTGATTGCACCCAGAGGCTCTGTGTGTGTGTATGTGTGTGTGTGTGTGTCCGTTCGTATCCAGCAGAGAGTGATGTTAGACAGAGGCAGAAATAGAGCTCAGAACAGCTTTCATCTCCAGGTCTGGATGCTGATTAAAGAAGCACTCTCAGGAGTGACCCTCACATTTATACAGCCCTGTGTGTGTGTGTGTGTGTGTGTGAGAGAGAGAGAGAGAGAGAGAGAGAGAGGACTTTTGCCACAT
The DNA here is from genome assembly GCA_032718565.1 of Distichodus sexfasciatus. Taxonomy (NCBI): domain Eukaryota; kingdom Metazoa; phylum Chordata; class Actinopteri; order Characiformes; family Distichodontidae; genus Distichodus; species Distichodus sexfasciatus. Next base: position 7,656,164 of record JAVGVS010000003.1, read on the forward strand.
GCCAGGTATTGCCCCAGGTGTGCAATGTCATTGATGAAGCTACTTTTAAAAGGTTGCTTTTTAAACTACAAGTTACAGCCAAGCTACTGTTTTACAGTTTTTCTCAGTTGCTTTGGAGCATTTCTCGAATCAGTCTTAATATTTGCATAACAGTTAGTGCATTCTCAAAACAATTAGTACAAACAGCACAACACATTGGATTTCTTGCAAAAGCATGTACTTTACTCAAAATCCTTAGGTATTCCCTCAAAAGTAAGTTTTTGTGTCAATGAAAATGTCATCACCATCAGAATGACAAGTCCTTTTGTTGTTGTTTATATACGGTGAAGTCAAAATGTTTAGTCGTGTTGTCAGAATGACATTGCATGGTTTCAGGATTTCCTGATATAAAATATGGTTTGGTTTACAGTAATTGACAATGCAAAAGGCTGAATTTCTTCTGTATGGGATCTATGAAATTCAACAGCACAAATTTACCAACGCAGTATCACGGCATTACGTGCAATATTCACGTTATTTCATCTATTTGATTCATGCCCACTGCCACAAATTGTGCTTTTTTTCATGTCAGACAGTACGATTTTCAAACCAATTCACTGCTATGGGAATTGTCTTTTGATTTTCGCTATGTTTGATCAATTACAGTAACAGCTATATTATCAGCACGTTTCATCAATATATTTTACAATATTAGATTTTATTGCGGATTTCCTTGCAGCTATTTTTCTATATGTATATGTAAATCTGTTTTATTTATCCGGAAGTAACCACGTCCTGGTTGTTCATCCATTTTCAAAAATTGTAAATCTGTGTTTTGCACCTTTTGTTATATAGGCATGCCAATTATAGGTTCACGAGATTCACCTGTTTTAGAGAACTAGTTGATCATTGGTTCTTCATGCCCCTTTATTAGTGACATTCAAATTTCATCTGCACAATGTGTCAATTCAAGACACATTTACATAAAACAGTTTTTATTTTAATTTTTTATTATTAGTTGTATTTTTTGGAGATTTTGACAACTGGATTAACTATTTTGCATTCAGTGACTTGTGCAATGAACTGATGCTGAAATGATTTGGGGGGTTAAGATTATTTAGATGAAACTAGTATAATATATTTTGATCAACATGACATAAACAAGTGGAAATGTAGGAAACAGCAGAGAATTGTACACAATTATATGAATGTACAAAAGCATTTGCATTTTGATCAAAGCAATGAGAAATGTTCATGTGTTGTGCACAAGTGACTAAATTACGCGGCGGTTAAACAAGTAGTTTTGAGAATTCACTTTCTGATCTGAGAAATGCTCCAAAGCAACTGAGAAAACTGTAATATAGTTGTTAGCTAAACTACAAGCTGCAGAGAAAAAGTAACTAAATTTAATCTTTTTCACGGCCACAAGTTCTTGTTTCCATCTTTGTCAAAGTGGCCTCCATGCTCCAAGTCAATCTTGCAGCTGCCAAGAGCACACTGTAAAGCAATAAGAGTGTGGTAGCCTATCAGGTGCCACTTCTGCCAATTCGACACCTGGTAACACCTAGTAGTTGAAAATATCTCTAACCAAAATATGTAGTTCATTAATACAGCATTATTAAAAGTAGTTCTGCTAGTTAGTTGTTAGTTACTCTCCAGCACTGCCTTTTGAGAGTAATATTAGCAGTCTTGTTGCAAAAGTCTACTCATGCCTACTATATATAAATAATTACACACACACACACACACGTATATGGCTTGAAATTGAATTTGCCGACCCAGGAAAAAAGTTCACCTAAATGGACTATTTTAAGTGCAATGTGCTCCTAGTTAAGGCAGATTGTGAAATCCTGGACAGACAAATCATCAAAGTCTTCTAATTTTATTCTGGGTCGGCGTAATAATGAGAATCCGGGAGCTGGAATAGAAGGTTCCATAAAGGTAAAGGAGGCATTTAGGGAGAGAAATTCAATATGTGAACTTTTGACTTTTGCTCATTTTTGTAAGCTTATATCCCCTTGGCTCTTCTACTTCCCTCGCATTGTTGCATTGGTGTAAGATATAGATAATGATGTGTTCATGCAGTTAGTTGCATCTATAATTCAAGTTTTACATTATAGTAACGAACAGACTTTGGTTAATCTTTAAATTTATCTCGATCCATTTCTGTTCATGCTCCATCATCAAATATGTCTTCTTAAGAATAGCATTAACTGAAATATAGCATATAGTGAAAAGACTATTTTTAATGATTAATGTTTCTTGGTATTTCTCTTCTGGGTCTCAGTTTAGTCATTTCCTTCTTTATCCATCTCAGCAGAATTCCTGGCTCATTTCTGAGCAGGTTTTGAGATGGTTGCGAATGCTCCTGGGTCTGAGTAAATTTACAGCTCCAGAGAGATGTCGTCCTTCCTTGTCATGTCAGCCACTAACACGCGATGACACAGACAATATTATGCCCGAGCTAGCTTTTCCTTTTCAAGGTCATTTTCCTGTTAGAATTTAGAAATGAGGAGGGACTTAAAAGCCCTGTGTCTGCAAAAGCAAATTCTGTTAAAGCTAAAACTCCTGAGGGTGGGAAACCTGTAAAGGTGCATAGATACTAGTATATAATCTCTCTCTAAAAGAGACCCAGTGCTTTGGGCGAAGCTGAGGATTAGTTTCCCAGCAGAGGTGTAGTAATCTTATACAGGACAGTTCAGATTCAGTGTACAGAGGAAAGTACATGATCCATGTACATATAAAGGGGCTCCTTTTTCCTTAAAAGTAGCGAAGACATTCTCTTCTTTTGAACTATTTGTTTTATTTTCTCACCTAGATTTTTCACGAGCTGCAAAACAGCTCCTATTGTGGTTAATGCTCATAGCTACTTGTTCCATTTAGAGTCCATGTCTCTCTTTAAAATGGCAAGTTGATCTTACATATGAATTCCATCTTTTTAAAATGTATTTTATTCATGTTTTGGAAGCTAGACGAATGTTGATTGCTTCTTTAAGGGGAAGTAGAAAACAGTTCCGCACTCAGTACCCAAACACACCACTTGTTCCTGACCGTGGCTCCCACAAGTAGGCCAGAAAATCAATGACGTTGATGCTGAAATGTTTTTGTGTCCCTCAGAATGACCTCAGTACTTTTGGTTCCTGTCAATAATTTGTTACTGGCAAAACTACAAGGTTTAAAAGTAGCTTTGCCACTGATAAGTTACTTATAAAAGTAGTTACTACTCCACAACTCTGATAATTAAAGGTGTAATCTCAAGGAATCTGGTGAATATTAATGTCTCTATATGAAAATGAATTGTTTAGCTTACTAAGCAATGAAAAGCCAAAATAGGTGTGGTTACTTTGTTCCTGGCAGACACACAAAGACGCAATTGTGCCTGATTTTGTCCACCTTTGTGCAGTCTGACCGTAATTCTAACCTACAGCAGGACTTTGCTCTGACCTGTAAGGTGACACCTGCACTATTATGCTGTTGACTCAGCACTGCAATCCGGGTGAGGGAGTTCAGACGTGCTGTGGATGAAATGAAGGTGTCTTTTTCACCAAAGCTGCTGCTATATTGCTTCAAGTAACCTGTCCTGCCTCGGGTGTGGAGAGATATTTCTATGTGAATACTGGCCTTGTGTGTTTATGCTTCAAAAGATGTGTTGCTGATTTAACTTGCAGCTCATTAATGGAAATAAAACTGAGGCGCAAACACACACACACACACACACACAATTAAGCTGTGCAGCATCTTTGGCGAAGCTCCTCATCAATCACAGGAATTAAACCGATCAAACCATAAGGCAAAAACGAGCCTCCCTCCTGCCACATTTGCATTTTTATGAATTCATCGTCCTTTGTTGAGAGTTATTTATGTGGTCCTCTCATCCTCTATTGAGCCGGCTCAGGTTTAGCTGGTTTTGACACACAATCGTAGATGCGCAGCGATAAACCCTGCTGCAGGATCAAGTTTATCAGAGGATTCCGTGCCGTGTCACCAGGCTTGTCTGCGCCATCAGTAGATGTGTGTTTGTGTGTATTTTTGGCAACCTGATGCAATAAAGAGGAGAGTCAGTGAAACCCCAGTGACAACCGGGGATCACCTGGTCTGTGCAGAAGAGCCAGTAGTCTGTTTGATCTGGGCCTGAAGAGTGTGTGTGTGTGTGTGTGTGTGTATATGTGTGTTGTGTCTTTGTGGTTGTGTCTTGGTGTGTGAGGAAGTGAGAGAGCTTTTATACACATCCTTGGCTTAAATTAACAAATTCCCGCGAGTGTGGACTCTATGTGTGAAATGTGTTTGCCTGCAGGGTGAGTGTGTTTTCTCAATTGGACTGACCGAGTGATGAGAAGCCGTTACATGCTGCTGTATCTTCTGCCATCTGTTAATCTTCAATCATGCTCAGCATCCTCGCAAGCCATGGGAGTCTCAACTCAAAGTCCTCACCACACTAATAAAGGAATTAGTTTAATGCAGTTATGTGCCCAAAATGAATTCCATGAATTAAAGCTAATGGGGGAGAAGTAACACAGCTAGCATGTGGCTTGGACTGATTAGCCATTTCTTATTAGCCATATTAGCATCTTACTGTATTGCCATTGGCATCAACACATTTGGTTCAAATTCCCATTTATAATAACACTACCCAAAGCTGTTGATGTGAATGAAATGGAAGCTAAAAGGAAGTGTTACCATATGGTTTGCACACCTGTGTTACAGCTCTTTGGATGTTGGGTAGCGTAACAGTTAGGGAGTTCGCCCCGTGATCAGAGGGTCGTCGGGTTGAATCCCGAACCGATAAAAATACCACTGAGGTAACCAGTCCTCAAGCAGTGCTCCCTGAGTGCTGCCCAGGTCAGCTGCCCACTGCTCCTTCATGGATGGGTGAAATACAGAGGTCACATTTCGTTGTGGTGTGCTGTGGTATGTTCACAATGACAATCACTCACCTTCATTTCATTTGAGCGCATTCCATTTAGGTTCTCTTATGTTATGAGAATGTGTGAAGTGTTATTTTTCTCATTTAAGTTGAGAAAAGGGATCACAACTAGATAATTGAATCAGAATTTCCACGACACGAAGGCCACTGTGAGAAGTAAAAAAAAAAAATGTGCTTGACAGGATGTAACCTGACACTTTAATTTCAATAGAACTGCTTCTGCACAAATTGTCAATTTCCTTGAACAACTAATGATGTAACACTCTCAAATGCGTAATTGCTTTTGGTCGTTCTCTTGGCACTTGTCACAATTAACGGCTAAGGATGTTTCCTTATCTAAAATTATGTAGACTAGTCTGACACCCCGCAACACTTATACTGCATGAACAATAACAATTTAGGAAGCAGCATATTTTTGTCCCTTTTCAAATCAGGGTACAGAATACTCCAGAAATCTGATCATCAGGATTACTATTATTTCTTAAAATGATGCACATCACATCATACAGAAGCAGGCTCCCATAACCTCTTAAGATTTAAAATTCAAAATGTAGAATCTAAAAAGCTGAAATTGCTTTCCAATTTTCCCTGCTTGAAACCTGCCAACTGAGTTGCACGTGACTTGGCATTGATGCAGAAAGATATTCCTGATATTATAGAATCTATTGAAACTAAGAATATACCTTCTTCCCCTGCTGAGATGTGAGAGGCAGCAATATCCTGTAATTTGGAAAATCACTCTGCTGGAGTGCTACAAGCTCACCCATGGAGGCTTTGACCCACCTGCCACGCCACTTTGGGTCAAAGGGGTGGCCATAAATAGCTGGAGGACTCTTTCTTGTGTTCATTTGCTTGTTTGCATTTGTTCGTGTCACAAGACCTTGACAGACATCTATCCTGTGTCACAGCAGACCCTGAGCAGTAGTGCTGCCAGCTGGTCACTCAGGCATCCATCTGAACTCTCTGAAGAGGAGGCATGTGTTTTCTGACCGGAGGTGTGTTTTAGGGTCACTGAAAGCTAGCTCCCAACAGCCAGTGACGTGTGTTTTGGCAGCTGGTTGACTGTCAGTCAAACTCCTGGAAAGCTCAGCTGCCAGTGAACGGTGCCCGAAAGTGGCATGCTCCAGGCTGCTGGTCCCTGACCAAGCTGCCCTCTCTACAGCAATGACTAATCAGTGAACATCATATCTCTCTCTCATTCTCTCTCTTCGAGATTTAAACCTTTTTTTAGTCTCAAGAAAGTGGGCCAATACCACTAGAATCCAAGGAGGGAGTTGTCATTTACACAGTGTTTGCATCACCACCCTTTCTCACAATTTTGCTGCCCTGAGAACCCACATTAACACTCAAACACACAGACCGTCACATCTCCCCACTGTAACAAGTAGCGTTATGAGGGACATTCTTTCTTGCAGTCGTTCTATGGCTGTACATTAAGCAGCTATAATACTGGACCAGTCTCACTGAGGATAATGAGGCATATGTTTGTATTATGATCTGGTGCTGTAGGCAGTAGCACTGGACCTTTAGACGGACGGAAGTATGAATGATTTCAGTGAGACTGGCTTCCAGTAATAACGGCACTGTGTGTAGAAAATGGAGCATGTGAATGGTTGTGGGTCGTGGTATATTAAGATGACATATTTTCTTGCGGTGACTTGTGCTCAAAAGCATATGTCTTCTAATTCTTCACAAATCTATACTGTTTCCCCCTTCTCTCTTTTCCCGAAGATCCAATTATACCGTGTGTGCTCCCATTCTCTTGTTACGTTCCTGCCACTTTCTCTCTCCCATTCAGCTTCCTTCATACCCATTAATTTACTCTCCCTTTCTGTTCCTCCTCCCACTGCCTTTTCCTCTCCACACATCACGGTCATCTCCCCCTCTCTCCTGTAGAGGTCACTGTGCACCAGTTTTGCTCTCTCCCTCTCCCCCTCCCTCCCCCTCCCTCCTCTTTCAGCCTGTTGTTGACAGTCCGAGATGATCATGCCCGTTCTGCGATTTTGGCCTTTGTCAAAGTCCTACAGGGCCGTGTTTGTCTTTTCAGTCATGTCCATAGTCATGATGGAGCTGTGTTAGCGAGAGGAGATTTACAGGCTTGATCTGCTCAGGAGAGGTTATACAGCTGAAATGCAGCCGGATGAGAGTTTCTCCCTTTCCCTCCTTCTTCTTTAAACCTCACTATGCACCGTAAGACCTGGGTTTCTGCCAAGCCTTAGCTGTTTGTTCTGCTGAATTACAACACGCTCAGTGCTGCCTGATGCCCCGCTTGCTCCCTCATTGAATTTCCATCTACTCTTTATGACGTATCTCTAAACTGCATATAAATCAGAACATTTAATGGAGCATAAACTCCGTTCACTACAACAAGCTGTTCCATGCCACCGTTCGGAGATAAGCTCTTAAAAGAGTGAGTGTGGGATTATGTTTTCTGGGCACATGAAGCTATTTTACTCCCATATCTGCGGAGGCGTTACTGGAGAACGTGACCATTCATATGATGGGATCCAGTTATAGGGAGAAATGAATTGGGCTATATATTGAAAGTGGATGAGAGATAGGAAGGGCTTAATGCCAGAGATATGAGTGAAAAATGATAGCTTGCACAGCACATTAAGAAGATTCCTATCACACGGCATTTCTCATTTAAATGCATGTATGCAGTTTACATAAAAGCATGGTTATTCAAGTATGGAAAGTTGGATGGGACAACTCAGAAGGGACAAAAGACTGTGTGTATGTGTGTAACGAGGCACTTCTTTTACTGCAACTGTCAGATTTCTTGCAATCTCTGTCATTTTTTTTGTCTGTTGTAATCTTTTTTTTTTTTTTTCCAATTTTGTACTTTGTTGTGAAGTGACTCAATATAACAGGTACTCATCTTTTCTCTGTCTCTGTCTCCCTCTTTTACACACATACACACACACACCACTTCTCTCTGTCATACTTTTCACCTTACGCCTTCAGGGGCTTGACTTTCCGGCGTTTACTGGCTACATGTTCCTGGGGATCTGCCTGGTGCTCCTGACCTCCTTCCCATTTCTGAGGATGCTCTACTGGAATAAGAAACTCTACAACAAGGAGTCCAGTGAGATTGTGGGTGAGTGAGGAACTTTCACCTTTCTTTGGAGATCAGTAATAGCACATAGCACATCTCAGATTCAAGTCAGGCCAGTGCTGAGAGCTTTAAGTTTGTCCTCACTTACAGCTTAAGGGCTACACATTTAATATCAGTTGCTGTGATAAATGTAATACAAATGAAGTTGAATATTTTGTTGGTTCAGAAAAGATTTATGTTTCGTAAAACATTGATGGCACATTTGACCCTCCCGCACACGGTGGAGAATCAGGTCTGGAGTATGGGTCAAATACAAACGTGTCAGTGTGTCACGTACCATGCTTTGTTATTCATTATCTCTTTTGAAATCACTTTCAAATCTCTCCTCAGAGCCTCAGTGTCTGACTGAGCTACAGTTCTCTTTAGCAGATGGGACTCAGGAGCACGACCTCATAAGCACACCATTAATTTTCTGTGTGTCTCTCTCCTACCATATTCTTGCACTAGTGTAGACACATGAAGGACCCTACATTGTATCACAAATCACACTTTTTTTCCCCTCATTGCCCCTTTCAGGCAATTTCCACCAATATTTCCATTATCCTTATCAGATGACCCTGCCCTCAGAGTTTAATACCGCTCTATTAAATCCATAAATCCTGTCATGGGTGACCTCCCACAGGAGCTGGGCTAATGTGTGATGTGGGAAACACTCCGATGCTCTACGCAAAACCAGGACATGGGACTGAACTCCCGCTTTTAGAACTGCAGATGCTGCTGTAATTAACCTGGGTTAATAGTACATCATTTTTATGGTGTTAAGCACGTTCCTCTCAGTGTCATAAAGAAAGAAATGTCCCAACATAAAACATGAGTGTAATCTGTAATCCTGCACAAAGAAGACACTGCTGCTACAAGACTTTATGACTCCCTCGGTTAACACTTTACATCTGGAAAAAAATCTACAAAAACATTGAACGATTCTTGATATAATAAATATCAGAATGTATGAATATTCATTAATGCATGTGAAACGTTGTAACAGATGTGCTCGGATTATATCAGAAGCCTTATTGTCTCCAACTCCTGGATTATTTTAAGACTCTGTGCAGCAGTACCACACAGGTGTCCTAATGTTTAAATTATATTTATAATTGGCCATATTTTGTGAAAAAAATAGTATAAAATCTGGAGTTTATCAAATGAGCAAAGAAATTATATCTGTAAATTATGTATGGAGATACATCTCTATACTGAGCCTGTTGTCATAAAGCCCACAGCAGTTTCATATGCAGGTTAAATAGCAGTAATTGTATATGTTAAAGATAGTATTGCAGCATTATAGCTGTCATTAATCATTGAATGAAACATCATTACTGTACTGTGCTGTACTTGTGTTGATACATCTTAGATGTGATGTAGCGGAAGCTGCATGTCATTGCTCCTCTGTTAAGCAAAGGTAACGTCGACAGAGTTGTTAAGAAGAAGAGGAATTACATTGCAGTGAATGATACATATAGTGAAATTGTAAGTTGATGTCTTTGATTGTTACTCGCTTAACTTTACCCTAGTTTACTAAAGAGGAAGAAAAGGCAATATTGTAGTTGGCTATTTTAACATTAATTTAGACAGCTAAGTTGAACGTGAGCCATAGAAAACGCTAGCTAGCATGAACAAGCGAGCCAGCTAGCAGCTGTCCATATTCTTTCCCATCTCTCTAGTATTTGTTGTTATGATAAATTATTGTCAGTGAAAACTAAATGGAATAGTGTCCCTGTTAATGCTCTTGTACTGGTATCTTTCAAGTCATTAGCCAGATGGATATACGAAGATATTTTAAGAGAGCGAGCGGGGAAGCAGGAGAGTTAGGGTTAGGATTCCTAACCACACCCCAAGGGGCTAGGGTTAGGGTTAGGGTTTGCTCAAAATGTTTCCATGTTCTTTAATTTTCTTTTGCTCTACCTCTTAGTACTATAATAACGCACATGGAAACCGTATTAAATGCCAAAATATATTTCTTTAGGTTACTTACTTCTGACTTTATACTTCTATACTGCAACTGTTGGCAAAGATACACTGAAGGTGCAACCCATTCTTCTGTATAACATTTAAAGAAAGGCTACAGCACACAGTGAAGCCAACAAGCTAAGAAGTTCCAGATTGTTGCTTTGACATATGCCAGGCGGCCCAGCAAAAACATTTGAAGTTGGAACATTACTTGGTATCATTAAAGATAAACACACAGTTGTTTGTCCTTCTTTCCAGATGAAAATACGATCAGTTTTGGTCTGAAGTCTCAGGCTCAGATGGCTGGCAGCCCAGATGGGGTTTAACCTTAAAATCCCAGTGCTAGGTCTCTCTCCAAATCTCAGGCAAGCTTAATAAGCAGCTGTCCCTCCAAAAGTCACTTTATTGTGGCTGTATATCTCCACAGCTGAGCTCCTACCTTCAGCACACCTGAGAGCATTACAACAGAATGAACAAAAGAGCCATTCCATATAACAACTCGTCTTCAATAACCCTGTTTTTGGAAACCAGTGCTTTTTAGAATTTCAGGTTTAGAACACCAAGTGGGTATCTTGCCATTGCTGTGCACCCATTAAGCCTTTTCTAAAACTGCAGTGCCTCCATTCTGGGGCTTTCAGAACCGACTGTCTCATACTGGGTTGGCAAAGCTATTTGAATTAATGCATTTTGGCGATGATTTCAGTAACATGAAATTATGTGTTTTTGAATGTTAGTCAGAACTCTTTTACTGTGGACCATATCATTAGTGTCCTGCTGGCAAGCACTGGAAGGGAGAGTGGGATATAGGCAGTAATTAGAAAGTCCCCCCAAGACTGCGTTGTTTTGGCCGGCTGCGACGTGAGAATGAGAGATATAGAGAAGCCTTTCATATTCTGTTCTTTACTTAGACAGTAGTGTGATAGAACAGACTCAAATATACTATTTGAAGGCTGAAGAATTAGTAGAACCCAGATCATTGAAACTAGCTGAAAAAATTCCACAGACAACATAACGACTGCAAAACAGGGAGACAACTGACTATTTTCAGTTATTTGGAGTAAAGTTAGGAATTCAGTATATTAACAGCTGGAAAAAGTTATCAAATATTTACATTTCTCTCAAGTTGCATTTTGCATCACTTAAATTTAGTATTTACACACTCACAAAAGGTCCCCTACCATGATGCATGATGTATTTTCATTTTGTGTTAATTGTATGTTGATAAAAATAGCAGATTTTTCTTTTAAAGCGTAGGAGGTCAGGCTTAATCGTTGTTTTTCTATATGGCTTGTGGTACCCTACTGCTTCTGTTTCCCTTCCTTTGTGCCAGGAACACCATCATACCAGCAGGAAGCACCATCTACTGAGCCCTATTCTGTTTGGCCAGTGTGGGGTTATTGGGTTTTAGGGCAGTCACAACCAGACAGTGCTGGTTGCAATATTGGAGAGTCAGAGTCCAATGATTCTGGACCGCAGGAGACACAGACCTCACCAATCAGCTCTCTGTTCCTCCTGGTCGCCGATCTCTTCTTTGCGGAAGGCCACTATGTGCGCTGGTGGCCGCTCGATGCCGGTCCAATCTCAAATCCGTAAAGCCGAAAGTCAGTGTGACACCAGCTTCCATGCCACTATCCATGTTGGCGTCCTTACTGGCCAGGCCTATATCTTTCCCTCAGGCTCCCGTCAATATCAGTAATATTCTAAATATCAGTTCCCTCTAAATCAATCAACTCCTTTTAAGGATGCCTAGCAACTCTTATGAACGAGGACACGGTGGAATATGACTGGAAGCCATGAAAAAGCCTCTCTTTTATCTCTTTTCTACGTGTATTTACTGGCAATTTCTGGGCTATCCGTACCTAGTCCACATTCAGTCAGTCCCTGGCAACAGCAGGCAGGATTAGATGTACTCAGGAGAGGGCCCCAGTCAGATTCAAATGATTGGAAATGGCTTTTATAAGTCAATGTTCTCAGTGTTTGCTGTAAGTAAAGATTTTCTCCAGATTTTCCTTCACATTTTTATTACCAGCTGCTCGCTGTGGCTCCATTCAGCCTACGACTGGAAATAAAAAAGTAAAGTTTGCAGCCTGGAGTGTGCGGGAATCTCGTATGTAAACTATTAGCCATTTTCATTTCCTGGAAAAAAAAGCTTGTTGGACACACAGTGTGAGATAAACATCTTACAACCCTGTGAATGAATCAGAATCATAGTGGGAACTCCATTTATTCTTCATTTCATTAAAGAAGCCATGAGAGGATGCAAGGTATTGGCAAAACCACCTCAAAACCATGTTTTTTTTAGAAGGATGCATCCGGAACCTGTGGTTTTATCTCATGTGTTTTATATCCCTGTAATATGATTCAAGCCTTCCCGCTGTAGCTGTGGATGGCCGTCTCCATGCTCCCCTTTTGTTGTTTGTTGACTAATTTGTCCCGGGCCGGGTTTATGGCCATTTGCAGAGCTGAAGCATGAGATTCTGGTGTGGAGACAGACGGCACACCGCATCAACCCAGCCAGCCGAGAAGAGACTGCCGTCAAGTGTCTCCTCATGCAGAAGGTGCTCAACCTGGAGAGTTCACTGCGGAACAAGCTCCATACTTTCCAAAGGTAACACAAGTCAGCCATGGCCACTGGTTTATCTGCTTCCTTGTGGCCTGTGTGCCCAGTGATGAAAATGAAGATTTTGCTACATGTTTGTAGCCACTTTCAAAACACAATGTACAGCATTTGAAGACAGAGTTCTATTCTGTGAAAGATATTATATACATTGGCCATGCCATTGCAGTTAATGGACACATTAAGGGTTGGTAGTGACACACTGGGTGCTGTTATTCTCTTCCATCAATTAATAACCAATTAATAAACATACAGTACATGTATACATGAATGAAAGGTCACAAATAGCTTTAAAATGTCCAGTTACTTTGTAAAGTCCAATTATGTTAATTATATAATTCTGATCGATTACGTCTCTATTTGGTTCTGTACTGATTCAATCTTATTTGTGAAGATGTGGATTATGCATGTATGCATATTGCTCAGTTGAATGATTGCTGTTCGTTTATTCAACTGCATTATTCACCTCAAATCAAACAGAAGCTGTGAGAGGTCTGCTCTGTAGCCCACAGCCCACATAGCCAGCATGTGACTCAAAACCTCTTCTATACAGTCTATTCATTCCTCCTCACAGTACGGCAGAAGCCACAGCTGACCGCAGACCACCTGTGGAAACAATTTATAAAGGGCTGGTGGATGTGTATGGAACACACAGTGCCATTATTCTAAATAACACTGACTCTGCATGCTTCCTGCTTAGAGCTGTAATTATAATCAGGGGGAGTGGTCATTCCTCTTACTGCGCTGTTTTTACACTATTTTCTCATCACAGCAACTGCTTATATTAGCCCTGCAAATCATAGGGCGTGTGAACTTTAGAGAGTTAACAGTAACAAGTGTCAATGTGACAACTGATGGTACACTTAAAGCTCAGGATGGGCTGTTAGTGCTTTCAGGGAAGAGATTAGGAGGCCATCAGGCTGCAGCAGCTGATGAGATCTTTAATTTGGGAGTCAGGATTTTTAGAGGGGAGAAAGAATTATGTTTCTGATGGACTGTATAAAACCAAGAAGTACCGTATGAATGTAATGTATAAATTCATTTTTTCATCAGATTTATGCCTTATGTTAGAGATACTCAATATTCTTTGTCACATGCAAAGTTATGCAAGTATAACATTTAGTGAAATGTACTGTGGTCATTCCTAAGACTGTGAAGAAACCCCCGCAATACTTATTTTTTAATGATATAGAAAATTATTCAAAATGTAATGTAATTAATTGTTATTTATATATAACAATTAGCAGTAAATTATTAGTTAACATATAATTAATCCTTAACATATAATTAATTAACAGGATAAGTTAAAGAAGCTTTATAAGAAACTAAAACTATAAATGTAAAGTGCAATGGGCCTTTTGTTGCAAAATGGACATGTGAGTGCTTATTTGTCATTGTGAACACAGCACACAGTTCACCACAACAAAATGTGACCTCTGCACTTGAGTCATTTCTGAAGGAGCAGTGTGCAGCACCCAAGGAACAGTGCTTGCATACAGTATCTTGATCATTAGTACCTCGGTGGTACCTTTAGGGCCTGTGTCCACCAAGCGCGGTTTTAACACTGGCAATGCCTATTTTTAATACAAATCCTATGAGCTTCAGCGTTCAGAACGCTTCAGCGAGAACCCCCCCCCCCCAAAAAAGCTGGTGGCGGCGCTTTTTACCACAACACTCAGAGCGTTGAAATCCGTTCAACTATTAAAACAGCCCTGCGCTTGTCAATGTCACTTCTCTCTTGCTAGCCAATCAAAATCGAGGTGGGGCAGGACATATAAATAGGTGGTACTCTCCCAGCAGCTTACTTGCACCCAATCTCTACCTCTCAAAGACATGTATCTAGTTTAAACGCTGCCGCTAATGCCAAGATGCGATTTCTCTCTCTTGTTGGCTTAACTACCGAGCTCGATCTCAAAGGAACATGTTACAATGTTTACATGAAATAGGAACGAACTTTTCACAACTTAGCAACAACAAGTGCTGAGAAAGCACTCTGGAAGTGAGGTTTTGACCGCTATCATTTTGACCGTTTGGTGGACACAGGCCCTTACCGGTCCGGGATTCCAAAGGGTAACCTTCCGATCACAGAGCGAACACCCTACCCTATGGGTTATGTGTCAAATGCAGAGATCACATTAGTAGTGTAGTAGTGCATTGTGTGTTGTGCTGTGGTGTGTTCACAATAACAATCACATTTTTTCATCTTTCTTTAGGCAAATATCTCAGGAGGACAAAAACTGGGAAAACAACATTCAAGAGCTACAGAAAAAGGTAAAGAATATAACAATAAAGAACTGATTCAAACCGAACGATAATGTTCTCAGCAGCACTAATCTCCCCCACCCACACATTTCTCCCACGCTCATCCATACTCCACACACTCCTTGACTAACCTCACTTGACAGCTCTGGGTCTGATGTTATCGTCATAAAAATGAGAGAAAAAACTAATTTCTCTAATTCTGCCAGAGGTAACATTTAAAGAACATAATTGGTGTCAGAGAGGTCACTTTATCTTTTACTCTATATCTTTGCTTGTTGCTTACAGCACAGAATAACAGACAAAATCCTGCTGGTGAAGTGTGTGTCGGTGCTGGCCATCGTCATCATCATGTTCTTCCTAAACTCTTTTGTCCCCTGGATCCACCTGGAGCTAGGTAAGCGGGAGTGTGATCATAAATCTGTATCTGTTTGATGTCATCATCAGTAATTTTACTGCAGATACTACAAATGATTATGGCTGGGTGTGTGTAGCCTGATGATTTTAGATGTCAGATATTTATGTACCAGTTGGAGTTTCCTAAAAGAGGAGGCGCCAAGCTATTGCTCAGTTCCTTTGATAATAAGCCCTGGTGCTTCAAAATAGTGTTATGCTAATGAAGTTAGCATTATTAGCACAGGAGCTAATTTGTGCATGTATGAAGCCATCTGTTGACAAAGTAATTATTTGCAGCTGGGCCTAAAACACAACAAAGGCCTGCAAAGGAAATGGTGCAGTGACATGATAATGGGTTTGCTTGAGAAACAACAAGGCATTCAAAATGATTTGGAACAAACAACAGAAGAGCGGAAGTTTTAATCGGAATTGGTTGGAATGAAGAGTGAAACGGAAAGGGAGCATTTTGGCTTTGTGATTACAAAAAAGGACTGGCCATTTTTAGAAGGGAAAATGATTTGACCTCCAAACAGCATTTTTATGCAACTGATACAGAGGTTCACATCCACACATTTCATCTCAGGTCTGATTCTGGGCATCCTTTTATCTGATTCATTTATTTGAAAGTTCATTTCAGTGAAGTTGCTTACCTAATGACCCTGCGTGTTTCATAAGCAGTGTCTCTTTTGTCCTACATAAACAAGTGTATAACCTTAATAACACAGAGAGGCGCTCACATGTTCCACTGTAATGATGAACGCATACACACATATGTTTGTGAACAGTGTGACTGACTCATCTGTGGCATCTTTTATGTACCATGGCAGTGGCGATAATTGAACTGCACTGATCTCATGACCCTCATTAGAGCCTCCATCACCCTCGTTCTTGTCCTTTGCCATCCTTGCCACGTATTTAAGTGTTGTGGGTCATTCACCAAAAGGAACGCTGCTCCGTGAGATGTAAACTCTACAAAAATGATTCATCTGAAAGTTCAGAATAATGTCACTCACCCTCTCAACATTACCAAAGAAAAAGAGATTATTCATCATCATAAAAGCCAAAATTGTGTTTTTCTCTGTCATATTTATCAAGGCATTCACAGTGAATAAAAGAAGAAAGTAATGCATTTTAATGGAACTGCTCTTTCTAACAGTGTACTGCACTTTAAGAGCTGCATGTTGGTGAATAGTTTTTAAATAGGAGTGATTTTTATCTTTGATAATGTTTGTTGGAGACTAAAAGTGTGTTAGATTTTACAGTTTCCTGTCATTCCCTCAGCTGTTTATGACTGTTTCCTCTTACAAAGACTCAAACAAGTAGTTGAAAACGAGTTGAAGACTTACACGCTGCACAGTGGGAATGTGTCTCAAGCAAAAAACATTGTAATAGACAGGACTGAAACAGACTAGTCCTTTGTTAGCCAATTTGTAATAGTTTGCCATTAGACATATTCAGCATCATGAATGTAATTCATCATGACCGTTATGCTCAGACATAAGCTTCTTTTCCTCTAAACACAGTCTAGACCCGATTTATCATCCGTGCCACCAAACAATGAGAAGATGATGAATTTCCGTGCGATGGTACAGCACCACTTTTCATCCGTCAGCACTCCTGGGTCAGGCAGGACTCTGTCTGTCCATTCAGAGGAGCCTAAACTCCAGCTTTAAGATAAACAAGTGAGATGAGGCTGTGTTTACAGCTCACCTAGTGGCCCGAAATGCCGCAGTTGTTTTCTCCGTGATGAATGAGTCTCTGCTGAATGACTCCAGCTTCTCACCAGCTTCCTTTAATTGCAGAGCTCGCTGACTTTTTCTTCCTCTCTGCTGTTTCCTGTTACATTTCACCCAAGCCCTTCCATCTATAGTTGGGTGCCAAGGGGAATAGCGGAGTGGAGATGAAATGAAAAGCTGCTTTTTGTCTGAGTTTTTCCTTATATATAAACCTACCTGAATCCAGCACTGAACACCTTGGCACTTGTAGAGTTTTTTATGTAACTGCTATCAATGTGCATTTAATACAGAGCATCAAAGAAAGGCAGAGATGCTGTGGAAAGAGCGGGAGAAGCAAATAAATGTCTCTCCTTCATTTTGCTCTCCACTCTCTGCTTTGCCCTCCTGTCCCTTCTCTTCCCTCCCTCCCTCCCTCCTCTCTCCCTCTCACTCTCTCCCTATCCTTCTGCTTCCAAGCAGCTGCTCTCCCTGACCACCTGCCTCAAATGCTGATTTGCAATTAGCATCTCAACGGGCCTGTACGCATGAGGTCAAAACACACACACACACTCAGACACACACATTCAGGATGAACGCTTCCTTTTAACCAACCTGTTTGATTAAACATTCTGAAGAGCATTACAGGTACTTGTCCATTCCTAAATCTTTTTTTTCTTTCCTCTTTCCAATTGCTTTTCGCGTATGTCTCTCAACCCACTCACCTTCATCTTCTCTTTCTCCTCTTCTCATCAGCGGTTTAATGATTTCCCCATGGCAATCGCCAGCACTCACCTGTTTAATCAAATTTTGCAAAAGGGGAAGGCATATTCACCTCTTCTCCCTCCCATGTGTAAGTGGGAAATTTAGGGATCATTCACCGTTAGTGCTAGTCATAATCCCTGTGTGTGTATGAGTGTGTGTGTGAGAAAGGGAAAAAAAAGGGAAGCTTGGATAATGAGTGTTTGATTAGACTGACCAAGACTGACCAGACACATTTTCTGTGCGTCTCAGAGTGGCGGATCCAGACTCTCAGGTACTATTGGGAAATTATTCAATGAGGCCAGGGCAGTGTTGGAGAACAAACCGTGGAAGTCTCTATGGCAGTTCTGGGGTCTTTGTGTTATTACTTCATCACTCACTAGCTTGACCTCACAAAGAGAGGGACATAAGTAACTAATGAGTGGACTATGAACTGGCCGCTCATTGGTGTGCTATTCATGGCCAGATCTGTACATTTAATGAGAAGTCATGACTTCACATCACATCAAAAATCATATGTATAATCAGCAAAAGACAGCAAGTAACTTAAATACTGGCACTGACCATCTAAACCTAAATTGAAACTTGAAATTTGTGGTGAGGCTACTGCTGTCGCTTTAAAAACATTACTTTTTAGTATAGAAAACATCACACTGGGGGCTGCACTCTGGTTAGCACTGCTGCCTTACAGCGAGAAGGCCCTGGGTTCGAACCTCAGGTCGGCTGTAGGGTCTTTCTGTGTGGACTTTCTGCATGCTCTCCCCATGTTCGTGTGGGTTTCCTCCCACAGTCCAAAAGCATGCACTATAGGTTAACTGGCAACTCCAAATTGCCCCCGTAAGGTGTGACTATGTGAGTGTGAGTGTGTGTATGCCCTGCGGTGTGTTGGCGTCTGCCCAGGGTTGGTGCCTGCCTTGCGCCCGTAGTTCTGGGATAGCCTCCATTCCCCCCGACCCTGATAGGGATTCAGTGGTTAGGATGATGAATGATTGAAAACATCACATCGGTACAAAAGACAAAAAATCACTCTTTACAAAGATGGCTGCTTCAACTAGCAGATGTTTCTGGTTGTGCTAAATTACCAGAAGTGGCATCAGAAGTGGCTATCATACCCATGCAGCACATGTTCCTTGCATCTCTGTACACTTTGGCGATGATGGAATATATGAATCTGTGGCCGTGTAATAGCTTCCATGTAAAGGTGGCCGATATAGCCTAAAAATGATATCACTATATTCCTGGGTGTTTTTATGATAACAATATCATCACAAAATACTGCATAAAATATATAAAGTACACACACACAAAAATTAATAATCCCAAATCTTAAGTGCACACAGTTTGCATCTAACAGTAAAAAAATACCATGATAATATATAAAAGTGCCTAAAAGTACCTTGAAATGAGGTATTGTGCAAAAAAAAGCAAATATGAGCATATGGTAACCATATTCTTCCGCTTAGAAACATCATAGAAAAATAGAGAAATTAGCCTGAGATTCACCAATAGACATTTTGAATAGCTGAATGTTACAAAAAGGGAAACACTTCCCTCCGCTGTTTTCAATAGTGCGCACTCCCGCGTCAGGTGGTGCAATTTACGGCAGGGATGCAATAGTTAAGATTAAACAGGCACCGCTGAACTGCCGCCTTCCTCCGCCATGTTAATTATGTTGTGCAGGTGCAGCCTGTTAATTTATGTCCGTAGCATAACGATGTGACATCACTACCCCGCCAACTCAGACTATTGAGATATTCATTTTTACCCCTCCCCCATCAAAAATTATCCTGGGATTATTGTGAACGAAACAATATTGCACCATGTAGTTAGCTACTTTTTCTCTGTAGCTTGTAGTGTAACTAACTACTATATTAAAACAATAGCCTGACTGAAGCTTTTATTCAGAAGAGGCTTTTAGCTTGAAAAACTTGCACCAACACTGATTGAAACCATCTTAATTATCAATAGCATCTTTAATGACTTTTTACTGATCATTAGAGACAAAACTGCACTAAATTCATATTTAATCTTCACATTTCAAGGAATGCAGTATCTCAACAGCTACAGATGTCTTTGATTGTTACAGTAAAAGAACCCACTCGTCTCTGCTGTACAAGCCCAGGTATAACGTTCCTCTTGTGCACAGGGCCATTCCAGTTCCTCTGTCCTCATTCTCAAGTCACAAGCATTAATTTACTGTGTTTTACAGTAACAACCAACCATTCACATGTAGCCACTTACTAATGGTTCCACTTTCCATTCTCCATGTCTTTCCTGCAATTATTTACAAAGCACAGCTCCATTATTTTCCTGTTCTCTGAGGCTATTATGATGAAGTCTGTTCGCTGGCGTAAAACAATAGCAGTCCAGCAGCAACATTGTGCTCTGGCAGTGGCTGATGGAGGGCTGTTGTGTTGGCTCTATGTGCTGGTCAGGTCGTGCTGCGTTCAGCTGGCCCAAACAGGTAAACGACCCAAAGAGCAGACACATTATGCACTTTCCTGGATGACATTTCACCATTTTTTTTGTTCGTTATTAAACGAGTCGACCAATAATTATTTTGGCCAACAGGCCACTGATTGCATTCAGCACTGATCTAGTTAGCTGAGAAAATTATGAGTAGATTTGGAAAGAAAATTTAAAACAGTTTTATATTCATGGCATAGTTTGATTGAAGTGTGATGCTGAATCTGACAAATTCTTACATCAGATAAATGTTAACCAGTGAATACTGTTTTATCAAGTCATTTCGCTTTAACCATTCATCACTCTGATGCTCTTGGCATGCAGTCCTGCTTATTAGGAATGAGCGATGTGATCTCTAGTCTCTGTCTCACTTTCACAAATGTTGCATATTTAATGACTGGTTAAAATGATGCACCAAAGCACTTCATCAATTCGTTGGAGTGCAGGTAGAGATTGCAGTCTGTTGGTTATCATGCGGTTTATAAATGAGCAGTTTTCAACAAAGTCATATTTATGTGTATAACCGATTTCTTTAACTCTTCTGCAATCTTTCTGTACCTTATACACACCCACCGGTACATCACTACCCCGTACCATAATAACAATGAACTTCTGTGGTCATGGTGAAAAGGATGCCGTGTGGACTTTACATGGTAACAGATGTGCTATAGTCTGTGAATGTAAAATGTGCACCTGTAACGCCCTCTTTATCAGTTAAGTGGTGCAAGGCTTCAGGATTTATAATCTACAAACCCAAAAAGCAGGAAAACCTTTGCCTTATGTTACCATAAAGGCAAAAACAGGTTACACAGGGTCTTTTCATCTTTGTCAGTAATTTTTTTTGTTTACCTCTCAGCCCTAGAGCTGATTGTTGTTTGCAAGTGCAGTCTAAGTAGTCTGGAAAAGAAGAGAAGTGTTTTTTAATTGGGTACAGATTGAGCATGTACGCATTGTGCAATTAATTAACATGGGTGGGCCCTTAAGGACCCTTGAAATGCATCTTATTTGCTTTATTGTTTCACAGGCCAGCAAAAATAAATCTGCAGCCTTAATATCAACCACAGACAACTTTAAAAAAAAACTGCAATGTACCAATTTGATTTTAGCGAGCTACAGTTGCTCAATTCAGGATGGGGGTTGTTTTGAAGGGGATTTTGCATGTGTGTGTGTCTGTGTGTGTGCTTATCAATTTATCAATTTAACACACCTGATTCAGCTCAATGGCTTATTAACAGGGCCATAATGACTTCAATTTGCTGTGTTAGAAGATAAACAACAGTAACATTGCATGGCTGTGGCTCACAAGGACCAGAGTTTGACATAGTGATATAGTGGATCACTCTGTGTTAATTTAAAAAACTGGATGGTAAGGTTGATGTGTTGCTTTGTCTCCTCCAGGTTGGATAGCTATCTTGGGTGCTCTCTGGTTGCTCATTCTTGCTGACATCCAGGACTTTGAGATCATCCTCCATAGAGTGGAATGGGCTACACTGCTCTTCTTTGCTGCTTTGTTTGTGCTCATGGAGGTATGCACACATTCACCAGACTCCCCTACAACCATACACTATCCACACTAGGGAAGTTGAAATTAATCACATAATCGAGGTATCGCGATGCAGACGTGGATGATTCTGCATTGATGCAATGGCAGACCGTAATTGACTATAACCTAGGTTTTCAACCGGAGGTCCGCTGCCCCCTAGTGGTCCGTGGTGGCACTAATAATCGTAATCGAATCGTGAGACCAGTGAAGGTTCACACCTGTAATCCACACCAACACTTGTAAATCCATAGTATATATGGGTATCGATGCAGTGGTGGTGGAATAGGGGCCTAAGGGACTGAAATATTGTGTTGGTGTCCCTAGGATTTGGGGTTTGAATCTCAACAAAAGTATAAAACACTGTTGGGACAAGGCTGTTAACCAAGGAGAGGGCAATAACTAAAAAAAAAATCAAAACCAACATTTCGGACCCTTAATTGACGTAATTGTCCCCATGTCAAATATTTAGATTACTTTTGAAAAAATATATAACTATTTCAAAAGTTGCTGCAATGTTCAGTTATTTGTGATGTTTATTTTAGGTCATCCCTACCTTCACCTCAACTTCTCCAGGACAGTTCAGTTATAGGAACAGGGAGATAAGAGCCTCAGATAAATGCCATAAACAGAGTGTAGGAAAATCTACCACTTGACATACAGTAAAGCTAAATATATAACCTCAGACATGTTGCCTGACCCCTGTTACCCTATTCAGCTTCTGAATCATTCATCATTGATAGTATTCCTGGCACCCTCTCACTGCACTCGCTGCAGGAATGACTTACAGTTTCTGAAAGTTGGTTTAAGGTATGATCTTCAGGCTCTTGACACTGCTCTCCCAAAGCCCCATGTAGGTTATGAGCTACATTATTTATATTTAGAGGCAATATTTAAAATATCTTAATATTATACTGCCAATGTGCTCCACCCATGAGAGAAGGAAAGCAGACGCTGTAAAGTGAGGGTGTCAGCAGTAGACGTGCTTGCTAGGCTGTTTGCTCATGGTTTTTAATCCTTTGTTTTGTGAGGAGGACGGGACAGTGGAGGGAATCTCCACTCTGGGGCCCGGCGGGGAGTTTAGCACAGTTCCAAGATAAACTGTTTACTCACTGCAAAAGTGCTAACACACACTCACACGGTGCGCACGATACTCAGCGCCAAAAGCTGACGCATTTCAAAAATGTACACTTGAGCAGTGTTTTCGATGGAAATTTGGGGCACCTCAGTTAAATGCTACACTGTATTCTTTCATGTTCTTTCATATTCTTTTGTTATTTTGGATGGTACAGTAACTAATGAGGCCATTTTATATCTTTTTTTTGTGTGTTTCAAAGGCTTTGGCCCAACTGCAGCTCATTGACTACATCGGGGAGCAGACAGCAGTGCTGATAAAAGTGAGTGTGCTTCAAGCTACACTTGTGCAATACCTGTGTTTGTGCATGAGCATTATCTTCTTGTACTGTAAAAGCATAGACTATAAACAAAATAATGTTTCAATTCTCAGGGTTATTACCCCTGTATTGGCCTAATGATTAAATAAAGGTAGTGTTTCATAACTCATAACATAGTAGACTTGAATGGCCCCAATTTCTTCTAGCTGAATTTAGGGAAGTTGGTACGTCCTCGAATAAGGTCAGTCTTATTCACCATCTTGTTTTGCTTGATTGCTGCGCCTAGTTGGGCAAGGAGGGTCACATTACAGTTGTAGAGATATGCTCAGGCGCTGTTGCGGCAGACCGGGGCTCACACTCTGATGGAGCCGTCAACTTGTGTTTGGTACGGGGTCATTTTACACTCCAAGTAATTACTCATGACAGGTGCTGCTGGGTAGAGCTGCTGCATCCACACATACACAAGCCACGCCAGGAGCCCTGACTAGAGACAGGGAGAGTAAGAGCGAAAGACAGGAGGGGTGTTAAGTGAAAGACAAAGTAAGAATAAGGAAGAGAGAATGATCGTGTATTGTTTGAGAGGGATGGAACTTGTTCATGCTTGTGAGGAATAGCCGGGGGAGAGAACAGGAAGCGGCAGCGGGGCATTGAGATGGTGTGTGTGCCTGTTCTATGTGTTTGTCTGTGTGTGTGTGTGTGTCTGTGTGTATATATATATATATGTCCTAGGAGGTAGTCATCTCTGAGTGTAACAGACTGTGAATTCAGTGATAATGAATGCAATGTGTCTGTCTCATAAACACACAGCCTGTTAGACCTCCCACCTCACTGCTGGCATTCATAGGCCTGTGAAGAGTGAGAGTGACACAGAGAGGGTTGTGTGTGTGTATGATTGTGTGTGTGTGTTTACCCAAAGCAGAATGTTTGATGCTAACATGTTTCTGTTGTTATCTCCTCTCCCAGGCTGTGCCGGAGGATGAGCGCCTGGCCATCGCCATCATTCTGGTCATGTGGGTCTCAGCCCTGGCCTCCTCTCTCATAGACAACATCCCCTTCACTGCCACCATGGTAAAGAGCTGTGACACACACGTAAAAAAGCAAACACTCACAACCAACCATCACACATTGGTGGTAATAACACCTCTCTACATTTCTACATGTACCATATGCTATTTAGATAATAACATTCAGCAGAAAAAACAGTGAGGGAAAGAAATCCAGTCTGATAGAAATGAGAAATGAATTAATCTGCTTTTATCAATAAACTCCCCAGCATTGACAGATATTAAATATTACTGTGCTTTAATATTACTGTCTTGTTCAAGGGTGCGTTTCCCAAAAGTATACATAGTGTACATGGTGTACATTAGCAACTAACACAGTGTACATTAGCAACTAACATAGTGTACATAAGCAACTAACATAGTGTAAATTAGCCACTAACATAGTGTACGTAAGCAACTGTTTGTTAGCAACGTTAGCAACCGACATGGTGTACGTAAGCAACTAACATAGAGTACGTTTGCAACTAACATATTGTACATTAGGAACTAACATGGTGTACGTTAGCAACTAGCATGATGTACATTAGCAACTAACATAGTGTACGTTAGCAACTAACATAGTGTACGTTAGCAACTAACATGGTGTACATTAGCAACTAACATAGTGTATGTTAGCAACAAACATATTGTACATTAGCAACTAACATGGTGTACGTTAGCAACTAAGTGTTTGTTAGCAACGTTAGCAACCGACATGGTGTACATTAGCAACTAACATAGAGTACGTTTGCAACTAACATATTGTACATTAGGAACTAACATGGTGTACGTGAGCAACTAGCATGATGTATGTTAGCAACTAACATGGTGTACATTAGAGGTCATTCAGTGGTACTTTTACCAGTCCAAGATTTGAACCTGCGACCCTCCATTCACGGGTTGAACTTCCTAACCGCTACGCTACCAACTGCTCCATTGGAGTTATCTAACTGAATTTTGAATACCAAATTAAATAGAAGTTTGCTAGAAGTATTTTCTTGACTCCTGAATGTTTGTTCCTAACCAGTATAAAGTGGCAGCTGTTACATTGTGTTTGTGTGAGAAAGAGAGGGGCAGGTTGGCTGGTCAGTCAGGCTTGAATTGGCCTGAAGTGTGTGCTCCCAGTGCTTATGGGCTGGAATGATGAGAGTGGCATGCAGCAGAAGCTCAGACCTGCTGCCAGGGCCACACAGCCAAATGAACAGCAGAACAGACTCCACTGTAGACACACCGACTGAAACCAGAGAGGGCTTAAATCTAGCATGTCAAACCACAGCAGTAGCATCATTTGCTTTCTAAGGAGCAATCTAATGCTCGGCTCCGAGACATTTGTTCATCAGAATTTATATTGGCCTTCAGTAACTTCGGCAACCTGCAGGTCAGACTTGGTAATCCATCTGAAGCTAAGCTGGTTTGAGTCTGGTCAGTATTGGGATGAGAGAGCAGTCAAATAAATTTGTTACAGCTGTTAGTGGTGTTGGTGGGATCAGCTGGGGGCTCCGTCCTGGGGTTGGTGTGCTGTGCAGGGACTATAAAAGAGAGCTGTCTTTAAGATGAGACTTAAAACCAAGGTGCTGATTCTCTGAGATCCCTGAGCATCCAGAATCTTAAAAGATTGCTCTTAAACCATGGCCCTTTCAAATCAAATCTCTTCTTGATAAATTCTCTTCTGCCCCTTCACCACCTTAGCTAATATGTGGTAACTGAACTGGTGCAGAATTGATGCTGTCACATCTTCAAGGTTAAGCATTGCTTGGTTAATGGTGTGAAGTGACTCCCCAGTGTTGATGTAAAGAGCTTTGAGTGTCTGCAGAAGCAGTATTTAGATGCAATATTCATTCACTCACAAGCGATGGCTGCGTTAGTGATGGAAAAACACTTCCTGTACTATTATTCATTGTATGTTCTTTATCAGTTGAAATGTAACAAACAATGAAAATAACACAGTATTACTAGAAATTACGCATAGATCTTCTGCACATATGCATTTAGATATCTGGGTTGGTATGGACTTAGTCACATTATTTCACTTTTTAAGATGCTGCATCTTTCACTTTTCCTGTCTTTGTCTGAGCATATATTTTTGCTGTTACCTGCTTTTCTCTGTATCTATTTTTTCATCTCTGCTCTCACCCTGTCTTTTCTTCTAAAGGGAGGGAGAAGGGTAAAGAGGCAGCAGAGCACCACTGCATACTTAGAGTACAACTCTGCTGGTAATGGATAATATTGATTTTGTGGGTTCTTATCAGGCTTCAAAAGACAAAGTCCCACCCCTGTACATTCTCTTTGTCTCTCTATTTGGCGATTGGCTTTCTGATACATCACTGTGTGTGTGTGTGCTAGGATTAAATATGTGATATCTAGTTAGTCTCACAATCGATGTGTATACAGTGCTCTGTCTGCAATTACTCCCTGTTGTGTTGCGTTGCATAATAAAAGAGAGTTTCCTTTCATTCTGTTTTCCACTGCAGTTCCTCTGAGGTTACTTGGGCATTAAGAGCTCCAGGAAGTGCTATATGTGATTTTTGCCCAATTATCTCCTCACTATTCGCCACCTCCTGTCTGAATCTCCCCATCATGCCAACATTTGGCATCCGGTGTATAAAAGGATGTGTATACTACTTTTACTGAAAGATCTATACGCTAAGACTTCTTTAACCTATCAGTATTGTCTTATAAGCTATGAAAAGTCTTGATAATGTAAAGATACAGTTGGCTGTTTATTTGTAAAATATCATGCAATCACTTGCTCTCGCTAAATTTCCAAAACATGTAGCTGAAGATCAGGTTGGACCTAATTTACCTAAGGACATTTCACAATATACAGGATTATGGCAAATGTCAGTGTCCATATATTTTTCAGACTGCAGTGTGACTCAGAATATTTCTGTTGCTTTAACTTTGCACAGACAATTTTGGGAAATCTGTTCGAGAGACTTTAAGATTATAGACCTCAGTGAATATGTGGACATAGCTATTCCCCCTAATATAATGCCTCCTTCCCTCGTTTCTTGAAGAGAAAGGAAATAACAGTGCAGCACTACAATAGGCACCACAATCTTTATTCTTGTCTCTCTCCGGTTCATCTCTCATAGACAACAAAATGAACCTCTAAAATAGGTTAATTGTAAAACAGCCAGTTATGAATAGATAATACAAGTTATGACACAACAGAACCTGCATCTAATAGCTGGAAAAAGGTTTCCACGTCATTTTGGGGTTTTTCTCACCGTTTCCAGATGACTTTTGAGTAGTTATTTGTGTTCCACTAGAACGATAAAACTGCTATTTTCTTGTCAGTTCAATTGAAAGGTTGTTGGGGCTCTCAGCCCTCCCTTACGCACTGTGTCTGTTTCACAGCTGAATGAGCCGGATGGCAAATGTAGTAGAAAATGTAATCACAATCATGCTGTGTAATTTATTCAGGCCTGTTGCAGCTGAGACTGCAGAGTTTGGCACCATCATGCAATTGGCTACATATTGAACTTAAACCGGGTCTGTTTCAAAACTCTCAAAGAATATGTGACTGTGGAAGTCAGTGGATTCCAATGAACGCGAGCCAGGGGATTTAAAATTGGAGAAGGGAGAGGAAGAAGATGAGGAAGAAAGAGAAAGAGTATTCTGTGTATCTTGTCATTATGCTTTTAATCCATGTTGCTGTTGGATCTTTATCCTGGACACCAGACTGCTGTGAATGTCCAACAATCTCCTTCTATTATATAGAAAAAAAACTTTACATTCAAAAACTAAGTTAAATGACCATGTTTGGTGCCTGGAAATTGCTTCAAGCTCAAATAATACCTTACACCTTACTTTTACGTCTGTTTGTTTTAGTAAGTATTTTACAAACACAGTTCTTAATGTTGAGGTAACTGTTACTGCTCCATATATGCAAAATGAAACCCTGACAATTTTAGTTATTGTGGCCTGAAACCAATAGAAATATTTCTACTTGTGATCAGCATGCGTGGTAAGAGATACTGCAGATTAAAAGATGCTGATAGGAGGATTCTCAAGCCTGCATGACTGCAGTAGATCTGCAATAAGAGATTACACACTTTAGTTTGTCACCACATGCCATGCCCTGTCATTTCCCCTTGTAATTTCACATGGGACTTACTTTAGTGAGTCATTGTGATAATTATATGAACATGCATTTTTGCATGTTTACAAATGTACAATAAAAGGGCTAATGTTCATGTATTAATATAAAATTGTCCCACTCTGGAACTGGGGTGTAGACAGCACAGTGAGAGTTTACCTCACGTGAAAATAATCCACATGGCTGCTGTTAACAGACCATCCAGAATTCTGGATGCTTTGAGAAATCCACAAGCTGAAGACTTCATGATGAATTTTCCCCACATTGTTAAATCATGCTCTAGTATGGTACCCCAAAATGTTCTGAAGTAAGATTTTCTAAAGTTGTCTTTTTATGTTTCTTGACAGATTCCAGTGCTAATCAACCTTAGTCAAGATGCTGACGTCAATCTGCCTATAAAGCCCCTCATCTTTGCTTTAGCTATGGGAGCATGTTTAGGAGGTGAGTCCTGCCTCTTGTACTGTAAACTTACGTTATGCATAAAAAAAACAACAACATTATTTTAGGACACAAGGTAAACCATTACCTTATTCTTAACGCAAAACATTACAGTAACAGGTATAGAAACTTAGGTTCTTATACACTCTACTTATTTAGTGTAAAAGAACTAATCAATCAGAACCTTTCCCCTACTCATCATCAACTTTGTGGACTGGTCTAAGGCAAGACTTTTTTTAATGATGAATTTTCAGAGAGAATCTGAAATTCAATTCATCCTCCTCTCCTATGTCCTTAACATATAGATAATCAATATCTAGAGTCTTTAACTCTCATTTGCAATATAGTAGCCAACAGATAAGAGATAGTGCTTGTCCTTTCTCCTAATTCCCCCTGAAAGCCTTCCCTCTATAGGGGTATTGTGTGTGTCAAGGCCGGCTCAGGCAGAGTGTATGGGCGTTCGTGGGCTGTGAGCACATGGGGACTGGGGTGGCAGTTCTCTGGCCTAATAGGAGTAGGTGTGACGGATGTGCTATCGATTGCTAGGTTGCTGTGGCAGGCATCCGGCTCTGTTGCTACGGTGGCACCTTTTAAGATGTGAACGAGCCATACTGAGCTGAGTTTTCTTTAGCCCATCCATGCTGCACAACATGGGAAAAAAAGCTTTATAGGAAAAGAGGTCAGCATCTCTGCAGCCTGCTGTAATGCACATTAAGAGCAGGGATTTTTATGCCTACCCTCTATAAAACACTTATGAAGGTCAGACCTATTTTAATTTACTCCCTAAATCACTACATGAATGAGGGGAGGAGAAACCTAAGGACACACAAGTATTTGACTTTTTGAGCAGTGCGTGAAGATGCCACATAGTTCATAAAACAGCTATTGATGAAGAGGTGACCTCTAGTCTTTATTTGAAAGTAATCTCGCCTGCGATTGTGGAGGAGACGTGAGTACCTTGGCGTGCAGCGCATTCCCAAAGAAGAAACCTTCTTAAAATTGCCATTGCCATTTACCACCTAAGGTTATTTCATTGTCCGTCCTCCCAAAGAAGTGATTGCTCAATAGAGAACCTTAAATTGCAATCAGTGTGGAAAAATGTGCAGTAAACTTGCACAAAATATTCAAGGTGTTTTGGTGAAAAGTTAAAGTATAACTTGTATGGAATTAATGATGTAGTGCTGACCTCTAATACTTCAGAATGACTTCTGCTGCATTCTTACGTGTATAAAAAATAAAATGTTGCAACACAACATTGTGCTTGTGAAAATAGCAGCTATATAAATACTTAGTTGATTATTGTTTTTACATCATTTAATATATTTGTCTGTAATCTACCCTCTTGCACAAGTATTTTATGTAACAAAAATTATTAGTTAAATCATGTACTGTGTATGCATCATTTGCAACTTGGGCACCACTCTTATAACCTTACCGACTGACCAACTCATTGTAGAAGACCTCATAGTTTAAAGTAAAGAAAATTCAATATCTGCACACCACTGTCTGTCATTATAGTATCTTAGAGCTTTGCAATTTTTCTTTTTTGAATCAGATCACATCAAGAGGAAAATACTGATTGCTTCTTTAATGAGTTTCTATGTAAAATCACCAAGTTAATAATTTGCCTGTTCTGTTTTCTTTCAGGCAATGGGACACTGATTGGAGCATCTGCTAATGTGGTTTGTGCTGGAATCGCAGAGCAGCACGGTTATGGATTTTCTTTCATGGAATTCTTCAGGTATATCTAATTTGTGTTGCCGTGTTTTTAGACTTTTACATGATTAACCATTTCCCAGCAAGGTGCTTGTGCGTTTTCGTGTTTCATGCTTTTGTGCTTCTCAGAATATTACAGCACAGTCAACATATCAAGAAGAACAGGAAAATGTACGTTCTTTTTTTAGTCCCAGGAATGCTTCTGTTGTTCAAGAATATGTGCACAATAATGTCTTGACTGTGTACCATCAACACTTCCAGCGGTGTGACTCCTGGCAGACCCCCACTTCTCCTCAGGGAAAAGGGGGCCTTCCTAGAAAAATTGATCTGTCTGTGTGTCTTACACCACCTTGTCAGATTATAAGGAATGGCATAACCTTACCTGTCCTCTCCTGACTTTCAGGGTATCCTTTCCTTTTAAGGAGGTCTGACTCAGTGCTTTGGTTTTGAAAGGCATTTTATTCAGTCACTTTGACTGGTTTTAAAACCTATGCTGCTGTAACAAAGTGTAGAATTTCTAAAACTCTATGAATTCAAGGTGTAATGAAGTATTTTAGAGGGTTTAAATATGTATCTCAGGAGCACTTTGGCATGCAAATTGGAATTCATGCCAATCAGCTCAATATCTTAAAGCCTAAAAATACCTCACAATCTGCCTCTCATTTGGCTAAGTGACAGATCTGGTTTTAGAGTGAGACACTTATGGCTGCTTGATTTCACGTTCTCCTCCTTATCAACAAATAGATTTGAAAGTGAAACCCACTGATTGCCTCTTGAGGGGGCTGGTGAGAAGCTGGTTCCCCCTGCTAGTTGCCACCTGCCTGATGAAACTGTGTTATAAACTAATACAGAAGCTTCCCAGTCTCTGGAAGTTTCCCAGCTGGGAGGCAGGCAATTGGTCAATAGTGAAAAGAGAAGCTTGAATACATGTCTGATTGAGTTTTAAAACAGCACTCAGAGAGAGAGACACTGTTGACTGTGTCATTCCATGTGTTCAGAATCTGAAGTGGAGACTCAGACATGTTAGGCACAGACAGATATGGAGACTATGTTTTGTCTTCCGAAATGGCAATGTTGCCTTCTTTATTCATTGGTGGTCATTTTTCTCATTTTTCCATGCTACTGACTCTGTCCACCAGTAATCATCCAGGTTGTTAGGACACAATCCTTCAAAGCTTAAAATCCCCTCCTATAGACGTTTATGGCTAGAAAGATCAAAACTCAATGCCCTTTTATCTCCATTTTGGTCTCTGTTTGCCTCATTTGTGGTTTAATTAGTTTCCAGGCCTTGTCCTTGTTTTTTAATCACAAGATTGTCAGATTTCTTAATTTTCTCCCTATAGTCTCACAAAAACCTTCGTAACTCATTATTTTCATCATATTTTCCTCATTACATGGCTTCATCTTTAAGCTGTTTTGTAGTGCCTATACCAGTCTGTCTGATTGACTGCAGAGTGGATGAACCCTGAGGTTGTAAAGATCAATGATGCCGGACAGAGGCCAAGGCCGCTCACTATCCACACAGCCAGCCAGGTCTAAACTGCACATCAGATAGAGTGAAAGGGCCTGATCAATGGAGGCCAGTCCAGCAAGCCACTTTTTTAACTTTGTCCTTCTTTTACCTAAAGCTTGCAATTTTGCTTCAGGAAGTTCTTGACCAGTTTCCCTTGCCCAAACTCAGAGTGCACACAGCAGCTAAAAAAATTAATGAATGCTGGTATTAATTAATAAGTCCTGCATTCCTCAGTGTAAAATGAAAATGTGTGCAAAAATATGTGGTGTGGTAGCAAAGTTCACTTGTAGGTCAGTTTCCTGATGTAATGACACTTTAGTTTTCCGGAATATTCTCCTCTGTGGCTTTTTTAGTCCATGCGTTGTTCCAAAGGCAAACCAAGCAGCTGGGAGAACGAGGCCTGAGCCCGAGGGGCTGAGACTTGAGATGGTGGCAGCATGAAAGCAGTGGCCTGTGGGATATTTCGTTTCCAGTTTTTTGACAATGTTTAGAAACACAAACAGGGAGACAGCAGATGTTTGGATAATTGCTCATTCATCATTAACCTCCTTCCCAGCTTAATGCTCCCAATTACAGAAGAGAGAAGCTGAGGCCAAGCACCCAAGCTACCAGTGGAATTCAGAAGCTACGTTTAAATTTTGTACCAAGCACAAAGACCAGTCTGTATGTGGATGGTAATCCAGACTCTCACAGGGATCTACACTTCAGGGTGTTGTTGTTGTCTTCATGATGAATAGCCGCATCTTCACAGTTGGCTGTAATTGGCTGATTGGTACGTAATGGGAAGGCATGGACAAGACATTGAGAAATTGGGACTTCTCCTCTTGTGTCTTGGCCTGAACATGGTGATGAAGCACCTGAAAGTTCCACTGCAGTGCACAGTAGAATAAGATGAAGAGGTGCTCTAATGTTCAACTTAGTTGGAAAAAAAAACTAGTCCTCCCAAGTTAGTATATATTCGCTTTGTATTATGTTAAAGCCAGTTTTTTGTCTTGTCAGTTTGCTGTGAAAATATTTGTTAATTTGATGTTATTAGGCATTCTTGAAATTATTGTGGTCACATAAGCAGATAATCACTTTACTCTGCATATTAGCATCGCCGAATAGGTGTTTGCTGAAATTGTTTCAGTACCAATGTGATTTAATCCTTTTTCTCGGCTGGTTTTTGAGGATTCTTTTTCAAACCCTCCCTAGAGCAGTTTTGGGAAGGGAGAGCTATTGGTGGTGATAGGTCTGTTCTTGCCTTTATTAAACCAAAGAACTGTTCTCTTCATTGTCAGTCATTTTCCTTTTTCTACTGCCCTTCACCCATCGTCATGGTGACAGGTTATTGTAGGGAACCGTAAGCTCGGCTTTGCAGAGAGAATCAGCCCCTACGGCACCCAGCAGCTTCTCTTCAGCTCCAGCATTTCTCAACTCGTACTAAACAGGAGCGCTGCATTGAGCTAGACTCCCGGGAGCTAATCATAATGGGTTGCATTAATGCTACTTCTGTTGAATGCATGTTGCTTAATTTTGGGTGATCTATAGATTGCAAGGCATGTGAAGAGGGAGAGTAAAACCTCAGTGACTGATTCTGCATTAGTTAGCCCACATCAGTGCCGTTGTCTAAAATCATTTAAGCATAATTATCATTTTGATATGCAGTTTTTTCTGCTTCATTTGTTAATGGTTAATGGTTACTGTAAGAAATAATTGTATTTTAACATGCTCTCTGACATCAGTGATAACAACTGTAGGATTAATACAGCAGATAAAAGGATAGCTTTTATTACATAGGCATTTGTTGGCATTTGAGCTTTTTACTATTGCTGTTCATGCCAAAGTAACAAAAGAATTTTCTGCAAACACTTGACTTGCACTCAGGAGAGTAACTGCTCCATGGTTCATTGTTTTCTCTGAAAGCAAGAGAGGGACCACAACAAACGACTGGCATTTAAGGGAAAGGCAATGTTGACTGATTTACGCGAGGTGAATTTTGGCTGCAACCCAAACCACATTCAGCCCTAAAAAGCAGTAGTCAAAATGGCACAGATTTCATGCTTTTTTGACATACTGCTTAGAAAAGCAGTGTGTGGTTTGAGACACAGCCAGATCCTTCAGTCTCCCACTGCAGCCTCTCCACGCTTGCCTTCCTGCTGATCCGGCCTACCACCGGCTGTAATTAGCATTCCCATTCACGCCTGCTCCCCTGTGCCACTCCTACGCCACAGACAATGCTAAAACGTAGCTCGGAGACTGCAGGTGTGCAATCTGCATTTGGCAGTGGGTCAAATGACCTCCGCTCACGGCAATCAAGAACAATAACTCCTGTTCGTGACGACCACCGCAGAGACGCACGACTCTGGACTTAGGTTGTCCTTTCCACCTCACTGATGGAACAGAATAAAGCCAGTCATTCCCATGCGTCTGGTTTGCCCCCCCTCTCACTGCCCAACTTTTAGAATATCATTTTCAATATCAACGTCAGAGTGTGAAAAGTTCAGCCTTGAAGCAGAACTGAATGTAGACAGTGTGTGATGTGGTGTGTGTGAGTTGGAGAAGATTCCCCAAAATGGCACACTGAAAAAGCAGGCCAGAAAGGTTGCATTGACGTTTTGAGAAGTAGTATAACACAGCATGAAGCCTTTTGGAGAGATGTAATTAAATTACAATGAGGGCGAGAGGGCAGGCCAAAAGGATTTTGTGAAGGAGAAATGATATCCTGTTAAAGAGTGTATTGTGTGTGACCTTCTTAGCTTGGACTGCTGACAGACAGCATGCTGAGCGCTATACAGGCTGCGTTTTTTTTACGACGCAAGGTGGCTCAACTTAAATCAGCAGGTGGGCCACACCTGTATTGCAAATGTCACCTTAGAAAGAAACAACGTTGCACTTTTTTAAAGATTGCCCAGAGAGCAGCTTTGCCCAGATAAATTGTCGATTCCAGGAATCTGAATCTGATCTCACTGGAAACAGGAGTTGAACAGAAGTTTGTTTTCTAATGCTTAATGAAAAGGCCTCTGGACTTCCGTATTCAATATTTTTAACTGATTTTAAATGCCACTATAGTGCTATAATAAGACCCTCTCTATTTATAATCACATCATTCTCCTACATGTCAGAAGTCAATAAGCCGCTCAGGGGTGCTGCTTAGCACTCAGGCTACATGCTAATAAATCACCTCTTTGATGTTCGCTTAGGGGCAGTGTGAGAGTGCTATTTGGAATTCACTCTCATGTCCTAATGACTGGCCCATTAAACTCCCATATCTCTGCAGGCTGTCAGTCTTTCACTCACGTGTGTGTGCGCGCACTCAATTGCATGTATGAAAGTGCAAGTGTTACCATGTCTGTGTGTGTGCCACAGACACATATACACACACACTTTGTGTTGTCTAGAAGCTAACTACAAGCTAACTACAACTACCTTTTTCAATAGCTTATTGGTGGCGAGGCTACCTTAAATTTGGTAGGTTTAAGAGTAACTATTTTTCCTTTACAAAGAGCAATGTAGCATGGCTAAACGTGATGTTACAACAAAATCCACCTTGGCAAAGATGGAAGCAAAAATCTGTGGTCATGGAATAACATTGATGTAGTTTGTTCCTTTTTTTCACTAGCTACTAGTGTAGCTAACTGCTGTATTAAAATTGTAGTTTGGCTGTAGCCTAGCTGCTTAGCATCCCCAACACTGCACAGTATGTGTTTGTCTCATATAGGATAGGAAAACACAAGATTTGTCAGATTATGTTTTTTGAGAACATTTTTGTATGTTATATTCCTTCATAAGAAAACCATGCCTTTGTAGAAGTATTCCAGCTTTTTATTGGAGAAAACAAAAAGTGAGCAGATTTGCTTTCGGTTGCTCAGGTAAAGGTTTGGTGTAATTTTAGTATGCTTTATATATTTACATTTCCAGCACTTAGCAGACGCTCTTATCCAGAACAACTTACGGTTCCTAATTTTTGGGACAGTTATCCTAAGAGCAGTTTGCGGTTAAGGGTCTCGCTCAGGGACCTAGTGTTGGTAACACCAGAGGTCGGATTCAAACCCACAACCTCTTGGTTCAAAGGCGAGTGTCCTACCACTAGGCCACCAACATATATGGTAATTATAGGGGTAGAAATTATGGAAGAACCTCTCAGAGATGGCAAGATGTGTGTGTGCGCGCGTGCGCACCTTCATTTTGTCTGTCAGTTTGTCCGTCTTTGTTTGAAAGATTTTGGGGCTTCAAAAAGGCATGTGTACACAGGTGAGCATGGCCATATACATGTTTGTGTGTGTGTGTGTATGTGTTTTGGGTGTAGCAGTAGCAGACTTAGCCAGTGATTAGGAATCTATAATTGCAGAAGGGAGTGACCCACTTTCTCTCTGTCTATTTATAGCCCCAGTTGTAGAGTCATTGTGTGCATGTGCATGTGGGGTGCTGTTAGACATCTGTAATGAGGGGAGGGGGCTAGAGGGACCCAGTACCTGGTACTCAGCGCTGGATCTCAGGAAGGAGCCATTAGCAGATATTTGTGATATTGTTATATCTATGTATATTTCAACAGACAGTGTTACAGACCAAAATGGCACGATACTAAAAGCTGAAGCCACATTGATTAATTTCATGAAATTTTGAGTGATTGCTTTTTATGTTCTATGGTAAATAAGAGCAAGATATCAGAGGAATATGTAACTGCAGACTAGCGCTGGGGAGTGCTGCCATGGCGACGGTACCCCATTCTTTCCTCAGGAGCCAGAGGTGCCGAGACATTAAAGATGATTTTGCGCAGCATGTCCTCACAGGGAGGCGCCTGCTCCCTCCTGATAGAACTTTGCATAGGATGGAGAGACTTTTAAAGGGTAATCAGTTCGACCTTTTTACTTTAGACGTTAGCATGTCTGACCTTACACCTCAGATCCACTATTGTTTCAGATTGTATTATATCATCGTGCTTTACAGCAAGTTGCCAAAACATGACACTAACATGAAATATCTAAAAAAACACACCTGATTCAACAATTGAAAGTGAGTATACAGTTGCAAAATATGCATGATGTGTGAAAAGAGTACAAATTGTCTCTTTTTATGACCACTATTACTCTAGTGAAAATAAAGTGGGTTTTTTTTGCTATTTTTCCAAGTAGTTAATTTTGGAATATGCTTGACTTAATAATATTTGTAGTATTTGCTTGACTTAATAATATTGGATCTTAAATCGCATTTATTAACATTCCTTAGAGTAAAAGTTAAAAAAGTGAGTAAAAATTAGTGATTATTTGTCATGGTGAACACAGCATAGCACACAGTGCACCACAACAAAATGTGACCTCTGCATTTGACCCGTCCATGGAGGAGCAGTGGACAGCTAACATGGGAAGGGCTTAGGGAGCAGTGCTTAGGGATGATACCTTTTCCTCACGATTTCGATTAGTGGTAACTTTACCAGTCCGGGATTCAAACCGGCAACCTTCTAATCACAGGGCGAACGCCCCACTGTTACGCCACCAACTGCCCCTTGAGACTACAGTCTGTAAATGGGCCCAAAACTGTGGCGTATTCATGATTTGGCTGTTAATCAGTTTTAATGCATGACAGAATTTAAAGGCAAGACCTAACTGCACAATAACTAGTCTGTTCTCTCTTTCTAACTTCTCTCTTCCTCATTGTCTCCCTCCCGCTATGTTCCTAGCATCGAGAGCCCACAGAGCCCTGACTCCCAGTAAGCAAGGCTTTTAGTAAAAGGTCATCTACAAATGGCTCTCCAAGAGCTCTTACAGCATCTGCAGATCTGTAATAGAGATGGGGAGCAGACAGGGATAAAGCTCAACTTAAACCTTTTTCCATTTTCGCTCAACCTAATGAATTGGCAGAAATGGGGCACGATTAGTGGCTAATTGAAATTCCATGCAGAACAAAGTCTCACAGATTTTAGTACCTTGCATTAAAAAGAGTTTTGCTGCAGATGAAAAGGCGAAAACTGTGGTGACCCTCTCTCTCTCTCTCTCTCTCTCTCTCTGCAACTGTGCTGGAACGGAATTTTCATTTGTGAAGCCCAAGAAAAAAAATCTTAATTTTTTCTGTAATCCAGCATTTCTCAAAGTTTCTCCTTTTGCTTGAACATTATTTGATTTTCAATCAATATTTAGTTTCCTTCCTATAGTGCTCCTCTATGGTATATGAGACTGTCTGCCACTGTGTGTTACTTAGTATGTGTGTTTCTGTCTGTATGAACCACTTTAAAGCTCTCAGTGACCGTGCCAAGCCACTTTGGCCTTTGCTGTCCGCCATACGTCTGAGAACATTGCTGTAGAGAACAATGGTAGATGTCCAAATGACAAACCATCTGGGACCTCCCCATTAAAGAGTGGGGAGTGAGGGCAGAGATGGGACTGATAATCCCAGTGTCTGAACACTGGGACTGAGGGAAGAACCCTGCTGGCATCCAAACCGTAATTACCTTGCACCAGCTCTGCTTTTGAGTGACTGGGAGCCCCAAAAGACTGGCTTTACACTGCTGACTGTAAAGTATTCTCTTCTCTTGGCTAAAAAAAACAGCAATACATTCTCGAGAATCTTTGAATCATTCACTGAAAGCCAGCCCATGAGCAGAGGACGATGACAAAGGTTTAGACTCCTTTGTAGCGCATTTAGCCTGCAGTAACAACCAAATGTGCCCTAAATGCTCTTATTTATACTTTGAAGTAAAGATTGCAAAATGTCTAGAAGGTTTTCCCTTCTCTTTATGACAGTGAGAGTGAGGAGACTGACCACAAACGTGCACTTTAGTAGCTTGAATTACAGTTCTAGGAGTTGAAATAACTCATTTTGTGGTCTGACTTGTGAAATGTTTTACATTGTGCTGATGAATATTAGCGCTTTACTGGACACTGCTTCATCAAGTTCAGCAGCTGTAAATTAGACACCAGTTTTGTTCACATCACTCATATTGAAAATTAGCCGCTTGAGCTCTCCTGTACCACACCTGCAGCATGCGCACCTGCCTTAATATCACAACATGCACTCAACAACAAAACACACCTGTCCAAGCCACATCCCAGCTTTCGTATAACCCTTTCCACCTTCCTGCTGGGTATTAGACACCTGCTTGGTTTTCTCAACTGAGTGTTCTACCCTTGACCTAGAGATTTATTTGTAGACCACCGGCCGCACAGAGTTGAATT
The DNA here is from genome assembly GCA_032718565.1 of Distichodus sexfasciatus. Classification (NCBI taxonomy): domain Eukaryota; kingdom Metazoa; phylum Chordata; class Actinopteri; order Characiformes; family Distichodontidae; genus Distichodus; species Distichodus sexfasciatus. The sequence goes on from JAVGVS010000003.1 coordinate 7,695,241, forward strand.
TTGGAGAACTGTAATGTTAAAGAACATGACTGTGATAATTCATTTGGATTCTTGTACAAACCCATCTTAGTAAATTAGCTGTCATGCAGCGGGACAGCTTGTGGCTATGTGTGAGTGTGTGTCAGTGAAAGAAAGTGGCTGTTCTTGCTCTGTGCCTCTGTTTGCCTTGTGGCTATTCAGTCAGTCTGATGTACTTCACCAGGATATCATGTTATGTGCACTCTGTTTGCCGTTCTCCTACTCCTCCATTCCCCCCCCCTCCTCCTCTGATCTCCTCATGTTGAGTCTAGTCTCAGCTCCTCATCCATTCACTCTCTGTCCTAAATTTGCTCCTGCTCAGAACTTCCTGTACTGATCTTGGCACTCTTACCACTTTCAGATTCTTCTGTTCCATCCCTTGCACTCAGCCGTCGTCCATCAGCCTGTAAAAATGTGTGCTGGGCCTAAATGGCCGTCCAAGGCCTTCTGACTCGCAAGTACACTGTGCATCTGCAAACTCCATTACTCGCTGCACTCTTAAGATCTCATTCAGGTGGACTGCTTATTCAGACCGTAGAGCCCAGTGCTTTTTAGATCAGCAGATGTAGACAAAATAGGGATCATTAAAATTTCATGTAGCAGAAAGAGTGGAGAGAGAGAGAGTTTACTCCGAGTGTAAAGAAAGACTCTGACTTTGGTGACTGGTGAAACCATCTGACTTATAGTGTGTGCCACATAACTCAGCACGTGGCATTAAATAAAACTCTTCAGTGTTTATTTTTATACTTTTCTTTGACTGGGTTATGTAAGGTGCTAATTTGGTTGAGCAGCAGTTGTTGATTACGTCTAGCTTCTCAGTTAGGAAGAATAGAAGTCAACTACAAAGCACTCTGCTTAATGCCGTATGTGTAAATTCAGAGTATGGCATTCTGTCATTCAGTAGCCGAACCACTTAATCCCACCAGGGTCCCGGGGAGGGGGTGGAACAATCCCGGAAATTTATGGGTGCAAGGCAGGGACCCACCCAGGGCAGGTGCCTGCACACCGTAGGGCACACACACTCACACAATCACACTCACGCCTTACGGGGCCAATTTAGCATCGCCAATTAAGCTACCATGCATGCTTTTGGACTGTGGTAGGAAACTGGAGCACCCAGAGCAAACTCGCGCAAACACGGGGAGAGCATGCAAACTAAACACAGAAAGGCCCCACAGCCGACCAGGGGATCAAACCCAGAACCTTCTTGCTGTGAGGCTAACCACTGTGCCGCCCTGCATCCTATCATTTCGTATTTATATCTATATTGTATATTAGGTTTTACTGTTGTAATAAACACCATGAATGAAAAAAATCCAACCAGATCTCATGCTAGGTATAAAGTTATTGAGTGTAAATGTGTAGCAAAGTCAAACGAATATTGATGTTAAACATCACTGATACATTTTGCGAATCTGCTGCAGTGAGGCCATGATGCATTTAGATCTTTCTTGTCATGTGGTATGTTCGTCCACAGATGCTGTCACTCTCGCTGGTGGTTCTATCTGTACTGATTGAACTGTTCTTTATGACATGTGGTTTCTCGAGTGGAAGCCTAGACTTTAATCTGCAGTGCAGATGAGTGGACGCTGGCGAGTGATCTGTGGGTCAAAAGGGCGCTGATGGGTGGTGATCGAGATCAGAGATTACATTGGTGACTGGTTGTAATTACACTGGTAATGCCCCTCTGCAGATGAACGACCCTACCATTGGGTATTAGCAGCAGTGGGTATATAAAAGGCTTTCTACATGGCTCTGAGAGCAGACGGCCATTGAGGGGTGTGCGAAAGCAGCTTATACCGCAGGGAGGAATGCACAGTGGCAGCGTGACTGCATCCTCAGCCTTCAGATCACTGTTAACACAGAGAGATTCAGACTTCAGTATCGTCTCAATGAAGCGGGTAATATGTCGGCCGAGCTCCTCGGTGGGTGGCTGGTGGGACCCCTACTGTTCAGAAAGGAGACACTTACAATACCGAGCCAGAGGCACGTTGAGACAGGGAGTGGTTGGGAAACTCTGGAGGTTCTGGATGAATTATATATCGTAATGCAAAAGGTGGCAACCGGTGAGTGTGCAAACAGATGTGTGCAGAATACTGATTTACCACAGCTCCATCACATCTGAACTTACTGATATGCTCCTGCTCTGGGTCTCCTAACACACTGAGTGTATATTTGGAAATCTAAAATTTCTGACAGCGAAAGGCCAGAGCACAAGGTTACGGGTCAATTTGCTGTCGCCTGTGTTGTATTTATTCATTTCCGCCTCATACTTTACTGTCTCTCAACTGATGTTTTACAGTTTGCTTCTTGAAAGTAGAGGATCAGCTGTACACGATTTTTCATGTGTGATAATACATTTGAAACCAATGTGTTCATTACTGTTTGGTTTGGTAAATTCCAACAGCTGTTGGTATTCATAAGCTGCAGAATGTTTTTTACAAGAGATGCATTGAGAAGAATGAGTCGATGTACATCACCACAACATACCAGCCATTTCAGAATGACTTACTTGCAAGTAAGTCATTCTGAAATGGCTGGTATGTTGTGGTGATGTACATCGACTCATTCTTCTCAATTCACCTCTTGTAAAAAACATTCTGCAGCCTTATGAGACTTATGAGAAACTGCGCCTAGATTACCGAAAGGGGCTGACTAAGAGTGGCACATAGCAGGTGAAGTCATCACTCTATTGTATGAATCTTGACAAATCTTCACGCGTGATAAATAGCCACTTCGATTGCTCTGGCAGTGAATGTGACTCTGTGAAGCCATTGCTCTGCTCTCACCTCCGCCGTGGGTGTCCGAGAGCCAACAGCTTTGATGACGACCATGACCAATGTAATAGAGTAGCAAGTGACTGTGACTGAGTGTGTTTGTTTGTGAGAGCCGACACTACAAATCCGCTCTGTGTCATGGTGGGTGTAACAGAGGAGCCAGAACTTTCCACGCTTGCTTGAGTTCTTGTAGCATGACGCCAAAGAGCCACACTCAAGATCCTGTCAGAAGAAGAATCGGAAGAAGTTTGCAGCTGCTTCGACTCGTGTCATTAAGTGTCACACCTTACGAGCCAATTTAGAATCACCAATTACCCTAAATTGCATGGACCTTCTCGCTGTGAGGCGGCGGCGCTAACCACTGTGCCATTGTGCCTCCTGGTTTGGGATTTATATTTTCTCAAACCATAACTCTCCTGACCTGGATGCTTGATTCCCCATAGTTTGCTGGCTGTACTATAATTGAACTCAAGTTTCCCATATGACACCGTGCTGATTCATGAAGCTGTCCGCAGGCTTTACTATAATTGGCTTTGTTTTCTCTTCACAGGTTGGGCTTTCCAATGATGCTCATGACCTGTACGATAGCCATGTGCTACCTGCTGGCAACTCACATCGGCCTGGGCTGGAACACCTAAATCTGCCACAGTTACTGCTGACCAAAGAGACTCTATGTTTTGTGTGTGTGAGTGAGAGAGACAGACTGAGTGTGTGCAGAAGTAAGAAATTATGCGCAAGTGGATGTAAGCATACATGTGACAGTGGACATGGAAAGTTCAGAGTCTGTTTGACCTAATTGACTCCTGCAGAGTCCAGCGAAAAAGCAGTGATCAGTGAGAGAGTGAGTGAAGACTTAATGCCCAGTGTGCCTTGCTACATAGGTGTGATTAAACTCTCAACCAAGGGAACGCCTGCACCTGCTAAAGGGCTAGAGGTAGCAGTGTATTCCACTGTTTTGTGGTGCTATTGCCATCATTATTGATGTTACTAATGTAGATGAAGTTTTGGCAAATTTGTTTACATATGTCAGAAAGACAAAAACAAACAGAATGTTACAGAATATTTCAAATAACTACAATAGTTTGACCATTACACTAGGACCAATTGAGGTGATTTTGCAGGCATGGTAACATCGGATGAAAGGGATTTTCACATGTGCCTGTTCTAAAATTAACTTCTAAATTTAAGTGCAACAGTTTTTACTAATGTGTTGTTCATTTTCCATGTCTAAAGATGATAATTGTTTATTATTTTCATAATTATTGAGAATATGAATAGACTGCATGTAATTAAAGGGTTAGGGTAATTGCCCAGTGTCCTTTTTCAGAACTTTTGTCTGTCACCTACAGTACTTAGTAAGAAACACTGACTGTGTGCAATCCCCCACTGCTTGTCACAGAGCTTCCCATTTGTAGAAAGTAAACATAACATCTTAAAAATTACTTTTTTTTTAATTGAAAAATGTACATGTATTATTGTGTGTTTAAGTTAAGTTTAAGTTATTGTGGTATTGATTTAAATGAAATGAGCTGCACTGTTAGATATATATTGTTCAAAATTCTTAATATTTGCTTAATATTTGCCTTAGTGACCCCCTCCAAAATGATACACAATTGTAAGAATGGTCAGCCTTTGGTCAGTTTTTCTGCTGTGTCATGTGTAATAATAACTTTGCTCTAATAATCACTCTAAAAGTAAAGATGAAATATACTGTACAATCAAGCTGTTATCTAAAATCTACCTCTGAGCTTTGTTTCATACTTGGAACCTCTTCACATTTTATTTGATAGATGTCAGTTTTACATAAAAGTCTGTGCAGATCAGACAGCCTAATGTATCCCTTGTACTGTCTTTTCCATCTTCTCTAACTGAAAAAAAAATCATTATGGATGGTCTTTTAATGAACTGACTCAACTGAATTTGGGGACATTTCACAGTTATTTTCTGAATAAAAGCATGAAAATGTTGGCAGTACCAAAGTTAAGATCCCTTCCCAGCTGTAGTGTTCACATTATTCAGATTTTTTCCCAATTTGTTCCTGCTCATTCAAAGTCAGAATTGACTATCCATCAAGTCCACAATTCTCTGGACAGTTTTAGTGTGTCTATGATGACAGAATGGAGAATAGTCTCTTGGTGTTTTGAAGCCAGAGCTTGGGGAACTGGAAGAAATTTGTTTGCCTCCAACAGCCTTGAAATGTCAGTGCTAATGCTGGGGAATGGAGCGTTCAACCAGAATTTTGTGTACGTTCCCAAATATTCCTCAGAGTAAGAAAGCTATTGCTCTGACGCTGCTAAACCTAACATTTTAGGGGCTGAGAGGGAGGGATGTGGTCTGGCAGTATGTAATATACACACCTGCCACTGTTCATTTCAGTAAAAGAATAATTATTTCTAGGAAGACGACATCATTTAGTTAAAAAACGCTGCTCTGTAACAAGTGTGGTTTGCTGTGTATGGTCATCTGTGTTTTCTAGGGTTGCTAAATGATACCATATGTGTGCTACAACTGATCTTTGTGGCACTCGAAGATCTCCAGCAATAGGACACTTCCACATTGTTCTAAAGGAATCAATACAATTTCCTGAATACAAAACGTGGACGGCAGACGTAAGAGGAAGTGATTACAGATTATCACAATCATATAGTCTAAAAACCATGAACTCATTTCTTTAAAAATGTTTTCTGAAAATGCATTTTATAGGTTTGTATTTTCTGTTTTGATTAAAAGTGAACATTATTAGCCTCCCATGTAGCTTCCTTAGGGAGCACAAACCCTAGAAAACTCCAGCTGTGGTGCTGGCTGTGTTTAACTGGGAGTGTCTAAATGCTTTGAGAGAATGTTTAAATGTCAGTTGCACTTAGAATCAGTGTCAGACTTCATGAGCCACAGCTTTAGCAGAACCACATATGGCATGAGAGACATCACTCCCCTGGTTAAATCTGCCAAGCATTCAGTGAAAGCTTTAGTAATGCCAAACTAAGTAGTGTTAACATGCAAACATTGAGTCAAGTTCACTTGCCACTTGCTCTCGTTTTCTCCCCTTTCGCTCTCTCTCCCTCTCCATAGGGCACCATAGCTTCATACATTCAGTTTTCACAAACATGGACAGTTCAATCTAATTGAAGAACTTACGTGAACATGATTTCCAGCAATATAACTTTTTTTAATCGCTCTTTCAATGAAAATAAAAACAACTAATTTGTCATGTTTATATGTTTATATCTTGAGATATGCGTTACCTTGAACATTATAATGTAAAACGTGAGCCCTCATACTGGCCAGTTACTTTCACTAGGTTGAGGTCACCTTTCAAACCAGTTTCATTTCTAATGAAAGATTCAGTAGGAGGGCCTGATGCATAATTTCAACCATATTCATGAAATAGACATTGCTTTCTTAATATTGTTCCATTGAAGGACATGATGTTCTTGAGTGCATTATTATTATTTTGCCTGCAAAACCCCCCTGATATATGAATGCCCTTCTGGAAGTCACAGTGGGAATTTTTTCAGTGCCTACATGTGTGGCAGAGAAAAATTTTGCGATATAAAATGTGTTATATACATACACAATATATATAACCAGCCCAAACCCCCACCAAGCAAACCTGAGGTGACAGTGGCAAGGAAAAACTCCCTCTAGTAGGAAGCAAACTTGAGAGGAACCAAGACTCAGAAGGGGATTCCATCCTCCCCTGGGCGACCGGGTGCATGAACAGTCAATACACAAGGAAACATTAGTTCAAGATTAATTGTTAATCATTTTTAAAGTAGTGAAGATATAAAAATAGTCCAAAAGATGCTTAGAATCCCAAGTCGTTGCTGGAGGCGCTTTAAGATCCAGGAACATTAGGCTAAGAATCAGTGCACATACAAGAATCACTTTGTTCAGTAGTTTTTAAGCAAAAAGGGACAGACAAATAAACACGTCTGTTGTTCAGTAGAAAAACAGCTTTAATCCAGACTATGCTCTGACCCTTGGTTGGGTTGTTCTGACCTTTTCACTACACCGACAAGCATCATTTGATTACCCTTGCCAAAGCACTTGTTGAACTTTCAGAATAGAGCTTTGTTCTTTTTCAATAAACTGATGAAGTCTTTCCAGTTTCTGCTCACATAGATAGATCTGAATTCAGAGGTGTAGCTAGAAACTCCCAAAACATTTGTGGAGGTTTGCAAACCAGAGCAAAAAAGTTTCCTCAATTTTTTCCATTGCTGTTGGCGGCAACTCATATTTTGTGATAAGAGCATGGATGATTTATTGTCCTGTGTCCTTTATAATCTTCGCCTTAATTCATTTTGATTTTGACAGTGTGCTTTTTGAGACAGCTTGCTAGTTTGCTGTTTTAATCTGTTGTTCATACTGGTACAAATAGAATCCATGGCTGACCTCAAATCAGCAGCATCTAGTAATTCCATTATTCTGAAGCAGACTTGGGTCAGAATGAGTGGGCAACTCGTCTCCCCGAGCTCTGGCATTCTCCAGCATTAACTCCTCCAACTGATCCACACAACAGCAGCTCTCTGTACATGGATCTGTCTCGTTCTACCGGTCTCTCTTTGATCACCACCAGATTTCAAGCATATTTCCTTAGCAATTTCGTATTGTGGAGAGGAGAGAGTGGAAGAATCCCGGCTGCTGTACTTTGATCTTGTGTAATGCATGTAAATGCCTGTATTATGGTTGTTTTGTGCTACTGTAGTGTCAGTCCTATGGGAGCATCATGTCATAGTAGACTGGTACAAAAGTATTCCTGCATTCACATTTTCTCTTACTGTTGTTGCTCAAGTTTTTCTGCCTTTTTGTTAATGTTTTAAGTGAAAATTACTTTTCTTCAAGAAGTCAGGATTACCCAGACATGACATTGTGCAGGGATGTAAATAGACTAGGGTGGAGGTGACACAGGAGGTGTAGATGCTTTTTCATTAGAGTTAAATTAATGCAATTTTATCCTTCCTGGCTGCTCATCTGTCTTTTTCTTTCAGGTTTGTCTTCCCATCTTGATATATAGTGTAAATTACGTTAAAATAGATGGATCCATAGCTCAGCTGCCAGCAATGATTAACGTTAGTTAGCACTAAATGAGTGGTTAGGTGGTGCTCCATCACCTTCACTCTAATCTGTGCTTTATGCTTGTTTTATGGTGAATTTCTGAGTGAGAGAAATTGTTAGATCTCTAACACTTGAAACCTATTCATTAATGAAACATTTCTAGGTTCAAATCAGCTGTTAGAGTATTTGGGTTTAAGACTTTTTTCTAGAGCTTAGCATCAGCTTAGCTATACATATATATATATATATACATTAACTTTATTAAAACCTCAGTTATAATCGATAATATCTATATATATTAGGGGTGTTGAAATTAATCCCATAATCAATGCATCGCGATGCAGACGTGGACGATTCTGCAATGATGCAATGGCAGACCATAATCGATTATAACTGAGGTTTTAACCGGTGGATCTTTTGCCCACTAGTGGTCCGCGGTGGCATTGCAGGATCATTTTAATACGTAATACAAAAAATACTCCTAAGTGGTAGTGCCTGAGATAGAAGTTGTTGAAAACCCCCTGAATTATTTTATTATGACATTGCTTGGTGACTTTCTGGCTACGGAATGAAAGTTCAAGTTAAAAAGAACGTCCCGTTAGCAACTATGGCTGCCCAATCTGTGTGCAATGTGAAGTAATGTGGAAAAATTGATGGGATGCATCATGATGCATCAAGATATCGTATCACATCGAATTGAATCATTGACCTAATAATCGTAATCGAATTGTGAGAACAGTGAAGGTTCACACCTCTAAAATATATATATTCTTTCTGAACAAGGGAGATTTAAAATACACATTGCTGAGTGTCAACCCCTACGTTGGCATTAATAGTTTGCTATTTGTCATGAATGATATTTAAAATTTCACAGCTTTACAAGATTTTTTTCTTAAACTTTATTTGGATCAAGAATACTTGAGTAAAGGAATCAGAAATGAAAAATTTCAGCTACAAACTTTCTGGTACTGGTACTAATATACTGGTACTCATTAATATATGTATGGATTGAAATTCCAGGTTACTATGTAGTCACTTATAATTAAAGTAGCCAGTAAATGCTGCACATTCTGTAAACAAATGTCTGTATTGCATAAATCCCTTTATAATTTCCCTATAAATCCCTTTATTACCAAAATTAGAGAGGAGCCTAACATATGAAACAGGAAAAGACCGCCATGCAATCCATTTATTTCAACAAAGTAACTGTATTCTAATTATCACCCATTTAAACGGTAACTGTAACATAATACAGTTACTCATATTTTGTATTCTAAATACGTAACACCAGTACATGTATTCCGTTACTCCCCAACACTGGTTATATCTAGACCATGTGTACTATTAACTCTCATCACCACAGCAACTCTTAGCTGAACACACAGAAAGGAGGAGGCATTATGAACCACACATTATACACAGTGTGATGCGGCCAGAATCAGTTCCACTGGTAGGTAAAGCAAGAACAATGGGTTTCAACAGTGTATCTGATAAACTATGGCCCTAAATGATTACATTACGCTGCTATTGCATAACCCAGGTGCTATGTATGAAAATGCTCCATTACCATCTCTGTCCTGGCATAATTAGCAGTCCAGACTCTTTTGATCTTGGATTCGTGTGGGCTGGAATGAAACAGGATACGCTGGAGGTATTTTGGAGCATGGCCATGAAAAAGTTAGCTGCGGTCAAACTTCTGTGTGCCTTGTAAAAACCCAGCAGCTAGATTTTAGACTATGAGTAGCATACTGTGTAGCAAAGGTGGGTTGCATCCCCGCTGCATTAAAAAAGTCTTTTAAAGTGTGGTGTGATGGGCAAGATTCTAAATGAGACTTTGGCACCTGTACTCACTGATATGAACTCATGCTTTTGATTGACATCTCAGTTTGTGGAGGTTGGTCTCACTCCTGCTGCTTACACAGGGTGCCCTCTCGTCTCCATGGCTACGGCAACGACATGTCATGTGTTTTCCTGTTGCTGTGACGGGGGGATTTTTGGGGCCTTGGAACAAGGCGATTACACAGACTTTGACACACAATTCATGTCAGTAGCAGTGGAAAGAAGTGTAGATGCTGTGACATCTGTATTGATGACACTCTCATTAGTCTTCTCCCCAGCTGGAATGGGAGGCCAGGGGTTGCCAAAAGCCTTCTCCTGTCAACCTCAAGCCACAGCTGAATTTTAAGTGTACCTCTTTGCTCTGGAGGGTTGTTTTATCTCATGTGCTTTATAAATACCTGTTCTATTTAAATCCATAGTTATCTTTCTTGCCAAAACTGCACTTGTTGGGCAACTTTTCAATATGCAACCTTTCGAAGTCTAATCTTTCCATAATCACACCACATGTGCCTTATCTCTCATCTATAGATTAAACTGCAAGGGGACAGGACATAGAGGAAAAGCTAACCTGTGTAAATTTCTGAACCTTAGACATATTGCAGATGCAGGATGAGATGCCACCTGCAAGCTTCTATTCCTCTCGGAAAACAGCGGCAGATAAGCCAGTGGTGTCCATCAGAGTGACATGTTTGCTTACAGAAAACCAAGGCCTGCAGGCAGGATGTGATGAGACTTTTCTCAACCCCGTTCGAGGTGGACTGACTGATACTGCTTGGAGTTAAGTAATGTGAAATGCAATCACCATTCTTCTCTTCTTAGATAAATTTTTGCTTCTATGTTCTATTTCTCTATGTCAAAGTAACACCCGAGTTCTACTTGCAGAATTAGACTTTGCTGGTACTTCTGTGATCTGTCTTCATGCCTTTGTCTGACAGAGCATAGTACTATCAAAGTCAAAGTAAACTTTGTCATCTCTGCTATATACTGTACAAGTATACAGAGAGACAAGACGACATGGCTCCAGTTTTAACAGTACAAAGAACAAGGAACAAATAGGGCACATAGAATAAAATATGTAAATAGAATGTAAAATATAAACTTTAAAGTGGAATATAAAATATAAACTTTAAACTAGAAGTATTATATAAAATATAAACTTTAAACTAGAAGTAGAATATAAAATATAAACTTTAAAATAGAAGTATTATATAAAATATAAACGTTAAACTAGAAGTATTATATGAACTAGAAGTAGAAAAAGAGACAATTAGGATGTGGTATTCAGCTTATAATTATAGTCTTGGAGTTGTCTGTTGTGCATGAATGTGCATGAGGTCAGTAACAGTTTCAATATGAAAAATGCTGTACAGTCTATGAAATAAAACAGTATCTTTTATAAAGTCTGAGCTAACATGCAAGTCGGATCAAGTATTGTAACAGCAGTGGAGAACTAGAGTCTGCGCCATACGTTCAATAATTTGTGCAGAGACAATCAGCGAGAAAAAGCAATGTGATATGTACTGCAATGTTCAATGTTCAATAGTTGTGCAAATATGTAGCAGCAGAGTAATCTGAGTAATCAAATATATGGCTCATTATTTGTCAGCTATTTGTTGACATGAGTTATTGAACAGGATCAACCAATGGGCAGAAAACAAAGGGGAAAAACACAATGGTTATTATTTCTGACTTAGTCCAGTGTGGTTTGTCACCCCTCATGCGGTAACACACAGCTTCTATTGAATTAGCATCGCTTTCAGTTCTGTACATCAGAGTGTCACTTTCTGGTTAGTATATAAACAGGATCAATTGCACTGGCATGACACTCTGCCTTTTGCTTTGCTTAGTAAGTTTTCTGTGTATAATAGAACAGAGTATTCAGTCTATGTATGGAGACAGTGCTGAAAATACAATGTTTAATCAAGTCTGAATTTAGGCATTTACTCAATATGTGTGTCTGTGGCAGCCTACAGGATGCAATTTTTGTGCTGTTTGTCTTTATGCTCAGTGGCTTTTTATAATAGTACATTTTGCACGCTCAAATGAGTTTTTCCTCATGAGTCCTGCTGTTGCTCTGCTGATACGCTTGATATATACTTCCTGACACCTAGATGTTTTGTTTGCCTGTTTGCTGCATCCACCGCTGAGCCGTACGCTGCAGTCTCCCCGATAGAAGCCAGAGTAGAGGTGACAGTGTCCACTTGGCCTATCACTGACACATCTCAGCATCATACAATGAGTTTTGCACTTTGTCAGCAACACGCCATCTGTCACAGTGATAGATCTCTGGCGGTGAAAGAATTTTTGAGAAGGTATGTTTGATGCCGCACTGACGAGCGACCTCTACGCCGGCTCATTCCTGGGGAGAAACAGAATGAGAGGGGGACACTGTGTTCGACAGATAGATGCCCTGGTGATTCTTCACAGCACTGTATGACTCCTTTTGCGTTATCCTGAATGACATTTGGGTATACTTTTTTTTTGGTATCTCTCAGGCCATGTTCTGTTTTGACGGAGAACTAAACCATGTGCTTTCTGCATAAATCTAATTTGTGGCCAAGAACCGAAAATAGGAAGATAGTCTAAACAAAGTTATTATCAGGCTCTTTTGCTGACCAGAAGGATGAAGCATGTAGCTGAAATAATGAGCATGTTCTGATTACAGACCACAACTGCATAATCACAGCACTGGCGAGACATCCGTAAACACTTGTGCTGTGCATTACAATAACCTGCTTGGTGACCCAGAAAGAAAGACTTGCATTAGTATTGTCAGGTACTGAAGTTCAAAGGAACAAAGGATTCAAATTGCAAGTTGTTTTGGAGGTAAGGAAAATTTTAGTATAGCAAAATGTATGAGCTTCTGTAGTGTTATCTACAGCACTGAGGTCTAAACTGTAAAAAATGTTAATATTCAGATAACTTATAAAGTATCAAAACATAGACATGTGGATTGTTCACATGCGGAAATTGCTTATTCCTAACAGATAAGATGTTAATTACTTTATAGACATAAAAAGCAAACATTACTGTAAGTGATGCTTGGGGTTAGGATTTGGGTTCATCGATTAGCGCAGAGTTCTGTCAAGTTGAGCACGTTGATTAACACATTGACACTTTTATGCCAATCGGATTGTTTAAAAAACGGGACCAACCTCTATAATTAAAAAAAAGAAAAGAGGAAGTAAAATGTCATCCCAGTGGTGTATCATTTAAAAGCAGATTACTCAGTATCAACCACGTTTATTACAACTGTTGCTAAATATATATATATATATATATATATATATATATATATATATATATATATATATATATATATATATATATATATATATATATATATATATATATATATATATATGTATATATATATGTATGTATATGTATGTGGAGGTTATCAGTCACAGTTTTTGTTCTTCCAAAACATTACAATATTGAGACACTACTAGGTTTTTTTTTTTTACACAAAATTAAGCTTTCAGTCTATATAAAATGCTGTAAAAATGTCCAAAAATCTTTTGCTGTAATAATTTATCAAAGGAAAATTGACTTTTTGTTAGAAATTACTTGCTGAAGGTTCATCTCAGCTTTTGTCTTGCAGTAAGTGAAAGATTTTGAGTGACAAAGATTATAGTTATCTGTGCAACCAATTTATTTCCATTTCCTCAGTGGGGACAAGAGCAGCTCTATCAACACTGAAATCACACCACAATCTACTATGCTCAACAGCTGTGGTTTTTGGAGAGTTTAATTTGTTGAGAGTTACCATTAGTCATGATAAAAAGATGTTAGGCTGGCTGAAAATGTAACTTGTGATAAATTGTGCTACAAGCCTGTATTCATGTTACTTTTGTGAAAGTGAACAACTCAGCTTTTACTAGTCTTATTATGAGACAGACAGTCTTGTTTTGAGTTAATATGTTCTACATTGGTTTTCAAAATGTGATGCATTCAAGATGTGCCGCTGATTTTTTTTTCATAGCTGCCCATTTGTTGGAAGCACACTGCATGGGGGAAATGTAAATATGTTAAATGTTAATCTACTAGCTGGCAAGGAACCCAAAATGAACAGGTTTCATAATGCTGACAGATGCCTTGTGCTTTCTACAGACTATTATGCAAAAGCTGAAACTTTATTTCCAGTCTGTACTGTCTTTCATTTAAGTCAAAGTCAAACTTTATTATCTCTGCTATATACTGTACAAGTATACAGAGAGACGAGATGACGTGGCTCCAGTTTTAACAGTGTAAAGAACAAAGAACAAGGAACAAATAAAATATACGCTTTAAACTAGAAGTAGAAAGAGAGACAATTAGGATGTGGTATTCAGCCCCACAATTATGGTCTTGAGCACACTGGAGCACAGCTATTTAAGGCTTCATGAAAGTTAAAGTGAACACCCCTCAGCTCACGTTTGAAAGATAATTTACACTGTGTAAGGTCCATCCATACAATTTTTGTCTCACTTGTTGAATTTAGGGCATGTATCAAAAGGACTCATCAATACCTCTCCTGTGACATATCTGTAATGGGCTAAGGTTTTCCCAATTTCAAAGATGATATTAGTTTTAAATGCACACCATAACCAGTTTACCTGCACCTCTTTTTGAAAAGTCTTGGAACAGATAAAGCAACAAAAATACTCTAAAACAATAAGTGTAACTCATTAACGCAGTAACCTGGAACTTTGTGGACTACTATGAGGAGATTGTACCACCGCCTAAATAAGAAATAACTGATCTGAATCCAGCTCTCTTTCCTAGATGAGCTACACACATCTGGTGCTGTGCACGACGAGGCTTTGTGTTGTTGTTGCCTCAGTGGTGATGTGCCTAATTCAGTATAGATTCCATACATAGCCCACCTGTGAGACCACTACACCCAAGGGAGTGTTGACTGGGCACCAGCAGAGGATCTGACAAGAGTGCCAAAGCTCATTAGTGGAGGATCTCTGCATCCCCTCACCAGGCCTGTGGCTGGGGAAAAAGGAGATTGGAGACACATACACAAAGGAACACACTCCACTTGCAGGTTGTTCTTGCAGAAATATTAAGGGTATTGAAGAGGAAGTTTATAGGATGTTCATGTTCTGCAAATTGGAGAAAACTTCTGTCCCAAGAGTCAGTCACACTTAAGCGGACTGACCATTCATTGCAGATATTCCAAAACTCAATATTCTGTGCTTACATCCACCTCTAAGACTATTCTTTTTAATAATTCTTTTGAAAGTGTGCTATTTTGTTCATTTCCTAGTCCGGAATACTTGGAGTTCGTGCACATGCTATATATAAAGCATAGAGGTTTTTGCAGGCTGAGTGGACTGACACTGCTGCATGGTTTTGGTGCATTGTCTTGACAGGCGTGGCTCATTTGGTTTTCCGATTTTCTGTGTTGAACTCCTCTACCTCTCAGTGTTAGACACACAGCCAGACGTGAGCTATGGGAACACACTCTATCTCGACAAAGCCCCATCACCATGCGGTGCCAGACTGAAGCAATCAATCTTCCGATCCCATCAGGCTGAGCAGAAATCAGATCTATTAAAGAGTACAAAGCAGAAATCCAACCTCCGGGTAAGGCTGTCAACGCAGTCCAGGATAAGGGAAGGGAGAAATGTACCCATTACTGAGCCTAAATGGCCTTTTCATACCGGAAGTACTCGGTTTGCCCAGACAGAGAAGAAGAATAGCGAAGTTAGAATGATTACACATCCCTGGATGCTCTTGATTGACCACAGGTAAAAATAGCGGTGTAAGTATATTTTTACAGGTGCATCACAGTTAAAACGTCACCTTGGCAGGAAGGCAGCTTCATCACCGCTTCTGGAAACTTTGCATGTTTCACACACTCACTCCTTTTCACCAAGAGCATGAACTGTCTAACAAGGTATAGTTTTATAACTGAAATAACAAACACTCCATAGAAATTCAAGCATGACATTGTGGGTGGCTTAAGACTGTGCCACTGGTCAAGACAATAATACAGTAAACAGAATATAGCAATGCATCTGTAAGTCTAAAAAGAGCAGCACATGATGACATTCATTTCTGATTTTCACCTGCATCTTTAAACGTCTCACCTGCTACTTTCACACTAGAAGGGAGGAATGACTATATCTCAGATGCACTGAGTCTGTCCTTGTCTTCACGCCACAGTTACCGGAATGGTCCAGGTCTTTGTGTCATCAACTGATGATAAATCTTTAAATATCAGCTATATAACTCATCAGTGACTGCTTATGCTGCAATGGGTTGGATTTTGGTTGCATTCTCACAGTTTATCTACATTTTATGGACTTTAATAAAGAATGTCAGGATGAATTTTAGTTACTGTAAGTTCAAAAAAGACACAAAAAATCAATCATTTAAATAAGTAAAAAAGGATCTTTTTTTAATTAACTAAAAGTGAATAATATTTCTACACATTTCAGATCAGCAGTAAAGATACAGTCCTTGACAGAATTATTCATGCAATCAAAATGAGTAAATAGATCTGCAAAAAAAACCCATTACATTTACTCAAGGCAGAAGCTAATTGTGTAGCTTATTAAATCACCACAGCTTGGTATTGCATTAGCATGGGTAGCATTTACCTCTATTTCCTCATTATAAAGTCATGGAAATGTAACTACTTAATGTTAAAGAGTTGGGATTATACTGATGACAATCTATATAAAAAAGCTTTTACTTGCTGAAAAATATATAATATGGTTATATGATGTGCTCACTTATATATGTGCACCAACACACACACATACAGCTCCGGAAAAATAAGAGACCACATCACCTTTTTCTGTTCCCTGACTTTGCAATATGTGGCTGTGGGGTAAAATATACAGGTTATCATTCTTTTATGAGCTATTGCAGTTGTGTGTGTCTGTGAAAATTAGAAAGGTAATCATTTTAATATATATAACTGCAGTTCTGTTTTTACAGCAGCTATTCCATGTGTTATATTCCAACACTTATACGCCTGCTTCAATTTGCTGATTAGAGGAAACAGACCTCAGCAAATGAGGAGACCGTGGACTTGTGGACCATATTACTTTAATGATGCTATAAGATAATAGATAATTTTGAAATAAGCGTGTTATAAAAGAACATTAACTTGTATATTTTACACAGCACACAGCCACAAACTGTAAAAAACAATGAATCAGAAACAAAGGATTCTCATTTTTTCTGGAGCTGTGCTACTAAAGAATGCCAGTAACATAACTTTAATTTTTTCCAATAGAGGCTGAAGGCTTATATAACTTTCTTTAGAGTCTCTAGTCAAGATTTATAATTCTGTGAGGCACAGGTCCCTAGAAATGTTACAAATTTTAATGTTCAATAGTGCATTTGTAGTCTTAAAACATATATGTGTGTGTACCCTGTATTTTGCCCAATTTTAAAACATGGGCAAATTCAGAGTTGTTTTTCTTTTTCAAAAATACATCACCTACAGCAGACAGTTTCTCCGAATTCTTGAAATGGAATTTCAGAGGAGCAGAACGGTGGATGTGTATATGGCTTAATGAATGTGCCAGGAAGCTCACTCTCACTGCAGCATCTGTAACACAGAAAATACATTTACAGTTACATTTATTCACAGACAGCCACAGCTCTTGATTTTTGGATTCCAGAGCACTGTAACTTCAGCCGCGGACTTGGCACTCTGAAGGTTGAAGCACTTGAGACTTACTTCTGACTTACTTTTATGAGACTTATTTCCACCTCTGTTGCCCTCCATTCAAAAAGCATGACATCAAGTTGACACTGTACAATGTGAGGAAGTTCAGAGTTTGATGAAAAGAATCAGTTTAGGAGGGCAAGTAGTGTCTGGGTGACTTTTGATCAGGCTGATAGCAAAGTCTCTTGCTTTCTCAGCTGCAACGCCCTAACAAGTTATTTGCATACCCATGACTAAAACATATTTCAATCACAAAGGCTTATCGTTTATGAACATGTATTGGATAATTGCAGAGGCGGAATGAGACTGTATCAAGTACGTCTAATTGGATTTATCAGAATATCAAGTATACAAAGAAACAATACAATATTGCGGATGTTGAATTTATTATAAAGACATGAATATTTCAGTAAGCCCTCAGAATCAAATGCTTTGGGAAAATGCCAAGAAGAAATTATACAAACTGAAGTAATTGTTGTATCAGGTATATAATCTATTACCCTTCCAATAATCCTTTAGAATCATAGGAAAGTATCAGATAAATCAGGATTTAAAAGAAACAATATTCATCTAGAAATAGGGCATCAGGCATAAAGTAAATATAACACTGCTGTTGATCATACGTATGTCTGGAGCCTAAGAATGTAACACACCAAAACTGATTTCATGTAACATGCCATCCACTATCAGGGGCGATTCTAGGATCTGACCTTAGGGATGTCACAGCCTCAGTGCTGACAGAGGCTCTTGACTTGAACAATGTGGTTGCCAAGTTTAGTCCAGATTTAAGATCTTATAAACGGCTTTACATTTTCAAAAGCTGGCTGGGCAATAGGCTTACCATAAAGACTATTAGCAAGATACCTTCTAAAAGTTCGGTTGGTGGGCTAGGTGTAATGTGCTGACTGTAATGTTGCCCAGTTGTTCACAAAAATAGACTCCGTAATGATGGACTCTGTTTTTATAATTGTCCACAGGAACCACAACTATTGCACCTGCATTTTAATATGTTCCTTTCATCAACTCCATTAGCCATACCTTTACATTTCACTGTTGAGAACGACGACACCGAGATGCCCATTTGAACTAAAACAATCAGGCAAGTGGATGTGCCAAGCAATCAGTGGAGAACTGACTGCAAGGGTTTTACTGCTCTATTTGGGCTCTGCTCATTTCTTCCCATCTCTACAAAGCAATTTTGGTAAATCTAAGGTTTGAGAACTGGCTACGTCACAAAATCAACCCTAAAATACTCCTAAAACTCACCGTCACTATACCATGAGGGGCAGTCCTAGAAAATATGTCAGTGATAGAAATCTGTAAAACATTGGGCACAGAGAAGAGGGCTTTACAGGATGTGAATAACTGGAATTTTTAGACAAAAAGGTTGAGAATCACATTAATGTTTCAGTAACAGTTGCATTTAAACTTAAAAGTTCTTGTGCCAAAACAGTTCTGATTCAATACACATCATACTGTATTAATAAATGCTTAAAAACTATTGCTGCTTTGAAAAGAAAGGCAAGAACTGTACTGTGAGGGCACGTGAACTGCTGATGTCGCTTGTTGGTTTAATTATTGAATTGAGGCTGCGTGTCTTGGACAGCATGTACAAACAAATCAATTCTTGAAGAAATACAAGAAGACTGCTTTCCGGGAGGTCTGATTGTGAGGCAAAAACTCAACTACTTTAGGCACACAATGAGAATACAGGACTACTTGGAGAAGACTCTGAATCTGTAGAAAATGAATAACCCAAAGTAGAAGAGGATGGTGTGAGGTTACTACAATGGTGTTTCACAGACACTTTTCCTATAGAGTTCTAATTGCTGAAAATATTATGACATACAGTTAGGTCTATGTTTTAATTCTACTTGGTTTTAATAAATTTAAGCTAACAATCTTTCTAAAAAACAACACAAGCAAAGATTACTTTCAACATGCCTATTCCTTGTAATGGTTTCTAGACCTTTCCTCAAAGTGATTGATGCTTGCAGCCACAACAGTCATGGCGCATGGGAAGGGTTTCGGCGGAAATGTCTTTTTTGAACCCTTCTATGAGGAACTGTTGCTCCTGATGGATTCTTCAAGGCTTTCTTTCAGAAGCATTGAACTGGGCTAAGATCATGTCGCAGTCGCATAGATAAGAGGAAGATGCCTGCACCATGTTCCAGTATCATCTGCCCACTCTGGAACAGAATGTGACATTCAAGGGTACTGAGGATAAACAGGTTATTTCAAATACTTCCAGAAACAATCAAGTCATTGTTTTTGGAAACCTTGTGATACAACACTGAAATAATTAGCTGTTCAGATAATTATACTGCATGTCTAACCGAGATTCTAATTAAAGAGATGCAATCACATCTGGTCTATATGATCACAGTTGGTGTCATAATGGTAAGGTGTTCACTCCATGATCAGAAGGTCCCAGGTTCGAATCCAGGACTGGTGTTACCACTGAGGTACTTATACAAGGTACCGCCTCAAGGACTGTGCCGTGGGTGATGCCCTTTGTTAACTGCCCACTACTCTTCACGGTGATGGGTCAAATTCAGAGTTCACGTTTCATTGAGGTGCAGTAAGCAAAGGAGTTCACAATGACAAAAATCACTCTCTTTCACTAGTCATCATGGCATCACCTACTTTTATACCAGCATCATTCAAGTCAAAGTCAAAGTCAAAGTCAACTTTATTGTCATCTCTGCTATATACTGTACAGATACATAGAGACGAGACGACGTGGCTCCAGGTTATTTCCAGTAAACAAACAAAGAACAGAGAAACAGAGAATAAATAGGCAGTGGCACGACTAGGCACATGGAATAAAACAATAAATATAAAAATACTAAATATACATTAAACAATATACATTTTAAACCAGACAATATACAATATACATTTTAGACTAGACAGGGAAGACAGACATAGAGCTAAACATGTTTGTCAAGTCAGGATGCAGTATTGCATGTCTATAGTGCACAGCATTATAGGGGTCTCAAATACAACGACTCTTGTTGGATTTGTGTAAGATGGCTATCCAAAAGCTTTGCCTTAACTACAGTTTTAACACTTTTAAGATGAACCTAGGTCGGCACTGTGGCGCAGTGGTTAGCGCTGCTGCTTCACAGCAAATAGTTCCTGGGTTCGAGCCCCGGGTCGGCCGCAGGGCCTTTCAGTGTGGAGTTTGCATGCTCTCCCCATGTTCGCATGGGTTTCCTCCGGGTGCTCCGGTTTCCTTCCACAGGCCAAAGGCATGTAATGTAGGTTAATTGGCGACTCTAAATTGGCCCAGTAAGATGTGAACGTGAGTGTGATTGTGTGTGCCCTGCGGTGTGTTGGTGTCCGCCCAGGGCTTGTCCCCGCCGTGCACCCGTAAGTTCCCGGGACAAGCTCCGGTCCCCGCAACACTGGTTGGGATTAAATGGTTCGGATCATGAATGAATGAATGAATGAAAAGATGAATCAATTCAGTAAAGATTGAGAATTGAGGAGTCGTGGTGCTTTCAGAGCTAAACCATGCAACGATGATAACCGCCCCACATGCACTAGTCATAATTTAAATATCATTCAGTCGCGCCAAATCACACTGATAAAGTGTAAACTCTGCTTTGATACTGCTGCTTGCTAAAAAGCAAAGACTGAAGTGCTACCTGAGGAAAATCAACGTTATCTATTCCCCTGACATGACTCAAGGTTGAAGGAAGCTGTTGTGTTTCTGATTTAATCTATTATGAGAGAAGATGTTTTCCTCCTGTGCTGTGAATACTCATAGCAGTGTTGGAAAGGTTACTTACAATGTAATTCATTTTAAACTGCTGATAATAATCTTCAACAGTAACACTGTGTACATCAACCCTACCAGCCCAGTCTTGATATCATCATGTCAGTGTATTTCTATTAAACACCCACACATATGTGTACATAAATTAGATACATTAAGTTTTGACCATAGTGGACAACTGGGCAACTCCTTACACCAAAAATTATTAGTGTTAGTACTAAAATATATGCACAGATGGAGAGGGAGTTTATACGATTTTATTAACATCAATGCCATTGTCGATTTTGCCTATCAATCCAATTCCGTATCAATTCTCTTAGTGATTCCAAGTGCGAAAAAAGTAGTTCTACACAGTCCTCCACACCAAAAGCAACAATTTAAAGTTAGTGCGGGTGGAAACACTCCATTTGGAATCCATCTGGATACAGAATAAAATTATTTGATAACAAATATTTATTTTTTACTCTCCAACATTATAGAATGGAAAAAATATTTTCGGATTCATGGAAAATGATAAATACGGAATTTTCGAGCATTTGCACTCATTTGAAACCCAGAAAACGACGTGCTGGGAAATGAGAGAATCGTTAAGAAGAATTGATAGCGTTGGAGGTGTACAATTAAGATGGAATTGATTAATTCGATTCCCACCCCTGTGCACAGATGCATCTAAACATACTTTGGCATTTTGTTCAGAGCTGCCTTTAGAACAGCAGATGGCTTACATATTTTTGGTATATATATATATATATATATATATAAAAAAAGAAACACAAACGTTTTCATTATTTGAACAGATTGTCTGGTCTCTTGGTGCAGATGAACTAGTTAGTACCAACATCATGTGAAGTCTTTATAAGTAGAAATCTACTCGAGCTTGACACTAGCACTAGTGACGTCTATACATATCTCCTGTCAACACACTGACACGTGAATAAATGACTGATTTTCTGTAGTCAGCTATGCTGTTCAGGAGCTCCAGATTTAGAAGCTCTTTAGGAACCTGGACTGCATCAGCTCTGCACTTGAGTGTACATCACCTGCACTGCCTGGTTCAGCAAGCCATATAAATGTTTCATTAAAAGTGCATCTCAAACTAAAATATGCAGGAACATGTTTTTGGAGACTTGCTCTCTGCTGTACCGTTACGTCTTTGAGTGAATGGCAACAAAACTGGAATTCACTGCAAAAGCAAAGCTTAAATACTGTTTCATTCCAAAGTTAATAATTAATTCTTCAAGGGGACACAAATTCCATTGGCGTGGTCTTATCTCTCTGTATACAGATCTTCTTATAGGTACTGCGCTAGACTGTTATCCGTAGTCTTTAAGCTTTTCAAATTGATGTAAAGCATTATGGAATTTTGATTAACTCTTTGAAATCGACGCACACTTTTGCCTTGTTTATTAGTGTTTTAATAACTCAAAATCCCGTTACATTACACAAACCATATACATAGCGTCATAAGACTTTGAACTGATCGGACATTACATCCATTCCTCTGCATATGAAATTATCAGAGTCATTCCCTGCACACAAAAACTAAAGTAATTGGGTAAAAACACATTAAATCATTAAAAAAAAAAAAAGATGTGTTCTATGAGTATTAAATCAGAAACTCCATCATCTGGAACCAGCTGGACCTCTTTCAGACTATATGCACTTGAGCCGAATCCAAATTTAAAATACAACTAATTTTAGCTTAATGTTGCTGAGTGGATCTTAAGAAACTCCCCCAGCAACGAGTCGGGATTTGAAAGGGCCTTTTGGACTATTTTTATATCTTTACTTCTTTAAAAATGATTAACGATTAAACTTGAACTAATGTTTACTTGTGTATTAAATGTTCATGCACCAGGTCGCACAGAGGAGGATGGAGTCCCCTTCTGAGTCTTGGTTCCTCTCAAGGTTTCTTCCTACTAGAGGGAATTTTGGGCCGTTTATATGTGAAGCTCTTTGTGACAATAACTCGTTAAGAGCACTATATAAATAAAATTGACTTGAATTAAAAACAAATAGCTTCCTTAAACTAAGGAGAACTTGCTATCATCTGCCTGGCTTCACATGTTCCCACATGTATTTTGGTGAAAGCAAAACTGGGTAGAAAATGACTTCAAAAGTGTAGTAATGCCGTTTTCATCTGATTTATATAGTCCCTAAAACGTGTCTCCGTTTTGAACCTGATGTCATCTCTTCTTCTGTTTTTTTATACTTTCTAAAGGTTTGCCTTGAATAAGTCTGTTACCTTTCAACTTCTGGTGGTCACTCTCTGGTCAGAAACAATGGCTAAATACAGTGGTCACCAGCACTCCCCCAGGAATCCAGTCTTCACTGGACAGCTTAACTCAGGTGCCCGACAAATCTGACCTGGCTGATTAAGTTCTTTTGAAGACGCTGATTAGCTCTGTCAGGCATGACAGTGCAGCATTGGCAACTTGGGAATAGATTCTACAGGAAGGTAGGTTTCCAGCAGTGGAACTGGTGATTGAAGGTGACAGATTGCAGCACCAAGCTCATTCCCTTCTATGATGTGCTGTCAGGTCTGGGTTAGCATCACTGGAACTGGGTAAACTTGGGAGATATGATAGGTCACTGCATTGCTTAGAGCCGGAATGTGATGCTTAAAATATAATAAACAGTAGCCCAAAAGAAGGATGTGCATTAAAAAAAAGAAGCACAATTCAATTTAATATTAATGACTAATCTTACATAAACAATAAAATGGCCCGTCTTTGAGACGGAGATTGCAATATCTAGTTGCGGATTTTAATCAAAAAGACATTTTAATCAAAAGTTTCATTAAAAATGTTTTCTACCCAATTATACAAAAACTTCCTTCCTTACACAAAGGTCTTTGTGATAAAGAATATTTTCTAAAGACTATTTTAACCTCAACTAACAAGCACATGATCAATGGGGATTTTTGCTAATACATTTAATTTGCTGAAAAATAAAAATATTTCTTTTGATGTTTATCTGCTTTATTGATAAAGCAGATAACACAAAGGGACTGTGTGTGTAGGTGTGCAACAAAAAAGCAAAAAAGAAAGAGAAGGAAACAAATGATAAAAGATACTAAAAAATATTGTTTGTGACATTGTGCAAAGTCAAATGCTCTTATATAGAGAGTTGCCTGCTCTGGAAAAACTCAAATATTGAATATTAAGTCCAAACCTGGACTTGCAGTGTGCAATAAACGAATGTCCAACATATGCTGTGATTTGTGAATCGTGGTGTTCTATTTAAAAGTTTTGTGAGCATTGAAAATAGACCTGTCAGCAAACCTAATGCACTTCAGCAAATGCTACAACATTTACCTGAATTATCCCTTTGTTCTCTCATTTTCACATTTGTTCATCCAAATGATGAATGTCCTAACATGCAAACATTCCAAGGAAAACAAAAGCCAGGAAATGTTGCACTTGGCCAAGCAGGTTGCATCCTCCTGCTGAGAGCCATCCTGAATTCCCAGCAATCCTACAGACATGGCTGGAAGCCCAAAATGAGCATTGTACGGGGAAAAATGGCTAAAAAAAGGCTGCTGATTAAATGTATGAAAAATATTCTACATGTTCTACAATGTGCACATTTATATGCAATACAAAAAGTCCTAAACACAGAAGAAAATCCTTTGTATTCCAAAGTCAAGCAAGTGTCCATTTTCAAAGATACACATACACTATATTGGCAAAAGTATTGGGAAACCTGCCTTAACAGGCACATGAATTTTACAGGTCCCATATTATGAAAAAACAAATCACAATTTTCTGTATTTTGGACATCAATTTTGGTCTGTACTGCCTCTAACACACACTAAAATTGACAAAAAAAACGGTAAATTGTGTTAGTATTAATTTACTTAAATTCATTTGTCAGAAATCGTGTGCTTAAACGAGCCGTTTAGATTGCTCCCCTACTTCTACATCACCTTAGGGGACATTTGAATAACTCTACCCTTCTATCTGAGAAGCTCTGCCCACCAGGTAGAACTGCTAGCGCTTCCTGATCCGCCATGTTTTCTCACAAGCGCTAGTGTAGGAATCACAGTGAAGAAGTCTACCGGCAGAGTGTTGTGTTGAACATGTATGGCTGTATGGATGGTCTGTTAGCAGCATGTTGATTATTTTCACGTGAGGTAAACTCTCGCCGTGTTGTCTACACCCCAGTTCCGGAGTGGGACGTGTGTGGGCAGCAGCAGCTCATCTGCATGTAGGAATACTAATGAGAAACAGCCTGTTCTGAGAGGGACTGAAATAGAGGAGTAAAAAGCAAGTGAAAATGTCTAATCTGAGCGGTCATGTTGGAACAGGAAGGGAGTTTGGTGCCCAAACTGTTCCCATAAAATTGGGAGCATGAAATTGTCCATATTCTCTTGGTGTGCTGAAGCATTAAGAGTTCCTGTCACTGGAACGTAGGGACCAAGTCCAACCCCTGAAGAACAGGGGGATTAGAACACCTGAATACTTTTGGCGATGTAATGTTTGTTGATATTAACACGGAAATTCTTTTACACACTCGAAGGTTTGGACTTGTAGTCCATATTTGAGCTCTTCAGGGCAGCCAGCTCACTATATGCAGTAAGCAGCATCTGGCCCTGCACAATGTTGCAAACAATATTTTTAGTATCTTTTAGAATTTGTTTTCATCTCATTATTTTTTCGATGTCTGTTGTACACCTACATGCACAGTCCCTTTGTGTTATCTGCTTTATCTGTAGGTTTTTTGTGTGACTAAGCCTTCAAGCGAAGTGAGAATTGGCATTAGTTGTCTCTAGACTTTGAAGACTATTTTAAACACAAAGCTTTTTATAGAAAATAAAAAGTCACAGAGGGGGTCGGACTCCATTCTCTGTTCTTAGTGTGCACTGAAATCATGATGGTTCAATTTGAATTTTGACTGAAATGTATTTGTTTTGTCTGCTAATTAATTTTACCTGTTTTTAGGCTCAACTTAAATTGATCAGTGTATCTACTTCATCAGAGTGCGGGGGCAGCACTCTCTTACTCATTCATTCATTCATTCTCCGAACCTCTTATCCACATCGGGGTTGCGGGGAGGACCGGAGCCTATCCTAGGAACTACGGGTACAAGGCGGGGACCAATCATGGGCAGGCGCCAACATACTGCAGGTCACACACACTCGCACTCACATTCACACCTTACGCGGCCAATTTAGAGTTAACCTATAGCGTAAGCTTTTGGACTGTGTGAGGAAAGCGGAGCACCCGGTGGAAACCCACACGAACATGGGGAGAGCATGCAAACTCTACACAGAAAGGCCGACCCTGGGATTGAATCCAGGACTTTCTCGCTAACCACTGCAACACCGTGCTGAACTCTCAGTAAGAAGAATCTGCTTGTTTCTCTCGTCAGCAGAGGAACGTTCCAGCAGGAAGTTGTTTTTAATGAGTAGTTCTGTATCTTTGGAACAGATCTGAGCACTTAGCAGACTGGCTGGACATGTGCTAATGTGTATTAGCTGATCTGCTTGTGATTTTTAAGGAGTATAGTGAGTATAAGAGGAAAGTATGAAAAGTAAGAAACTACAGAAAAGTATCTGGTCCACAAGTTGAATGCCGACTCTTTTGGATGAATAGACAGAAAACTGGAATAAAGAGTTAAATACCTTTAAAAAAGTAGGTCAGATTCTCTGGCTCCAAATCAGCTGTCTCTCATCTTAGGGTTCACTTCATTACATGCTGAATGAATTGGGTTCCCATGGCAACCGCTCCAACAGTCTCCTTTTCTTTTTTTTTGAAGTGGAAAGATGCAGGGGTTTCAAAACAGGCATCAACAAAAAGACAGTCAATCGCACGTTACCGCACACTGAGCCAACATCGGCATTCACGTGCATCAAATATTAATACCCGTGTTCATGACATTATACTCAAAAAACACAGGCGGAACAGGGTGGTCTGTATGTGTACATGCAAATTCAAGTACATCCTGTGTGTTGAGGAAAGGAGTATTGAGGTTTGCAGTCTTCAGGCATTTCTCTTATTAAGGCAAATGTCATATCATTAAACTAAGGCCAGGAGTCATTGGGAGAAAATGTCAGACACATCATTATTTCACATTTTAGCCAGCATCACACATTCAGTCTTTAAATATTATCTGTGACAGTTGGAAATCCAGTCGGTTTTCCTTTCTTCTGAGGGAGACGACTTGTCTAAGTTGGTTATGCATGCAGAAATTATTTTAGAAAGCATTAGGCTTTTGTTTATGCCCACACAGCACTGATAGCATTAACCTACTTTTGGTTCTCCAGTGCTTTGCTCACTTGCTGTGGCCTCTTGTGTTCTCGCTGTTTGCATTCTGAAAGAAACAGGCATTTATGATTTGTGCTTAGTGCAAAGAAAGAACAGAAATCAAATCTTTTATGATCTGACATAACTGAACATTCACTTGAGTAAGTGCTGCGTAGGCTCATGCTTAAGGTCACAGCAGCTGATGATGATGTTCATGAAAAGGTCACCAGATTGTGTCCGGCTCAGTCCACTGCTGCATCCTCGAGTAAAGCTCTTAATCCACGACGGCTCTGGAGTGCCGGCGCCCAGCAAACTCTCACCCTTCTGTCTGGACGGGGTTTTTGTGTCTGAATTCAAGCCAATGTTTGGGATATATTAGCTGAATTGATTAAAAAAACACAAATGCAAAAATCTCTGATGGACCAGATTTTAAACATTGACTCTTTGTGCTTAACTTTGCTCCTGTTTCAACTAGCAATGAGGATAAAAAAAGTCTACTGGGTGACAATTTTGCTCCTACTTACAAAATACCTTTAATTCATTGTAAATACATTTACCTAAGTCACTTATAAAGTGCAAGATAAACTGCAATGATGTACAGAAAAGGGAAAAAAAAGAAAAAAAAAACTTTATTTCACACCGTCCGACTGATCTCTGCACTGTACATTTCAGATATAAAAAGAAGTACATGTATGAAAATAGCACAGGAAATAGAAATGGGTTTCAAGATAGGCCAAAATCTCACATACACCCTCTGGTATCCGACCCAATTCACAACCCCACGGACATCACTGCACATCGCTGAGAGAAGCTAACGCAACATTGGCATTTACTCACAAATCATCAAAACATGATAAATACACAGCGGCTCTTCAGATAGCTAACTATGATGAAATCGTGTGCTCTGGTGCGAGTCAGAGGTGTTACAAGTGTATTTGTGTGACAGTTGTGTGAATGTTGCATAATAAGCAGGTTCTTAATAACAAGCCATTAACAACATACTCAAACATGTTTTCTCAGTAAACCCACTGAAGACCACATCTTTCTATATATTTTAAAATGATTCATTAATTTACTGCACAAACCCTCATCAAGAGAAATATATTGATAATTATAAATAACATATATCGCTCTATATTTTGATCAGCCACAACATTAAAGCAATCTTAACAAATATTTTGTAGATTTTCTTCATGTTGCCAATTCAGTATTAATCCACCATAACATAATCCCCAGAAGATGTCGTGGGGTACTGGGGCCACTTCCGTAGCTGCTTGACCAGGCTGGGATCTGGTTTTAAGTCAACACGTAAAACTCTTTCATATTCCTAAATCCCTTTCTGAACACTTTTTACTGTGTGGCATTTCACATTAACCTGCTTTTAAAGGCCACTGCCATTAGGGAACACAATGTGTGATCAGATACAAAAGATGAGAATTGAGCCTACACTATTACTGTACCCCAGAGCTATACAAACTTGAGTGAGTGATTATTTGTCATTGTGAACACACCACAGTGCACCACAAACAAATGTCACCTCTGCATTTGACCCATCCGTGAAGGAGCAGTGGCCAGCTGACATGGGCAGCACCTGGGGAGCAGTGCTCGGGGACGGTACCTTGCTCATGAGTACCTCAGTGGTAACTTTACTGGTCCTGGATTTGCACCTGCGACCTTATGATCACGGGGCGAACAACCTACTGTTACGCCACCAACTGCCCCTTGATGCCTAACATGAATGATTTTGTTGTAATACTCCAGATAGAGGGTGCCTTTGGAGTTTCGTGGCAAAGTGTAAAAGTGGGGACGAGAGCTAAAGCTTTGGTACGACTTGAGGAAATGATTTTAGTGAAGCCCCTTGCAGATTATGATACTAATGTCTGCTGTATATGATCACAATAAGACCTTAGGTATTGTCTGATTGACTATGCAGCTTCATATACAAGGTGTGACAGTCTGTGTGTTCTGACATCTTTCCATAGAGTCAGCATTAGGGCTTTGAGCTACTGAGGGCCTGTGTCCACCAAATGTGTTTTTTGCGCTGGCAGTGACTATTTTACATACAAATCCTATGAGCTTCAGTTCTTAGTGCGCTAAGCGCCTTCAGCGGAAATAAAAACACCAGTGGAGATGGTTCTTCATCGCAGCACTCAGAGCACTTCAAGTTGAAATCTGTTCAACTTTTAAAACAGCACTGCGCTTGTCAAAGTCACTTCTCTCTTGCTAGCCGATCAAAATTGAGGAACGGGCGGGACATATAAATTGGAGGTCCTCTCCCAGCCGTTCCCAGCCGATTTATCTCATGCACCCAATATCTATGTCTCAAAGACATGTGAGTATCTAGTTCAAATGCTGCTGCTGCTGCTAACGCCATCTTGTCGGCTAAACTAACAATCTCAAAGGAACATGTTACAATGAAATAGGAACAAACGCGGAAGTGCCTGATGATGCTTTTTATAACTTAGCAACAAACAAGCGCTGAGGAATGCGCCAAGAAAGCACTCTGGAAGTGAAGTTTTGACTGCTCTAGACACAAAGAAACGTGTTTGGTGGACACAGGCCCTTACACTACAGCTATTTATATTTCTTCTATGGATGGGACCATGTAGGTTTAATTTCATTCCCCACAGTCACACCAATAATCCTTTGGCACACATGACTTTTGACCACTTTTGGCAGATACTAAGCAGGGACGGGAGTTACACATCACGTGCAAGTCAAAAGCAAGTTTCATGTCAACACCAAAGACACTGTGACTGGATTCATGTGTCAATTCATGTCCCTGCTTGGAATAATATTGAAATTAAGCAGTTAATATCAGCTAATTCCAAATCCTCAGCATAAAGCAAAGCCAGAGGTCTTGAACATCAAGTCAAGCTTAAGGGTTTTATTAATTAGTATCAGTTACAGCATTTAACAGACTCCCTTATTCAGAACAACCAGCTAAGTTACAGTTTCAGTGGATCAACTTGGATTTAAGGGTCTTGCCCAGGGACTGATTAGTGGTGGTCCTGAGGAAAGGACAGAGCACAACCTTATGGTTCATAGAATAGTTTCCTACCAGCAGATCACCATCTTTGTGTTGGCAAGTTACACGTCAATAGATGTAGGATTGAATCTGACTTGTGTCAAGTCATGTGATTCAAGTCCACCATGTTTAATACCAGTAACTGCATATCAAGAAAAACCTTTAAGGTGTGACATTCTGGAGATGCTCTGATTCAGTCATCTAGTCATTATGATCACTTTTTGGATCTTGTCAAAGTTTCTCATATCTTTATACGTCCCCATATTTTTCTGCTGCCACCACATCGATTTTGACAACTGTCTGTTCAGCTCCTACTCAATAAATTCCACCCCAGGTGCGGCTGCAACAAAATAATCAATATTACTCACTTTGCCTGTCAGTGGTTTTAATGTTGTGGCTGATCGATATATGCAGGAACAATGATTCACTGTCAGGATTTCTGTTGCATTCTGGACTAACAGATGCTAATTTCTGTAGAAGATACACTAGGTTTTGAAGCATTCACTTCATTAAACTCTTGTCAACTGTCAAGTACAACTCAGACCTTCAATATTAGCAACCCTCTCTATGCTAGGATGGTAATTTGCTTGAAGTACTGGAGATGTTGGAGCCATACAGCTAGGTGTCAGACAGCTTATGGACAGATACTGGCATCACTAAAAAAATGAAAGATAGAAAGATTATTAACTGCCGTCTGTTATTATGAACATGAATCTTTTGAACATACAGTTAAAAGTTGGAGATTAAGAGTCGCTGCTATATTGTAGTCCAAGTTCATTGTATCCAGCACTGAAAAGGTCACATATATATCCAAAACATACGGTAAATAAATTTGACAGAAAATGTTTTGACCCTTTCAGGAAAAAAACCTCAAGTTAGGTATTGACGTTACATGTTTTGTGCTTTCATAGAAAATCTGCAAAAACGTCTGGTCTGCAAATCCTTTAGCTTGAACTGATACTGTACCACTGGATCTTGCTATCTTCTTTCTTTTTTAACCACCTCTGCATGATGGTCTCATTCTTAGATTGAAAATAAGATTGAATTTATAGACTTGTTACATATGGCTTAAATTTTCTTACCAAAGCTTCCAGCATTGTGGGCAAGTAAAAAGATCTCAGGAGGACAGAACACCACCATCAAGTGGAGGATGATGAGTCGGGCTGAGGGGGCTAGCACCACCATTAATGAATAGCTAATAAGTACTTTACGTCATACGGAGTCAACTACTGCAATAATAACAATAGTATGTTGAAGCACTTGCAAACTATTTTCAGATAAATCGCAAAACAGGTCAATAATGGTTTGACACCTTCAAAAAGCCACAACAAAAAAGCATCAACAACAGCATCATGAAATGCAAGAGGAGAATCTTTTTGTCAGCAGTTCACCACACATTTCTGATGAATTCAATACATCAACAACAGAGCACAAGACAAACCTCAAATATAACCTCAAAGACATTTGACATGTCCTGTCTGAACGTGTCAAATGCACCATACTAGATAAAATGTATGTCAGAACAGGCATCAAATCATAATATGATCTCATTGATTTCAGTTGAGAACCCCCATCTATAAGTAAAAACAAATTATATTGACAGTAAGTCTTTCCGTTATGATACAGCAGCTTTCACAAAATCAAACACGGAAAAGCAAAACCTGCAACATAAACCACCCCGGTGGTCCACAATGGGGTAGTAAAGAACACTAAAGAATGCTACTCCTGTAAAGAATGAAAATGATAATATATTGCTATCGATGTACATTACATTAACTAAAAATGACTACAGGTGTTTAATCTGTGATAATGAATGACAACAAATTATTAAAAAATAAGGAACTCAGACTGCCTTCAGAAGCATGTCATAAACATCATTACTACATGAATCCTTTGGTTATGATATTAATTTGATTTAGATTTCATAATTCTCTTTCTAATATGGATCATCTTACACTATGTCTGTGCTGGTGACCCTAAGGCAACTCAGTAGAAGATCTTATTGTGAACTACAGTTTAGTTATGAGCACAGTGGTAATATGGGGTATGTGCGTTTCACTGGAAATGAGTCTTAAATAGATATGAAAATCTTGTTTCTATCTTTCAGGGGTAGATTCAGACCATCTACTTCGGTCTGAAAATCACACTAAGTGTAGAACATGTCACTAAAATATGTTGATTCAAACGTCCCACAGCTGAAACTTCTCTCTTTGGGATGGAGTTGATTTTGCTTTATTTGTTGTCAACAGGGTGTGGTAATGACGGTCATCTTTGGCCAGGACCAAAGATAATTATTAAGATTGGGAAAGATATGACCTATTACATCACATGCAATTATTTGTTTTATGGATTGCTTTTAAAGATCTAAATTATGAAACTATTTTGCTGAAACAAAAACTTTAATATAAAAAATCTATAAATATAAGCAAAACTATTTATTCCTATAATGTTAGGCTATGGTGTGGAAAAATTATTTAAATACTTGTAGTAAAACCATTGTGCAGAATTCAGATTAGTACTATAATTAAAACATGCAGAAAATAAATTACTTATGCATCAAAGCAATTGGTGACAAGAACGATTCAAAGAAAAAGCACAAAGTGACCACAGCAGCAGTCAGTCGAAACCAGCAGCTGCCCTTATCACTGATATACATCACTCTCAGACAGATGTTCACTCCTTCAGAAGAAGGCACTATGGATGTCTCTGAAGGCTTCCTACAAGCCTCTGGTTTTGACTGATGGCTGCAAGACAGGTTCTTCTGCTGAGGAATTACCTGCTGTGACCATTTTGATTGTGGAGGTCAGGGAGTTACACAGCAAGGCCTTCCACCCCCAAAAAACAAACCATGCCCAAAATGGTCTTATCTCTTTGACCTCTTACTGTGACCTTTTCACCCAAAGCAAGTCAAGCTTTTGTAATAAGTGAACGGTGAAACTTTTTTTCCTTGGTACCTGAAGAACAAAGGCAAAGATTTCTGTCAGGGAAATGCTACAGACGAAAAAAGCCTGTGGGCAATTCTCCCTTCTGACCATGTAGAAATAGCCAGGCTCCTTACCTTAAAGAGGCACGCAATCCAATACTGTCAAATGGCTAACACTATGTGAAAACTATGTTTTTCTTTGCCTAAGCAACCAATTTGTAACTTATCGTTAACCACACACATATTTGGGTGGCTGTCTCTTTAAGAACTTCAAAGAGTCTTGATCATGGCAAAGTGTGATTTTCATTTGGGCCACGTCCAGCTGGAGAGGTCTCTGACTGTACAAAGTTATTTCTCTGGAAATAAGCATTCATTTATTTGGACTGCACCTCAAAAAGTCTGGGTTCAGTCTGTTCTTTCTTCATGTCGCGATGAAACTGAAAAGTCAGCTCCTCAACGTCTTGAAAGAGGACTTGGAGCTGCTAAAGATAAAGGTAGCCTACCCAGTAGACGACGTTGAACAGTAGGAAAGAGGTGGGGAAGAAAACGCGAGAATACGCATCTAGTTCCAAGATGTCTATGTGGACTCGGCCTTTTCGCCAAGCCCCTCCTTTGCACTCTTCGTAGCAACAGAAGAAGCTCTGGCAGTCTTTCCCATCCAGGCACTCGTATATGCAGGCGTCATCAAACTCCTGCCAGTACATGGAATTGTTGAGCGCAATAACAGTAGGAGGAGGACCCACATCCAGCACAGAGTAGTTCTGTAAGACAATCACAGCGTGCAGGTACAATATCACTCCCATATGCTCTGTGTCAAGAAACATTTGCTCTGTCTTTTTTGCCTCTGTGCAAACTGAGGCATGACTTGTTGATTTCCTGCTAGTGAGCAGAATGGTTCATATCAAATCTAATTTCTCCCTCAGTGAAAGAATGAGCTCGTCGCTCTAACACGTAGCAGAACCTCCAGAGGACAAGCTTCATCCAGTGCCAATATTTAATCAGTTTTGCACAAACTTTGACAGGTCAGACATTTCAACCAAGTGGAATATATTTATTTATTTATTTATATATATTTATATCTTCTTTGCTAATGCATAATATTATTTGGACATCAGCAAATATGTAGTACAATTCTCGAACATAAACGTAAGTTTATAGGATTGTCTACAGATCAATATTTGTTTTACAGACCACTACAAAACTAATTATATTCATATCTCAGTAGGCATCAGATCTAATCAAAATGGGTGATAAGAGAGTGTGTGTGGCAGTCTGGCCTGCTGTGCTGGATACTGTAGAAACACAGGGGAAATGATGGGAATGAGCGAACCAAACTACTAATTTAGCAACAAATTGTGCTGTGAGGTTATTTACATCACAATACGTATTCCATCACTCACTGGCAGATGTGATGATGTTTTCCGTATCATTATATGAGGGGGTGTCCTGCACTCTCTATGGCGACGCCCCACTTGAAGTTAATTTGATTAAATTTTATTTTCTGTAAAGCACCAGATCATAACAGAAGTCATTTAAGGTCACCTTTCATATAGAACAGGTGTATACCATGTCCTTTTATTAAATAACCTTATGTTATTTATCTTATTTACATGATGGCATGTCATTTATGTCTATACATGCTTGCAGGTTTACAATTCTCTACTCTATGTATCGTGTGCGGTGGACACTGTTTTAACTGTAAAGGTTCAACAACAAATGAGTAGCAGTATACGTGTTATGAATAAAACTTGCTTCATCAGAGATTAGTTAAAGGTCAGAACCTCCATCAAGGCATCTGTGAGAGATTCCAGCTCTCAGAGGAGTTCTCGCACCCAGTGCCTACATTTAATCCACCTTTACTCTGAACGAGCAAAACAAATCTGAGGTCAGCTCTTAGTCCTTATGTTCACAGCTTTTACAGATCCCTCTTGGTGCCATGAAAAAAACTCCACATTTGATCAATTTTGCTGAAATGGTATAACTTAATCCTGCGTTCATGTCCATTAAAAGCAGTGGGCAGTCAGAGATTATGGTATTACTCATGCGTCGTTCTTTAAAAACAGCAAACACAAATGGACATTGATTTGAAGTGGGCTGAGGTAGGAGCTCATTATACCCTCACTCTGGCCTATAGAAAATTGTTGCTAATTCAGACTTTGAACACACCTGCTGACTAACCGTGACGCAATCCCAATAGCACACACAACAATGTGAGGTGTTTGACTATATTTATGGAGATAACAGTAGTATTGTAAGATAATCAATAGACTAACCCAGTTACAAATTCTCCCTGTTTTAGATGTAGTGATGGTGAAATGGATCTTACCGATCGTTTCGTCTTGTTGCACAAAGGCCGGCGTGCGCTGTAGGAGTAATAGTTGAGCGTTGCATACTCCATAAGAGCCGCAAAGACAAATAGAAAGCAGACTGTGACAAAGAGGTCCATGGCTGTGACGTAGGAGACTCTGGGCAGCGACGTCCTGGCCACTGTGCTGAGGGTGGTCATGGTTAAGACTGTGGTTATTCCTGTGTGGCAAAGACAGGAAATTCGGTTGACTGGAGTATGTGTAAAATCTGCAATGACATCATGCAGGTAAAAGATGAAACTGATTTTTTCTTGTAAAGCCATTTATTCAATAAAGAAAATATTGGGCTTTAGGTAAAATAATCAATAAATAGGAAATACTGTCAAAACATGTTAGAAAATGTTACAGTTTGAGCAGGCACAAACCACTGTTTTGTGACTAAAAATGTTATTATTTCAACACTATGCTAACAAAGCATGACATCACCGGGTCAACATGCTGTAATTCAGCGTCTTGCTCCAAGACTTCACCTTTAATCACTAATAGAAAAATGAAAAAAGCTCCAAATTGAAAATCCCTCCCACGTCCCCAGACTTAAAGTCCTACACATTCACAGTTCCAGCCTTGCTCACCCTTGAACATTACAAAGACGCCTCCAAAACCCACTGACTAGGCCACTGTTTTCAAGAGGTTTCTATGGAAACAAGCAAGCCACTGCTATTTTCAGGCGGCATTTCACACTCGCTTCCTCTCTGTGCTGTGCCACCGCTGGCAATGGTGATTACTTTAACCTGCTAGTCTGCTTTAACCTGATACACCAGCGCTTACTCAAACGGCCGTCTGCGTTCATGAGTTTGGAAAATGAAAAAAAAATGTAAAAAGCTCAGCGGAAGACATCCTTCAAGGTGGCACCTTTCCCAAACTACTTAGCTCCTCTGAAAACCCATCAGCTGTGGAACAGAGGCACTGCCGTGATTTAAGGAGGGCAAGAGGGCAGTGAGGGTTCCTCTTTTATAACTCTGGACCAAGTTGCTAGACCACATGTCCATAAGAGTGTTATATTTCCAATTACTGATTCATATCCCGACGACCGAAAAAGGAGGAAACAACTAATGTGTGACTAGAGAGTCAAAATATGTAGCCATAGCTTTCTGGTTAATATGCTTCAAGTGAGTAAGAGGAACCGGTGGCTGCTAATGGAAATAAATTGAGTCTAGTGCTGTCACTCACTTTGTAGTCTTTACAGTTTTGATTTTGATGATCAAGATTGCTCATTGTCACATAGAATGCCTCAAACACAGGGGTCTGGGAGATCATTTAAAAATCAACCTCATTAAATCCTGCATGTAACCATGTTCAGAATGCGTCTCTCAGGCTAAACTCCACATGGATATTTTCTGTTGCATTCTCTTCTGATATCCTTTCTGTCTTTCATTTTAGGCTTCATCAACTTATTGTGGATGCCTCTTACAAGCCTAACAAAACAAGCCAGTCCCTCTCTCTCTCTATCTCTCTCCGTCTCTGACTGTGTGTGTGTGTGTGTGTCAGACAGATTAAAGATTAACGGAATTCATTCTTCTTTTGTTCCTGAACTCTCCTGTCTGCTTGCCTGATTCTCTTTTGTAACACAGAGTACAGGACTTTTGTCCTTTCCTTCTCTTCCTTTCCTGTGAGCTGCAGTATCTGCAGAGGTAACTGATGGGCTTTGTCTGTCCACTGATCTTGTTATCTTGGAAATACATACCAGGGTTACTCTGTCAGATCCATTCACCACAGGACATGGTAGGAAAAGTGTTTTGAAGGTCAATAGCCAATGATAAGATGCTAAAAATGTGAGATGTACCATATTTGATTTGATGAACACATTTTCCGTTTTCAGATTAAATGCACATATATTCATTCATACATTAACCGAACCACTTAATCCCAACTGGGGTTGCGGGGGGACCAGAGCCTATCCCGGGAACTTATGGGCGCAAGGTGGGACCAAACCTGGGCAGGCGCCAACATACCACAGAACACACACACTCATACAGTCACACTCTGACTCACAATTTATGGGGCCAATTTAGAGTCGCCAGTTAACCTATAAACACAGGGAAAGCATGCAAACTCCACACAGAAGGGCCCTACGGCCAACCCGGGGTTCGAACCCAGGACCTTCTCGCTGTGAGGCGGCAGCACTAACCACTGTATCACCGTGCTGCCCTATGCACTTATATTAAGTGTTTTGACAGAGACAGTTCAAAATATACTTAAGCTGTATTGGAACTGGCTGTTAAACTTCATCATTATCGGAACATTTTATCATTGATATTCAGTTTGAGTTTACAGTAATTCACAGCAAACCCACAGATATGAGACTTGCACACAGAACAAGGACAAAACAGAACAAATGGCAAAACACGACTGAACAAAAGAAACCAAAGGTTACAAACTCAAAGGACTCCAATATGAAAACATTTAAATGAAGAAGGGAAGGGAATGTTAACTGAAATGAATTACCTTGAACATGCACTGAGCAGTGCTGGACACACACACACTTACTGAAAGCAGATACTATAAAAGAGTGAATAAAGCTAAGAGAACAGAAAAAAAACTACACAACACTTAAGAGCAGCAACAAAGATATAAACGAGCAAAGACATTTTTTTCATGAAGGGCGATGGAAATATTTTCAAAGTTGAGATTTATTAGACTAACACACAAGACAGTTTTGGACTAAATAGTTACAGAAGTAGGACCAAAGACAAAACACACACAGTATAAAAGAAATAGAACTACATTTAGTAAGACTTTAGTAAGGATTTTTTTGGGTATATTATTGCTTATCTTTTTACAGCAGTGTATATAAAGTCTGGCTTTTTACCATTACTTAAAGGAAATGTTTCAAAAAGAGAAAAAAAATTGAAACTAAACACACATTTCTGAATGACTGCTTGCAATAAATACGATTATGATTAGTTCCAACACCTTTTCACTATTTTCATGAGAATTAAAACTCTGCCAACATATTGCAAATACAAACGATATTCTTCAGTATAGCATGTGTCTGCACTGTACAATAACATGTTAGTGCTGGATGTATATACCTAATGCTGTTCTGGCTGGTGTTGCATCTTTTTTAATCCAGAAGGAGACCCATGAGAGGACCACAGTCAGGATACATGGAATATAGGTCTGAATGGTGAAGTAGCCCATTCTTCTGCTTAAGTCAAAGTAAACCGTCATCACCACATAGTCTCCTGGTGGGAAAATCAGAGTCAAGTGTTTAAATTTGAAGCTAGAGGATATGAATGTTTAGATTACCACAAACATTGAGATTTTTGAGGGAGGCATCTGCACTGTAAAACAGGACATATTATGTAATAATTTATCCTTGACCCTGTCAACGTAAAACAAATCAGCACTGTACTGCTAGCGCACTCCTTTATGTAGTTATACAAAATAGCAAGTCTGAGGAGAAGGTGTGATCTGTGGAATCAGTTTCTTTACATAATGTACATTCAAGTATTATCTGTCACAAGTACAAATAAGGCAAGTAATATTTTCAGCACATGCAGGTAAATTAATCTTAGAAATGTTTAATATTATAGAAAGTTTTTGTGTTCTTAATATCCATAAAATACTACAATACTGGCACAATACTACTTTTTAATGCCCAATACGATACCGATATTGTAAATGTAGATATCTGCTGATACGATACAAAGCTGAATTGGTCCCTAAGTTTTTTTAAACGGAAAGCACAAAATGATAGAAATTAAGCAGATGGAATATGAAAATACTTGACTTAAATACTGTTTTCCTAAGTAAAACAATGTAATAATTACACACCCATATGTATATCGTAAATTATTTATTATTAAAATAACATCTAAGCCTGTGGCGCTAAAACCATCAGGAACATAGAGAGAGAGCTGGGGTTGTAGAGTGTTGTGTTGCTTGTTCTGCTCATTGTCATATCAATATATAGGAATTAGCACAAAAGTTGAACAATAAACCAGTTTTACCACAGTACTACTTCCCATGCATAATCAATAGAGCGTGCCCGCATTTGCAGATCGGCTTCATAGATGCCACCGATACCTGATCCAACTATTTGAGTCGTTATCAGAACGATATCTGATCCATGTATCAGATCGGTCCCATCTTAATAAAACACCCTACATATTTACTCTACACCCCTTACCTTTATCCAGTAATGGTTCAGAAGGCAGCTTAAACCAGTCACTCTACACTAGTTCAACCAGCAGGGTTAGAATATTACAACATAAAAATCCACTGTACAGTTATTTTAACTGCGCTGTGCAACACACTGTGCCTCTCCAGCACCATGAACAGAGACTTTTAAACCTGTAGCTGAGAAGCTTTGTGTTTCTCACACAAAAATAGTTTATTTGTTTTTTTGTTGTTTTTTTTTTTTTATCAAAGAAACTAAATGCACCTTGAAAATGTCATGACACTTGCTTGGATTTAATTGCATCCTTCATGGATGAATCCACCTCAGTGGCAGGTTGACATTTCTATATATTTTCTATATATTTCTGACTCGTTGAAAGAAAGTGGCCAAACAACACTGTTTCTGTTGGGTCTTTTAAAGCTTACATACAAAATATATTCCCTCTAGAAGATTTCTTTGGGCAACATCTTTAAAGATGCCCTGTGTCCCCAGTAAAAAATAAAACTTTTTGCCCTAATGTAAATTGAAAACAAGTGCTTTACCAGCAGACAGGAGCACAGTTTCTGAAACTAGAATATGTTGTTCAAATCTAAATTTAAAAGTACCAAGCACATGGAGAGTTTAATTCTCTTTAAACAATAACTAGACTTACGGCCGCTTCACATTCCTCTTTTCCAATTGTGTATTGTATTTTTCATGAAAAAATGATCTTTAACTGAAAACTGTCCACAATAGTGCATAATAAATCTGTGAAGACGTACACGGAACACTCTGTCCTCTTTTATTTGTGGACTGTAATGATTTTCTCAGATTAAATGGCCAATCATTACAAGTAGGAGATAAATATAAAGATGTGGCAAGATCAATTTATGCTCTGTTAATTCTGACCTGAATCACTTCCAATTTCATGCCCCTGCTGTTCTGAAATTCTCACATACAGGTCTCCGTCTCACGTGCATTTAAGATATCTAGAATTGTGTTGCCATGGTGCAGATTTCTTACTCACATTTTAGCATGTCAGCATTTGTTTGCAAGTAAAAGTGTGACAGAATATCTACAAGTTTATGTACTGTATATTTACATATACGCAACAGTGGTTTGCTCATTTTGGCTCATTTCAAATAAAATAAATATTTATTTATGCCTGGCATGATTGCAGCAGGCACAAGACAATTTTTTAACAAGATTAGAAAATCACAATATCCATCTGTATCAAAAATTGACACCTATCCAATCCAAACCCTGATTCATTTTATTTGGCATTTGTGGGTGAAGATGTATGTAATCTGTTCAGCTAGGAAACTCTGACCATGCCCACACTCTCCATTATTAAGCCCTAAGAAAATGTCACAGCGTTCTTATTTTATCAAGTGACATTTCCTCTGGCCCAAATCATTTTGGCCAGGCTCCGTCAGAGTAATCAGCATGATCGCCATCATCATTCTCGTGGTGAAAATCATTTTTAAAGTGTTCATTTAAATTACTTTTAAAAAGCGGATACCTGCTGATGTCTTGATTACGTCTGTCGTGTTTCTCAGGCCCATGAAGTCGAACTGGTACAGTCTCCACGACTTCTGATCTGCCGCCTCCACCGAGTTCTTCCTCCACTTGTAAATCATCTCATCCCGTGGGTATCCATCTGTAATTACAAAGAGCACACAGCGCTGACCCGCGATGCTGTACACAGCCGTGATGAATGTCTGGGAGCCGCCCAGCTTCGGGGCGAGCTCGGCGACATTAGTTTGTGGGACAGCACCTGCTAATAAAAAGCCATTCTGCAGCAAAACAGAGACAGAGGCTGGGGAAGAAGAGGAAGAGTAAATGAGCGGTTTGGTTCAATATTGCTGCACATCAGTCTTGGAGCTGGGTCCATCCTTCAGGTGCGGGTCTTACTTGTA
Source organism: Distichodus sexfasciatus (assembly GCA_032718565.1). Lineage (NCBI taxonomy): Eukaryota > Metazoa > Chordata > Actinopteri > Characiformes > Distichodontidae > Distichodus > Distichodus sexfasciatus. The sequence continues at coordinate 7,736,978 of JAVGVS010000003.1, forward strand.
AACACTGAGGTGTATGACATCGTCACGGAATGGCACTCATGTCATGTTTTAATCTTCAAGTTCATGAACATAGAACTACAATTTAGGCCAGTGTCATGTACATGCTCATAGAAGAGAGCAAAAAGCACCACTGCTGTGCTTCATTTTGAATAATGATAGCATCTCAAATTGTTTGCACTATACCTGGTCATTGTTTGCTTTGCCATTAATAACACATCATAATTCAATTTCTTAAACAATGGACATTAATCCTATTGACAGGGTGGTAAATGGTAATCATGCCCAACAGGCATCTGAGGTAATCGGCATTCAATTAACAGTGCAAACATATTAAGTGTGGGGTAAGATGCTAGCTGTTAATTGCTAATTGTTTTCAAACATTTCTGATTAACTGAATTTCATTAACATTTTCTAAGGCTGATGATCTGAGCACTTTCCAATTCCAAATAACACTGAAGACAACCACAAGAAGACTTCTGTTTCAGAGTGGAGAATACGTAAAAGCAATCTGGAATAAATAAATAAACAAGGTCAAAAAGTAATTTGGATTAACATTACTGTAATAAAAATAACATCAATTCTATTTCATTTAAATGTACAGTATCTATATATATTGAATAAATGTAACTGAATCCAAGTTCATTACTATGAAAAAAAAGCTTATCTAGCTCCAAAAAGCTCATCTAACTTATTATACTATTCAAATAGGTACAAACACATAACAGATACTTCTGCTTTTCACTTTGGTACGCGTCTGGTGAATGACAGTGGTTTCCCTGGTCGGTCTGAGGTAATAATATCAAACCAAAAAATACAAAAATACAAAAAAAAAAGTTAATACATTTCTTAAATTAATAATAGTATTAGTGTCTGCGCTTTTCAAAATCGTAATCCTGTCAAGAATGCTGAAATATAGTAATCCTGTCTTTGTTTGAAACTGGTGAAAAATGAGTGACAACATGTTTATCAAAAGTCAGAACAAACCCAATGAAACCAATGCTCGATAACACCAGCCTCTGCCAGCCTGCGTCACAATTAGTTAGCGTTAGCGGGCTAACTTTATGAGGTAGACTTACATATATCTCTACACTTACGTCAGCTCAAATGTACTTTTATGGTGAAAAAAAAAACAGTCTGCAGATAGGATTAGTTACGGTGTGCTAGGGTGATTGTGACAAACTACATAACTGATAATAACTGATAATACCAAACAAGTTACCAGAGAAATGTTTTTCTTTCAACCCACAGAAATCAGGTGATGTTAGCTGAGTTAGCTAGCTGATAACAAATTAACCTCATAGTTATCAATGTAAGAGGAGGCATATAACCCAAAAGCTATATTCAGTCTGCTGTCTGGTGTTGTTGATGACTTGCAGATCCAGTGGACGTCGGATGCAGAGATGCAGGGAAGCTCCTGCAGACATCTACTGTAAAATGCTATTTGTTGAAAGTATTTGTGTAAAAAGTAATCACAGACAGAGAGGTTTCCCGCTTTCGGCAAAGTCACTATTCCGAATAGTGACGTCACGCCGGGAAGAGAAGACACCTGTTAACGAACACGGAACTAATGTCGTGCATAAGGCTGTTAAATCACTACTAGCCCTGCGCCCCTTTGCTGAACAATTCATATGTTCAGGTGACCGCTGAATGAGGCAGTTTCAGTACTGACGGCATTCTCTGCTTTAAGCTTGTGAATTCGGAGAACCCCAGAGCTCAGAGGACTAATTTCACCCGGGCCAATGTGTGCCATAATGAGCACCTGTTGGACTTCCATTAGATTCATAATCCCTTTAATTTGAACTAGTGAGGGATTACTGTGAGCTGTAACCCTTGAAGAATTGTGGGAGTAAATAAGGTGCATTAATTGGAACAGGAATGAGCTGAAAAATGAACTTTCTCTGCCTGGGTGAGTCCCGTGGGTCATTCCATTGAACTGGGTAGGATAATTATTGCCTTGTGTAGATTTTATGAATCCTTGGTGAAATTTTATTTAAAACAGTTTTCAGCAACGTCAGCAAACTAAGATGGATCAAAGGAGATACTACCGTTATATATGGTTTTCTTTTACAATATACATTAGGAAAAGAGCCCATCTTCTGCTGAACGGTGTAATAGAGTTCAGCTTCTATAAGATGTTGTTAATTAGCTGGGGGTTGAGGCTGTTAAACCGCTGATTATTATCCACGGCTGATGTCAAAGCCTTGCTCTCACCCTGCTTCATTTCAGCGGCCTGCCGCTCCGCCCCGGTCCCACCCTCCCACATTTGTATCGTACTCCCTTCATTACTGGAATGTCCCCAGGGTATGATGGCATAAAAGGTAAGCAAATTCCACTTAATCAGAAGAGAAAATAGCTATTGCCATGGGAACCAGCGCACCATCCTTTGGCCGCAGTGAGTGAAGAATGAGCCGCTGATGAATCCGAGTCGCCCGTGGCAGTGGGCGACTGAGAGTAATGGACAGAGCGAGATGACAGTGTGATTTAAACCTTGTGTCCCTGAGTGGGGAGCGTCGTGCCTTCACAGCGAGCCACTTTGTAATTCTGAGGATTCATCACGGAGCCAAGCCATTATCGATTCACAGAGAACAAAGTATGAGGAGAGCAATATATTTTAGTTTGTATATCCTGCTTCTGTCAACAGCCAAAGGGTGGGGCGGTGCCATGACTGGTCGAGCTAAAAAAAGAAAAAAATGAAATAGTGACCCTCCGTATGACCTCTACCACAATGAAATAATGGAGAGTGGGAGATCTTGATTAATAATTTATTTTCTCTTTTTGTGCCGGCTGAACGAAAGCCAAATACTCTAGCCCTTGTTGTGTTATGTGCCAACTAAAGTCCAGGAAATCAAGAGGGAGTTGCTAGACCTGACCTGACTGGGCATAGACAATGCCATGGACTTTGAGACCCATTTCTTCTCATGAGGTGTTTTATCAGTTCAGTGCAGGCCTGACACACTCACACACACGCTCTCCCTGCACCACTCTGGTGCGCTATGTTTGTTTTCTGACAGACAGCGTGTCGTGCCTACAAACACAGCACATTAAAGGGAGCAGGTGTGCACAGGTCCTTCTTATGGACAGAGCAAGAGCAAAATGCAGGAACTTGCTTATCAATGCTGTCAAGGTAAGACTTGGTCCAGCTGTACTGAGTTCTGCAGTCGGGTCAATGCAACTGAATCAAAGCCGCTGTTAAGTGGTTCAGTAGACACGGAGGAGTTTCATAATGGAAATAAGTGGAGTAAATCTGATTGGTGGCACTGACAATTAATGATGGAAAAAGGCTGACTGCAGTAAATTCTCTATCTATTTAAAGTCCATTTCCCCCTCCATCTAGCACAGATATCTGAAGAAGTCTCATGAGCACTACAAAATCGAAAGCAAAATGTAAAGAAAATGGATATGGGTAAATGAGATAAGTGTATGCATGAGGTACAGGAGCTGGTTTAAGTCATTACGCCGTTAATAACTGATTTTAAATGATTTGCAGTAAGTGCTACCACCTGTTTTTAGACCACTTAACTCTTTTTATATAATGAGAACAAACTAAAAAGTACAAAATGACTTTATCTACATTGCTAATTTACTAATTTACTAATTATTTGCTAATTTACTAATAAGTAAGTTAGCTACTACATTGTAAAGAGAAAAGAATTACAGTGCAAAAAAACCCTCCCCAATCCCAACACACTCAATGCAAAATTTTGATTTACTGACTGCAGATTAGAACACAACCACTGTCCTGCTTATTTAATACAGCAGCATACATTCTTCTATGTCCACCAGACTAGATAACATCACAGATTAGACTCATCTTGTTTAAGCATTACGATTTATATGTTTTAACAGATCCAATATAAAATTCACAGCCAAAGCATCAACAGAAACCAAATATGGCACGATACCACTTTATGTCCGATATGATACCAATATTGTAAATCTGGATATCTGCCGATATGATAATGTCAAAATCAAGTCTTTTTTAAACAGAAAACAGACAATAATGCTTTATGAAAATGTCTGAATACGTGACTGAGATTATTCTGTTATGCTTAATCAAATACTTAAATACTGTTTTCCTAACTACAACAATGTAATAATTACACACACATATATAAATCCTAAATTATTCATTATTAAAACAACATCTTAAAAATTATTTGTTTAAACACAATCCTGTAATTTAGTGATGGGCCGTATTAAGGAAATTAAACAGTATAATTGCGTTATTTGTTTTGGGGTTGTAGTGTGTTGCGTTGCTTGTTCTGCTGATTGTCATATCAATATGTAGGAGTTCTCACGAATGTCGAACAATAAACCAGCTTTACCGCAGTAACACTTCCCATGCATAACCAATTGTGCATACACACATTAACAGATCGGCTCCATAGATCGGCGCAATCCCACCAATACCCGATCCAGCTGTTATCGGACCTATATCCAGTCCACATATCGGATCGGTGCCATCTTTAACAGAAACTGTAAGATTTTATTAAAAGGATTCCCATTTCACTGTCTCAGTTCTTAGGAGCATGGCCTCTAAAGATGAGCAACTAGTCAGAAAGGAATTAAAGCGCTGAAATTAATCCTGAGTGACACTATCAGTAAAAGTGATATTCAACATCATCAGGCTGTGTGGTGGTTCATATCCCTCAAACACAAAAGCCAAGCAGGCAAATTGTTTAGTCACACATTTGTACACTACACTGCCAAATCACCACCTCCACATGCAGTAATGAGGACTGCCAGCGAATCCCAGTCATGAATATGTATGGCTACAAACTCAGACTGGCGCCCGGGTTCCCAAAAACATTAGCACAAATATCTCACATGGCAAGTCTCCAGACGAAATCTGCTTGCATCGACCATGATCCAATGCTTCTTGCCACTGTTTCAGTGAATGTCTAATGCTCATAAATGTATACTGTTGAAATGTAGATAGATTTGCAAAATGCAGTCAACATACTTTGTCATGTAAATCATGCATGTTTTCTGAAGACCCAGCTCATCAAAGTTCACTTGGGGGCTAACTACTGACTTTATTTAAAAAAGGGCACTTACCCACTAGGCTTCATGCATACATTTCTGCTGTCTGTGTTTAAACTTCAGACTTTCTCTTTGACAGAGTTTTTTAAGGACTTTGTTGAAAAGCAGTTTTTAAAAGTTTTAAATCTATCCTATCCTTTGAAGAACAGACAAGTAGCACAAAGCATTGGATACAAGCGTCTGCAAAATGCTGTAAATATAAGTGATAGGGAAGTGGTTGACGTGGGTTAAAGGTGAGATTCAAGACTCAAATAAAAATGTCATGCTGTGTGTTGAAACAGGCCTCACTTTGAACATGGTGAAGACTAAGCCAACAAGCAAGGTTACTATGATTTATGTCGATGTTGGTTTGCTAGTTATATCTAAACTTAAGAAGACTTTTGGGACTCCCTAAATATTACAGGCAGCTCCTAACTGGGTTCTGTTTATGACATCTGAGGTACTTTTACATCAGAAATCCAAGTCCTGGGCATGTCTTTATACGCATAAAATGTCAATTTGATTTTGCTACTTATACTTTAATACAATGCTGTTTCCAATGTGGACAATAAAGACTGACTGCCTGACTGACCGACTGACTGTCTATCTATCTATCTATCCACACTGTATCTGGAAAGTATTCACAGCCCTCCACTTTTTCCACAATATCCTATGTTACAGTCTTATTCCCAAATCGATTAAATTCATCTTTTTCCTCAAAATTCTACACACAATACCCCATTATGACAAAGTGAAAAAAGTTTATTTGAAACTTTTGCAAATTTATTAAAAATAAAAAACAAAAATCAAACATTTACATAAGTACTCACAGCGTTTGCTCAATACTTTGGCGAAACACATTTGGCAGCAATTACAGCCTCAAGTCTTTTTGAGTATGATGCCACAAGCTTGGCACACCTATTTTTGGGCAGTTTCCCCCATTTTTCTTTGCAGAACCTCTCAAGCTCCATCAGGTTGAATGGGGTGCGTCGGAGCACAGCCATTTTCAGATCTCTCCAGAAATGTTCAATCGGGTTCAAATCTGGGCTCTGGCTGGGCCACTCAAGGACATTCACAGAGTTGTCTTGAAGCCACTGCTTTGTTATCTTGGCTGTGTGCTTAGGGTCGTTGTCCTGTTGGAAGATGAACCGTCGCCCCAGTCCGAGGTCCAGAGCGCGCTGAAGCAGGTTATCATTAAGGATGTCTCTGTACATTGCTGCATTCATCTTTCTCTCAACCCTGACAAGTCTCCCAGTTCCTGCTGCTGAAAACCATCCCCACAGCATGATGCTGCCACCTCCATGCTTCACTGTAGGGATGGTATTAGCCAGGCGATGACCAGTGCCTGGTTTTCTCTAGACATAATGCTTGGCATTCAGGTCAAAGAGTTCAACTTTGTTTCATCAGACCAGAGAATTTTATTCCTCATGGTCTGAGAGTCTTTCAGGTGCCTTTTGGCAAACTCTAAGCAGGCTGTCATGTGCCTTTTACTGAGGAGTGGCTTCCGTCTGGCCACTCTAGCATACAGGCCTGATTGGTGGAGTGCTGCAGAAATGGTTGTCCTTCTGGAAGGTTCTCCTCTCTCCACAGAGCAATGCTGGAGCTCTGTCAGAGGGACCATCAGGTTCTTGGTCACCTCTCTGACTAAGGCCCTTCTACCCCGATCGCTCAGAGTGGACAGACGGCCAGCTCTAGGAAGAGTCCTGGTGGTTCCAAACGTCTTCCTTTTACGAATGATGGAGGCCACTGTGCTCATTGGGATCTTCAATGCTGCAGCAATTTTTCTGTAGCCTTCCCCAGATCTGTGCCTCGACACAATCCTGTCTCGGAGGTCTACAGACAATTCCTTGGACTTCATGGCTTGGTTTGTTTTCTGACATGCACTGTCAACTATGGGACCTTTTATAGAAAGGTGTGTGCCTTTCCAAATCATGACCAATCAACTCAATTTACCACAGGTGGACTGCAATCAAGTTGTAGAAACTTATGAAGGATGATCGGTGGAAACAGGATGCACCTGAGCTCACTTTTGAGGGTCATGGCAAACGCTGTGAATACTTATGTAAATGTTTGATTGTTTTTTATTTTTAATAAATTTGCAAAAGTTTCAAATTAACTTTTTTCACTTTGTCATTATGGGGTATTGTGTGTAGAATTTTGAGGTAAAAGATGAATTTAATCTATTTGGGAATAAGGCTGTAACATAGGATATTGTGAAAAAAGTGGAACGCTGTGAATACTTTCCGGATGCGTTACATATATATATATATAACGCATCCGGAAAGTATTCACAGCGCTCCACTTTTTTCACAATATCCTATGTTACAGCCTTATTCCCAAATAGATTAAATCATGTAAGTGCATTTCTTAATAAAGCTTTGTGCTAAAATATTCTGAAGATTCGCCTTCCCAGAAGTATAACTTAAATTTCATCAAGTTACTTGACATCAAAGCAGAGTGGAAGCCAAACCCATTTTTGCAAGCAGAAGTTAAAAAGACGGAATTACTGTAGGCAGAAGGAGGCACATGATCAAAGGTAATCACTCGTGTCCCCTCATCTTTAAAGGTTTCTTGCTTTTTTAAATATGTTTTAGAGACTGATTTAGCTCCAGTTAAACAACATAATTGCTCTGTCCATGCCAGACGTCAGGGCTTATATTATCTCTTGTACGGAGAACATCGCTCCTCGCTTTTTCAATCTTCATTCAGAATGTGGGGAGACAGATAAAACATCCTTGGTGCTCTACTGCAAACATCCTGGGGTCTAATTTGTTTTAGTTTCAATAGTCACACTGATGAAAAATCATTTACAAATATGCTACGGAAGCAACGCAAGGAAGCAAGTCTGCACAGCCTCAAACAGACCCTATTGTTCTACTGGAAGTGGCCAACAGACACTATTTGAAACTGTGTTTTTACAGAATTCTGATATTAAAACAGTAGAACAAACCTTCACAAAAAAGTCTGGAATGCAGTACTGTGCTACCTAAAAATGAAATGAAGGTTGATATTCTTACAGTTCATAGGGAAATTGAACAGAACTGCTGTTTTGAAGAATATCAACAAGGTGACAGGTCAAAAGGAGAGATTTGGAGAATAATGTGTTTTATAAACACATTTTACATTACTTACAAGTTACATGAATCAGCAACTGAATGAAAAACCTTTCTGCTCGCTAACCTTTAGCATGCATTCAGCTCATTTATGATGTTCTGTTTCAGATGACCAGGGAAATGATTCCTCACATGAGGGAGAGCAAGTTATCTAAGTGGTGGTCAACACATTGGTGCCCCAGTACGTTGATGGGGATTTTTAATGTGGTTCATGGCCAGGTACCTGAGCGAGGTCGGTCAAAGCAATTCTCTGAGTTAAATGGTACCAAGGTGGCAGCTAGTGACCCATACTCTTTGTGACAGAAAACTAGTTCCATTATTTCAGGGGCATAACAGAGTTATTTATAGTGGCTGCAAGCTTAAAATAGGAACGTATCCAGGAAACTACGAGCATCATCCAAGCCAGCATTGTGTGGTTCTTGGCAAGGGAATTACTGGCATTACCTGGTAGTACATTTCTTGTTCTACCATAAGATTGCAACGACAAGGGATTTGCAGGACAGCTGTCCTGTTGTCTTATACAACTGACAAGCTTGTACACTGCTTGTTCTCTTTCACCTCTTTTTCAGTTTGGTTCTAGTCAGTACCACTAATGGAGCAGCCCTTTATATTTATGAGGCATGCTTAATTAATTACTTCATTCATTCATTCATTCATTCATTCATTCATTCATCCTCTGAACTGCTTAATCCCAACTGGGGTCGCAGGGACCGGAGTCTATCCCAGGAATTTACAGGCGCCAGGCAGGGACCAACCCTGGGTAGGCGCCAACACACCGCAGGGCACACACAGTCACTCAATTACGCACACATTCACACCTTACGGGGCCAATTTAGAGTTGCCAATTAACCTACGTTGCATGCTTTTGGACTGTGGGAGGAAACCGGAGCAAACTCACGTGAACACGGGGAGAGCATGCAAACTTCACTCAGAAAGACCCTACGGGGTTCAAACCCAGAACGTTCTCGCTGTGAGGCGGCAACGCTAACCACTGCGCCACCGTGCTGCCTCTCACTCTGGATCATTCCCATTTAATAAATAGATTATTCCGCTTGGTCACGTTATGTATTGTAGTGTTGTAGAACTTGACACCAGTCCTTGAAAGTCTCAGTCTTGTCTTGGAATCGGCTGTATTTGGTCTTGTCATGGAGGACTCTGGATTTTATTTCGAGACCAGCCGAGACCACAACTTTGAGAACTATTAAAACTCTTTGAGACCGACGCAGGCATTTGCATTGTTTATTACACGTACCATCAGAATCACAACACTTTGATCTTACCGTGCATTATATTCAATCCTCTGTGTGTGAAATTTTTTCTGACTAATTCCGTACACACAAACTGAAGTAACTGCGTACAAAAACCATTAATTACATTATTCGCGATGTAAACACACCCTAGCGCCCGCAACTCTTATATGGAACGCCATCACATGCAAAAATGTAGTTCTCTTCCAGAAAGACCAAAAGCAGCTCATTTTATAGACCAAAATGAGTCCAAATCGGACAAAACCAGCAATGACCAAAATTACCCAAAACTTTAGTATTTTACTTTAGTATTTAGTAATACACTCTGGTCTTGGTCTTGTCTTGGTCTCGGTTTAGGTGGTCTTGATCCCAACTCTAATATATAGTACATCATAAGAACTGGCAAAAAGGCAGAGTATAATCCTCCAAGAATATTCCAAAAAGTTCCAAAAAATGCAGAAGTTTTTATTTACAGTGAATTGTAGAAACCGAGCTAATTTAAGGCATCAGCTAAGTTTTACAACTGTCTGGAATTTTCAGACATTGAATATTTTAGCAGATGAATCACGCAATTGAACAACCTGTAGGAAACTTTTCCTTTAAGCAGTACAGCAGTGTAAGGGGCTCAGTTGAGGGAGAATTGTAGCTGTCTGTTCGATTATTCAAATTTGGAGCCTCGGTGCTGTGTACATGTTTGCATCTGAAAATATGCTTTGGAGGACATGCTGCTTTGCTGGGCAGTGAGGTGTGAAATATTAACGCAATCCTTTTGGCAAATTGTTCCTCTCCGGAGGGAGATCTCGTTGAGAGTGCTATAGGAACGGGCATCTCAGTCGAAACACATTTGCCGTGCCGCCGCTACACACACCAGATTGAACGCATTTAGAGTCATGCCCACCCGGCGCTGCCCGATGGACTTTAACCCTCATTTACATATCCATTGTATTTAAAATGCATCACTCGGCGCTGGTGCTTCACTGTTCCTTGAAAGAAAATAGTCCGAGGTCATCACCTGGGAGATGAGAGGCAGTCGAATGGGGAAAAGGATATTGGAATGCCTAAAGGACCGTTTAATATTTCCTGCTCCCCCCCACACACACAGATACATGCGCACATGCACTCTCTCTCTCTTTCACACTCACACACACACACACACACACACACACCCTTTTTCCCGTCTCAGTCTGTGGGCCTCGTCTGTATTCCAGACAAGTTCCAATAGATTGACAGTTTCTTTCTGCTTGAGAGACAATGAACCAAAGCTGACCTGGATATGTCTCTCCGTTTCTTCTGGACAAGGGTCATTCTGTGAGTTTATCAGAGTGTATAGGCCATGTTTTACTACCTTAATTGCTCTATGCTGAAAGATTGTCAACAATAATGTATGATCATAAAACAAACCTCAGTTATATGAAGAGTCACTGCTTCGTCTTAAACATCAGACTACAACAGTCCCAACTGATGCCTTGCAGTGATGCCACAAAACTGCAGCCGCCGCCATATTGAGTACCGGGCGTATCGAGTACTGCGCTTGTTTCCAATGAAAATGAGTTCCGAATCCGCTTCAGACTGACAGCTGTTTACCTCCAAGCTAACGTTACCTGTAATACTCCCTATGCCTGTGGTGCTAAATCGGTAAGAAAATTAAACAGTATAACTGCGTGATTTGCTTTAGGGGTTGTAGTGTGGTGCGTTGCTTAGGGACCATCACAAAATTACAGAACTGTGTTTAAACTAATAATTTTTGAGATGTTATTTTAATAATAAATAATTTAGCATATACTGTACATATGGGTGTGTAATTATTACATTGTTGTAGTTAGGAAAACAGTTTTTAAGTCAGGTATTTCTTTAAGCACAACAGAATAGACATTTTTAAAGCATTATTTTCTGTTTAAAAAAGACTCAGAGACTGAATTGGATTTGTATCGTATCGACAGATATCCAAATTTACAATATCGGTATCGGACATAAAAAGGGGTATCGTGCCATATTTAGTCTAAAAAGCCTGATTTTTTAAACCTAAATTAATAAGAAATGAGCAAATGATTTCATGACAAATGAGAAAATACATGACAATGTGCAAATATGATGCAACTCTTCAAAAAAGAACGGAAATGGAAACAGTTTGGAAAATAAAGCTGGTTTTAACTGGTTACAAGCTCAAATTGATCAATTAAAACACACCTCACACACCATATTTCTACACCAAAACGAGATACTTAGCATCTAAGCATGTCCAAGTTGGTTTGCTCAAAAGTGCTTATAGATTTGGAAGCAGTAACGGCATGTGTGAGTGCAGATACTCACAGCTGGAAAAGATAAGGGGGCAGGAATGCTCGTCCATGGGGAAGTTGTGGAGCTGCAACTGACACTCTGCATTTATAGTCAGCCTGTAAAAGAACAAAAACAGCAGCAAGTCAACTAAAAAGAAAACTACAGCCATGTTCCAAACAAAACTAGATTAATGTGTCTGATAGGGAATGATAAGAATGTTGCATCAGCATTCGCTCAGTGTTAGCCACTGTTAGCACGTTGGGTCAGGGTATTACTTTAAAAGACAGTGTGAAAAGCAGATTGAATAACAAGAGCTGTATAAACAGATGTCAGTGTTCAACTGAAACAACTTAATCCCATGTTACAGCAGCACTAATTTCTACACAAATAATGAAGCAGTTTCTTGGAAATTTACCGTCTGTACTGTGCTGCCATGCAACTGAGGTAGAAACACAGTTTTGTTGTGCAAAAGTTTTGTTCTATCAGTGATTGAGAATCTAAAACCCTAAGCAATTTATAATACAATTTCTGATTCTTTTTCTTTTTCTCTAATGAACACCAGATTTCTTTAAAACAAACATACTAACATGCTAAGTAAACCTGTGGGTTGCTTGATAAAAAAGGCTTATTTATAGCCGACTTCACTCTAAATACTTGGCATCATGTGTGGCTTGCATCAGTGAGATCCTTCAGAAGTGTCACTATCTGGAGTCAGAGGGTTGCAGGGCCTTTGAGAACTGGGATGAGACAGCTGTGTGTGGATGAGTCATTTGCTCGGTGCGGAAGACGACGAGTGAAAAAGTGACACCGCCAGACAGAGCGAAGCTGGACAGATGTCTGCCTGGCAACAGGTGTAATTCTTTTCATTTTAATCATCACCAAAGCCAGGTGACACCTCTGCTGTGAAAGTAATATTGAGCCTGAGGAGCAGATGTGCTACAACTCTCACACCTTATTTCAGGCACGTGGTAAAAATAGCTTGTTTTATAGACCCTTCTAAATAGATCTACAGTGCACCATTTATGAACTTTCATGGTGGAAAGTGCCAAAATATCTTTAATTGTAATGGGGTGGTGGTCTAGTGGTTAGGACACTCCCCTCTGGACCGAGAGGCCATGGGTTCGAATCCTACCTCCAGCACAACCTACTTCATCAATAGGTCCCTAAGGAGGACCCTTAACCTCAAGTTGCTCAGGAGAGACTCTTCCTATAATTAGGAAAATAGAGGTTGCTCTAGATAAGAGTCAAAAAGGCCAAAGGGGCATATAATAATGTTAATTTTTATTTTTTTTGGAGTGATTACTTGTCATTGTGAACACACCACAGCACAGCATACAGTGCCCCAGAACGAAATATGACCTCTGCATTTGACCCATCAGTGAAAGAGCAGTGGGCAGCTAACATGGGCAGCGCATGGGGAGCAGTGCTTGGGGAAGGTACTGTGCTGATGAGTACCTCAGGGGTAACTTTACCAGTCTGGAATTCGAACTGGCAACCTTCTGATCACATGGCGAACACCCAACCGTTATGCCACAACTCTCACATACTATATTAATTAGTGCTAAATTTAAAAGCACAATGTTGACATTAACACTGAAAGAGGTAAGTTGGAAGAACAGATGTAATAAAAATATATGATAAAAAATAAATAAGAGAATCATCTGCAACAAGTGTTAGCATGTGATTAAATGATGCACTAATATATCAAGCTTTGTGTTACATAATTTATATTTATATTTTAATTTTATTATTTTTCCCAAGTTTGTTAAAGAGTCTTGTGTGACTGGATATCATGCCTCTCACAGATTACGGTCGTTAGGCAGAGTCATTCATTTTCCATGTAATTAGCTAGAGAATACAAAATTAGATACTAATATCTAGTTGACCGAGGGAAGACATTATGCTCATTTCTTGTAGCAATCTGAGTTGGGACAAGTTCCCATAAGGCAATGTGAGCATAATCACCTAAGGCAGAGGTTGCATTAAAAAAAGACAACGTTAAAGATCTCAACACTCTATAAAACTATTTAAAACAGAAAACAATGATTCCCTTGCAGTGTTTTTCTCCATGGACTGAGAATTGGTAAGATGCTGGAGAAAGTGTTATGAGATTTACAGTTTTTTAAATTGCAAAACAATACACTCATCTGCAGCTGCAATTAAGTGGATAATTTTTTTGAAAGATTTCAATAAACAATGACATTTAGCAATGAATATGATGCAAATGCGATTCCCCTCGTCTTGTTTAGTTATTTGCTCTATTTTTGCAGATGTTTCTAACACGGACAGATATAACTACATTAGATGCTGAAGCGTGAACAAAATACCATATAGGTTTTATTATATTCACTAAGTAAATATAAGTATCCTGGTTGTATTGTTTCAAATATTTACACCAGGGGTTTATACCACAGTTTACGCCAAGGGATAAAAACAGAGTTGCATGGCCTCCATTTTTTTAGTAACTGGTTAGAACAAAATACCAGAAGCACATTCTGCTCTATTCTGCAGTAGCTTTCAAATACAATGATGATGGATAAAATTAATCATTTGCATACTGGGGCAGCTGGTATCGTAACACCGTGATCAGAAGGTCACCAGTTTGAAAGTCCCTGACTGATAAAGGTACCACTGAGGTACTCATGAGCAGTGTTAGGCATGATACGTTAAAAAAGTAATTAGTTATAGTTACTAGTTAATTTGTGCAAGAACTGAGTTACAGCATTATAAAAGTAACTAGAAATTAGAATCGCTTACATCCGACGTGGAGAAAATACTTTCTTCCTGGTTTTAATCTACACTTCATATATATTCTTGCCTGTTGTCTCTACTTCCAGTTTAAAAACACTGCGTGTGTATGTGAAAGTCCGCCCAGCTCTGCCTCTGATTGGCTTACCATGAAATTTTACTCTCTTAGCCGATCATCATCACTTATTCGGTTGATTCAATAAAGTCAAAGTAAACGTTGTCATCTCTGCTATATACTCACAGGTAAATAGAGAGCGAGCAATGATGACTCCAGCTCACAGTGCAAATAACGCCGTTATTACCATCCAGTGCTCATATGAGTGGTTAGCAAGCTGATAAGTCACGCTTAATTATCATTAATTATTTCAATTAAAAATTAATAATAATAATAATAATAATAATAATAATAATAATAATAATAATAGTGTGTGTGTGTGTGTGTGTGTGTGTATGAACTATTAATATGTGATGATGGTAACTTAGTAATCAATAATATATAATAATAATAATAATAATAATAATAATAATAATTATTATTATTATTATTGCTGTTGTTGTTATAAATACTTTAAATTGGTTAATATTTGTAGTTTGTATGAATCAAACACATTCAGATGGCTCATGGTTCTACAGGGGTCTGTAAGGGTGTAATCCAGATCCACCAGGTCTCAAAATCCTAAATATACCCAGTTTGTGCCTGAACTGGACGCAAAGAGATGTCAATTAGCGTACAGTTGGGGATGGGGAAGCCACACAATCCAGTTGTGCAAGTTTATGTGAGTTAGAAGAAGCTTGTGCTAGCCCTCTCCTGTCCCAGTTGGGAATATTGTGTGATAGTAATTCCCTGCCCCCACCAGCTAGATCTCCAATAACATTGCGAAGAAAACTGTGTGAAAAGTCTCAGGGCACAATGCATCTGTATCTCTCAACAATGAATCATCTCCCCCCTCAGGTCTTACAAAATAATAGTGACCTGATTTACTAAAGGCGACTAAAAAAGGGCAGTTCAACCTCCTCACTAAAAACAGATATTCATGATGAACATACAAAATGATAAAAACCCCCCAGTGTTTACGTTTTATCTCAGGACGGAGAGGCAGCTGATCTCTCCACGACACATGGCTCAGCTGATAATTGGTTTACTCTTCCAAAACTAGAGCATGAGTACGTGTTGCAAGGCAGCCATGCTGATAAATATAACCATGACAGTAAATTAATGGGTTGACAACATTTATTAGGTGTTATATAGAGGTGTGGTAAATCAAATTAACCTCATTCTCGAGCTTGGACGTGGCTCCACACCCCCCTGCTCTGCTGGAGCTGACAAAACTCACAGTGCACAAAATGCCACCATTGTTTACTGCAGTTTACCAAAGCGCAAATGACTGCAATTAATATGGAGAGTGACATTTTGTCGTTGTCCACCCCCCCCACCCTCGCCCCCACCTGCTCTCCCTTTTCGTAATAACCAAATATCACTGTCCCAAATCTGCAGTACCCATGAATATTGATAATCAATAGAGCTCCATATGGGAGACGTTGCTCCAGATTGGCTTTGCCCACAGCACTGGCCTGTTAGCAACTGCGCAGCTTGTCCTGTTGCCAGGGAAATGCTTGACGGAGCGTGGAAAACGGTGTAACAGAGTCCGTCCACCAGCCTGAGAAGCCTCTCCCGGCCCAAACGGAGGCTCTTCAGACAGCTGGGTGGTGTGCCATCGAGGCCTCGGGACAGAGAGGCCAGCACTGCGAGACATGAATTAACCAAGCCACAATCTTCCCAAAATACACTCCGCACCTGCAGAGCTCCGTTTGAAACCCGATTGTCTTTTTTTGCATTTCAATCAGCTCTGACGGCGGGGGTTTTCACAAAGACCTCTACCGGAGTCTGGCTTGTGATGTCTGCCGACATGGGTTATGTCTGACAGCGGATCTGCTGCTAACCTTGTGGAGGGGAAACAGAGAGAGCAATTTGTGCCAGTGTTTAGGCTTAAGGCAACTTAAGACTTTTCTAAAACATTATTTTTATCTCACTCCAGTGGCGTCAGCGGGAAGCCAAGCCAGTCTATGAATAAGGCATCAGAAGCATCCTTATCAAATAACAAGGGATGCATCATATGGGAATTTTTGGCCGACGCTGATATTTTTCATCTGTCGATGCCGAAGAACAAGGAAGGCAGAGTTGAGATCGAGCGCAGGCAGAATAATAGTCGAGCGAGGGTGGGGCATTTCGAGTGTAGTGCACAACATTTTAAGAAAAAGTCACTTTCCGTGTGACACTCCATGTACACTACCTAGTGCATAGAGAGCTGTTAAGCTATAACCCCGGCTATTTTCTGATATGCATAATACCGCACAGAAAAATGTGGTAAGAGCGACTTACCTACCATACTATATGTGTGGTAGTACGGGGCTCGGGACACAGCCCATGTGTGATCTCACATTCGGAAAGTGAGGCAAATGCACAATATAGTTAGTAAAAAATATCTCATGCGTGCAGGCACAGTTTAGCGTGTAAACACATGAGATTTTGCTTGCAAACGTTCCGCTGTGGGCACAAAATAAATCCATACATTTTAAGACAGTAGGCACGGACCATATAAAATCGGACATCAGATTCTGGACATGCCTGTCACAAGCGCTACCTTTCCCATGTACAATAAATGTATCATAAAATATCGTTTGAAAATATCAGGCAAATCTAAGCATCAGTCTGATGTCGATGACTCCGATTTGAAACCAATATATTGTGCATCCCTACTTATAACCACAACACTACTCTAGAAGGCATGCCAACGCATTTCAACAAATGGCCAATGACCGATAAACCAGTGTCTGTTTTAAATACATTAAATACATATCAAAATTGGCATTGGTATTAAAAATTCCTTATCAGCCAAGCTGTAGTTTTGAGACTTGCAGCACATTCAAGAATGTCTAAATCGTACTTGGACTCACATCAATAGTCCTACTTAAAAACTTAGCAAACCAGACTGCCTCGAAAACATCAGCAACTAGCAAATGATCATAATAAAGCCAACTTAAAATTTAGGCCAGCCTGTGGCAGAGTCGATAAGATCCCATCTCCCACTGAACCATGACATGAAGGAGACCTCATCTCACAGGGCAGTGGGTTTCTGACGTGAAAGCACGAGAGGTAACTCAGCAGTGTGTGTGTGTGTGAGTGTGTGTGTGTGTGTGTGTGTCCGGATGTCCCTATTCTTATAAACTAGGCCAGAGCTGGGTTCGCCGAATACCCACTCATCAGAGTCCAGTTCTTCGCACACTGTGACCTGTATTTGAGTTGGTGGAGCGAGAGTGCATTCAATCTTATACACAGAATGGGAACATGAAGGACAGAAACATATCCAAAATAACTTTTTGTCACATCAAAGCTACAATTTTGTGTGACAACTCAGACCAGGTGAGAAGATTTTTTCCTCCAACAGAAACAAAAACAGACTACTCCATGATGGGAATTTGTCCATTATTGCTGTGTTTTTTGCTTGGCAAACTGGTAAAGAGTTTAAAACACATATGTAGCTTTTTCTCGACGCTGGTTTGACCAGATCCAGTTTCAAAACACAGCACAATATAATGACACGACAACGAATGTGGGTTGTTGTTTTTTTTTCCAAAAAGTTTTGCGTCCATACACGTATTGTTTCAAGAAATATCCACGTCTAGATGGAAACGGGAAAACTGGGTTAAAACTAGGGATGCACTGATCCGATACGTGGATGGGATATCGGTCCAATAATGACTCAAATCGCTGGATCAATTCGTTCGACATTTGTACTAATTCCTACAATGAGTAGAACAAGCAGTGCAACACACTACAACCTCAAAAGCAAATTATATGCAATTATACTGTTTCATTTTCTTACCAACACAAGCTCTCGCTCACAATCTCTGTGTTCCTCACTGTGTTTGTTAGTGTGCGCATCTCTGACAGGGAAGTCCGATATTCCAGTTCCAGTTCAGTCTAGTGTTCCAGTTGGGGCAGCTGGTGGCATAACGGTAGGGTGTTCACCCCGTGATCAGAAGGTCGCAGGTTCGACTCCAGGGCCAGTAAGGTTACCACTGAGGTACTCATGAGCAAGGTACCGTCCCCAAGCACTGCTCCCCGGGCGCTTGTTAGCTGCCCACTGCTCCTTCACGAATGGGTTAAATGCAGAGGTCACATTTGGTTGTGGTGTGGTGTGTTCAAAATGACAAATAATCACTCACTTTCACTTTCAATTCAGCCAAAATTCCCGTTTATTCAGAAGTTTACTTGATTTTTCTCATTGTTTGTAAGTATTGGCATTGGTATTGGAACTGAAAAGGTTGGATTGGGGCATCCCTAGTTAAAACGTTGTGATACGTATGCCACGCCTATATCAAGTCAAAGTAAACTTTAATGACATAGAGTAAGCAAAAAATATATACATAGACTATAAAATATAAAAAACTTTAAACTAGAGCTAGAGAAAGAGACATGCAGAATTCAACTACACGGGAATCTCTTTTTGCATGGGATGTGCATATGATCTATATGTGGCGTGTAATTTTTGAAGCGTCTCCGCTGGTCGTCTAGTTGGATTACGAGCTTTTGTTGCAATAGTGCTAATAAATTTAGCAGCGTATGCAGCACACACAGCCCTGTAATCTGCAGTAGTTACGTGCCGGGTTCTTCTTCTTCTTCTTCTACTTACATTACATTACATTACGACCAGACTGGTGTAATGTGTATGAAAGGCCAAAACGATTTCCAAATTGACCTAAAATCGTTGTCGTGTGGATGTAGCCTGTAGTATGTAGTAAAATGGGTCTTTATGCATGCTCGTATTCTAATACCTAGCTGTTGATTTCAGTTGGACTGTGGGTTTGGGAGGTGTGGCTTGGACTGGTCAGTGCTAATTAGTCTGCAGTCCGCAGGAAGGAGGGAGCTCTTTAGCACAGGGGGGAGCATGCAGCGTGTTCCTGGCAAGCAGTTTCCTGAGCAGGCAAAAGCCTTCTGGTGCGCAAGCAGACTGTTCTCCAGTCGGGCTTCATTATGTTTGCATCTATTTATTTATATTTATTTATAAGAAGAGCTAGTGGGTGTTTGAACTCACATCACATCTGTTCTCATTAGGAACGTCTATAATGGTGTTAGCAGAGCCTCACACCGCACAGACAATATATTATTCACTACAACGAGATCGAGCGGACAACCAGGAATTTTGAGGCCACCATTTTTAACTCGTTAATAAAATTTTTATTTTTCCTACAAGTGTTTCAAAGGCATGATGAAAAAAGTCATATTTTATAAAAATTGAAAGGATTTTTAAATAGAACATCCTACAAATTGAAATCTGTGGATGAAACCCTGTATTTCAACTACTTCGATAAAAGCATTAGCTTTTTTACTGTGAGGGAATGGTGACTGTAAATGCTCAAAAACGTATTTTTCATATCGGAAACTAGATATTGCTATGTGTTGATATTGGTCCTAAAGTTATTATACAAGCAGCTGCAGCCTGACCTGAAACCCTATTGCTGGAGTCTGATAAAGAGTGTGGAAGAATCTGCGGTGGTAATACGTGGCTCATACACAGTCTGATGTGCCCCAAAAAGGTTTCCTGCTGAATCCCTGCCTCTACACTATATCAAACGGTTTGTTTACAGTCGCATTTGCAGAGGCCTGACAAACGCTATTAGACATTGAATCCAATTTCTGCAGCTTCGTGTGCCCGTTCTGGCCAGACCTCGCCTGGGTTTATTGAATGGCTCTGTCACAAAGACTAAGCAGTGGTCCAAACTGGGCCAGCGGGAGATGAGCTAGTGCCACTGTGTCTCAACATCACAGGCCCTGAGGTTCACATCAGGCCAGGGCAGGCCAGAGCGAGAAGCAGAGCGCCAGATCGGCACACGATTGACGACAAAAAGCAAAAAAAAAGAATAATTTTCCTTTAAACATGATGGAAGGTTTGTTGATCTTTGGACCAAAAAGCTCAGTCCCTGAGGAATACGGCTTTAGTGGCCCTCGCATAGAAACTAGGCTGATTGAAATCCATCAAATATTAGAAAAGGTCACACGGCTCTAAGTAGAGCAGCTCTGCAGAGTTTTGAAGGACATTATTTGCAACACTGTCATAACTTTTGCAAATAATGCTCATGACAGTGGCACAACAAGGACGTGGTTAACATTTCAAAAACGAACAGTCCATCGTTCTAGTTTCATCACTACAAGGTCTTTTAAAATGATTAAATGCTAAAAGCAGCGTAAGCCAGCAAAATGAAATTTAAAAAAGAATGTTTCATGGTGGTCACTTGCTGATTTGCCTTGAGGCTGGTAGTGGAGTCTGTTTACATGGTTTGGCACCAAACTTCAGCTTAACGTATTCCCTGGTGATCAGTGTTTTCCTGAAATAATTTAATAAGACAGAGGATTTTCTGTATATGCGTAAGGGCCTGTTTACACATAGAGATGGGAATCGAAAACCTTTTATTTTAAATTATAGTTTTTGTGATGTAAACAGATGCGCTGCGTTAGTTAGTGTGCGTTAGTTAGTGTCCACTTCACAGGGAAGTCCAACATTCACTAAAAAGTTCCAGTTCAGTTACTGTAAATCTTCCCATTTATTACAGACAAAACATATTTTTAGCTGATAAATAACAGAAACAACCAGCATTCTACTCACAGTACAGCTGTTTACTTGATATTTATTTATTCCCGACGCGCATCCACAGCGCTATTGTGTCGCGGCTCTCATATGGAACGGCCTCATGGCAAAAATGTACTTCTCTCCCAGAAATGAGTCAAAAATTAGTTATAGGCCTTTAGTGATAGAACTTCAGTATTTCTTCATTTTCCATTAATCAGAAAATATTTATTTCCATTCTATAATGTTAGAGAGTAAAAAATAAATATAGAAAAATGCATTATTTGTCATTAAATAACTTATTCTATATCCTGATGGATTCAAAATTCATAAAGGAGTGTTTCCGCTGCAGTCTGTTATTTTATTTAGGCTATATGTTTGTTTCTATACTATATCCTTTCAAGTTCCAGTATGTTCATGTTGAATGTGTTGATGTTCAGACATCATTTTGGGAAAAATAAAAGGGTTGCTTTTGGTGCAGAAGACTGAGTAAAACTATTTTTTCGCACTCAAAAAACTACTCAGGAATCGATAAGAGAATAGATAAGGAATTGGATTGATAAGCAGAATCAACAATGGCAATGATATTGATATCAATTCCCAACTGTATTTACATCTAAAATCTAATACGACACTCACAAATCAATTAGAAATAGTTTTGCAAAACCAAGACGAATAAGATGGTGATGTTGAAAAACAACTTACCTTAAGGTATAAAGTATTTTTCCATCATTCCATATTCTGAGAAGCTGATTGGGTGTCGTAATCCAATGTGAGTCTGCATTTTTGGAGTTTCTGAAGATGGTGTCAGGCAGCCAAATGAGTCCAACCATATTGCTGTTCAAAGTTAAAATTTTCATTGTGCTGTTAAATCTTAGCCGACTGTCTGTCCATGTCTGGGCAAAGATGATGTCAATCTGGTACTCCTGCAAAACAAAGGATGGGAATAAAATCAAATGTGAGGGAATCAATAAAACACAACAATAGCACGTCTGGCCGTTTGTCTCATTACTAACAGCTTTGTGGGTTTCAAAACTCATCACCATTTGAGTGTCGGATCATTTTCGGCTTTTCCAAAAATAACAGACACCACTCCGAGGTGCTTTGTGCTCACATTTTATGTTATTTTTGGATTCGGTTAAATCTCCAGGGGACGTTGTGCTTCAAAATCCTCAGCGGTAGCTGAAGCTTCGGACTGTCTTTAAGGCTATTACAAGCGCTAGCGCACAGCCATATTCTCCAATTTTGCTTTTTATTAATACGGGCATAATTCACCATTCAATCCTGATGCCCAGCTGTAAACACAGACTCGGATTCCAAGTCAGAATGAGCGTAGAGTTGCTTTAATGAGCACTGGTGGGAAAGACCCCAGGAACGGGCTGACATTCATACATAAACACCCGATGTGTTTCCCTTCTCTTTCGAGCTGCTTCACCGTCGGCACTCTCCGTTCCATTGTGGCCCGTTTCACATGGTTAGCGACGTGCGTCTGCCGAAGCTCTTACAAAATGCGACGCTGGGAAAAGAGACCTGAGGCTTTCCGTGTGTTGTCCCGCAGGATTGCTGAGCTGCTCATCGACTCCTGAGTGCAGCTTAATAATGCATGTGGCTCGAATCGTGACCAGCAGGTTTACACGGCAACCCTTTGGCTATGAAGCATGACTTCATCGCATTCTGCTCTTTCAAGGTAGAGCAAGTCAGGTCTTTACATTAAGGGGCGACCGATTGTCAGCTGGGCCGAGCATTGGCAGACGATATTAGACATACTGCCGATTATTGGTATCGGTGTTTAATTTTGACCATCTGGGGCAGAAGGTGGCGTAACACTTGGGCATTCGCCTCGTGATCAGAAGGACACCGGATCAAATCCCACGACTGGTAAAGTTACCACTGAGGTACTCATAAGCAAAGTACCGTCCCCAAACACGGCTTCCCAGGCACTGCCCATGTTAGTTGCACACTGCTCCTTCAGGGATGGGTCAAATGCAGAGGTTGTGGTGCACTGGGAGCTGTGCTGCAGTGTGTTTACAGTGACAAATAATCACGCAAGTTATTGTAATCCACTACCGTATCTTCTCTCTGTGTTGTTGGCTCTTGACTCGCTGCTTCATGTAATGTCCCGCCGACAACAGTCTCTGATTGGCTATATGTCACATGAGTAGCAGCCAGTCAATGCTGAAGCCTTGTTGTTATTTACACCACACACACGAGCGCAGCGTGAAGCTCAGAGAAGGAGAAGAGGAGAGCGAAGAGTTTCAGCTGAGTGTTTGTAAAATTGAAAATTTTGACTTAGATTTTTTTTTTTTTGCATATTGGTTCCAAATATCGGTTATCGGCCCCGTTAACTAGCAATAATCTAGTATATTCTATACTTTCATACTTATATGCCAGGTCTTTACATTTTATATAGCTTATAACGTGGTAATAATAGATCGACTCATTTAATTGAAAGCAAATTTGGGTTACACTAAATTAGCAAGATTTACTAACTATATAAACTTCTAAGCATGTGAACGTTTTATTTCTTGTTTGTTTAATAAATATGAAGAGCTTAAAGGTCTCATATTATGAAAAATTCACTTTTTCTGTTCTTTGGTCTTCCATATGGGTCTGTCCTCCCTCTAACGATTATTTTCATGTGAGGTAAACTCCAGGAGTGGAAGTAACGAATTACAAATACTCATGTTACTGTAATTAAGTCGATTTTTTGGGTACTTGTACTTTTATGAGTAGTTTTTCAAGTGTGTAATTTTACTCGTACTTGAGTACAATTTACACCATGTAATCTACTTCGCTACTTATAAAATCAAAAGTCGCTACTGAGTACGCCCACAATTTGAATTAATATTCAAACCTTTCATCTGCATCTTTGCAGCCAATAAGGCTGTGCAATCGCGACCGCGCCAGTTAATCTAGGACGTAAGCAAAGAATAAACTCCGCTGCAGCAGCAGGCACAGGTGTCTGGAGGTACTACACAGTGGAGCACAAACTCATTTATAGACTGAAGATTTGGAGACAAAGAAGCCAAAATGGAGCCAAACGAAGCCGGATAGACTTTGTTAATTTAGAAAACCAGCTCTGAACAAAAGGTTCAGAAAGTGAAATGTGACAGAAATGCTATTATGTCTAAGAGTTTAAGACACTTACCTGCCTGTTGTTCGCAGTTTATTGGGAAAAGTTTAAACTGTTTTATGCATGTTCAAAAACATTTTTGTTATTGTTTTAACAAACAAATTTCCTGCTTTATATCTACATTTATTTACAAAACAAATTGCCTTTCTGTACCTTGTTCATCTGAGAAATGTGCTTTGAACGTAGCTATTTTATACTGGTGAATCGAATCGAATGCCTGCTATTGACAATGCAATAAAACATCCATCGGTTAAAAAGTAATTAGTACTCTGAGTAGTTTTTGAGAAGAGTACTTTGTACTTTTACTCAAGTATTTTTTTAATACCAGTACTTTTACTTGTAATTGAGTACATTTTAACCAATGTAACAGTACTTGTACTTGAGTACAAATTTTCAGTACTCTTTCCACCCCTGGTAAACTCTCGGCGTGCTGTCTACACCCCAGTTCCAGAGTGAAACGTGTGTTTGCATTTAGGAATACTAATGACAAACAGCCTGTTCTGAAAGGAACTGAAATAGAGGAGTAAAAAGCAGGTGAAAATGCCTAATCTGAGAGGTATTTACTGCAAACTACTTCAGAGACATGTTTAGTGGAGCTCATAGACCTATTTTAACTTGTTGATAAAAGGGTATAATATGGGACCTTTAATAATACTGTATATGTAGCACTTAATAAAACACTCAAAATAAGAAGCAACTCTCATTTTATTAAACAACAGGCATTGGAGTGTAAATAGCCCAGGCAGAAGTGTTTCATTTAAAAATCAAAAAACATTAACGAGTAAAAACGAATCAACATGGAAAAAAATATGTTAATGATGGCTAAGCAATAGCACCTGTGTGCAATATTTTTCTTCACAACTATCAAAGCCATTAAAGAGTTGATGCCCTCAGTAGTGTATAATCTTTAATTGTGGAAGTCAGCATGATGGAGTCTGACACCAGACCACTCTGAAGCGAAAGTCGCAGCAAGTGAAATGATGCATAAATAGCTGGAAATGAATTTCCATTTCAAACATAGTAATGATCATAAACTTGCAATGGGAGCGGCCCGATCGAAGTGTGTGTGTGTGTGTGTGTGTATAAACTGGTTTTATGCACTGATGTGAGGTAGAAGAACTAATGGCCTCATTATCTTTCCCAGCTTTGAAGTGTGAACGCATCACCACGAACATACTGCTAATTTAATCCAGTCATTACAGTGAGACAGCCTTAAAGTTCACACACACCTCACTAAAATCTTCCAGGACCCTCAGCACGGCTCTGACACATCCCCTTATGACCCCCGCCAGACCCCTGAGTGGAGACCACAGGGCGAGCATCTACACTTCATTTACTGAGGGCTCCTTTCACATACTGCAGGAAATGTATCTGTGACCTTCACAACAGCACACTTTTCAGAAAAGTTTCATCAGTTTGCAAGTTGTTTCAATAATGGAGGGAAACCAAGCAGCGCTCAAAAGCAATTAATCTAAAGGTGGAAAGGCACTCAGGCACGCACTTACTGAGTTAACGCCATCACATTTCCAAAGCTAGGAAAGTTGAATCGCCCCATAATTAATGGTGAGTGTCACATACCTGCCCTACTTTCCAGCACCGCTGACAGTCATTTGACCTTTTGTGATCTTTCCACAGCAGTGGGTTTTCTCCTTCTAATGCCGGTCTCATTTAGCACAAGTCAATGGGCAGGAGTGCCATCAGGCCTTAATTATGACCTTTAGTGCTCGGAGCCAGCAGGAGTTCAAGAGAAACAGACCATCTCCTTAAACCCAAGCCCCAAACACGTGTTTAGTAACTAAATGAACATAACTAACACCAGGTGCACCGTCATATATGACAAAAAGACAGGGAGAAGAAAGTCATTATAGAGGAATGGAAGAGAGAAAAGATTCATTATTAAAGTTTATGGTGTGGTGATTTCAGAGCTTGATTTCATTTTAGTGCCAAATACCAGATTAAAACATTATCTTCCCTCAAGAAACAAACTGTGGAGGCTACCGGAGATAACTCTCAAACAGAAAAAAATCTGTCTCTGCTGTGTGATTGTCCCAGAAAGTCTGTTCAGTCTGCATGATTCAACCCCCCAACTTAAAGCTTGAGGCCAATGAGGTAAGCCCAGTGTTGTGTAGTAACGAAGTAACAATCCTTCACTACTGTACTCACGTATGTTTTGGGCGTATCTGTACTTTACTTGAGTTTTTTTTTATTTTGTCAACTTTCACTTTTACTTCACTACATTTCCTAATTTAATTGCATACTTTTATTCTGATACATTTTCAGCGCGGAGTGTTGTTACTCGTTACAAAAATCTAATGAGATTTGGTGTTTGCTCTGCCGCCCTTAGTTTAGGTGACCGCAACAAAAGCTTGAGGAAGCTGACTTGTCATTGGTCTATGAATCACGTAACGTGACGTGCATACGCATTACTCCACACTCAACCTGTCGGCTGCCTGCTGATGTGAGTACTGAGCAGCCTGTGGGTGGCCGATGCGTTCCCGTTGCCCGACCGGTTCCGCGAATGCGCAAGAAGAGCAAGGCTGAATTCTTGCAATTTTGAAAGCCAACTTCTTTTGAGGATGAACAGATTTTGTTTCAGCTTCAAGTAATGACTGGGTTGTTATGTGCGAGGGTGCCAGCAAAGGAAGAAAGGAGGTTAGGGAGAAAAAAAAGAGGGAGGGAGGGAAGGTAGAATGAAGTTATGTAGAAAAAAAAGGTTGGTGTTCTGTAAATTCATAAGACTTTGAAGACATTGTTTTGTTTCGAGGTGTCAGATAAACTTCACAGTAAGCTTCATAGTTTATTTTAGTTTATTCAAAAATTCTGATGGATTTTTTATAACAGCAGTAGCCTACTTCTGTTTAGGTTTTTAAAACCCTGTTTTTGAAGTGTGTGATGTAGACAAAATTTTTCTTTGCCATGCTTTAAAATGCTGAGTAAACGTTCTAATATTAAAAGTTTAGACAGCATTCTGTTGTTATTAACATTTACTTGCACTTGTACGTTCATTACTCAAGTACAGTTAATTACAGATTACTTGTAATACTTAAGTACAGTACATACTAGATACTTTAAGACTTTTACTTGAGTGGGATTCTAGTTGGTGACTTGAGCTTTTATCAAAGTAAATTTTTGGGAGGGTATCTGTACTTATACTTAAGTGTGACTTTCGGGTACTTTACATAAGACTGGGTAAGCCCTTAGTGGAAATAGTAAAAATTTGGCAAACATTGTTCTGTTGCATTTATGGGTTTTGGCCCAAACTCATTTAGTACTGTATACCAGTAAGACTATTATAAATTATATTAATGCACTAGTAATTAGCCAATTAATTAACTGGTAATTAATCAAATAAATCAGAGTCAACCAATTCACAGAATCAACAGAACTGACAGCACTGTAGGTTGTTTCAATAAATTTTGAAATTCTGTAAGTACTTCTAAAAAAATACTATCACATTTGTTGTCATGTGACTCCATTCCGTCTGCCACCACATCTGTGTGTTTCCTTCACCTATTTTAAAATCGCAAAATAGCTGGTTTATTGGTCGACATTCACGCTAATTGCTACATTGAGCTACACTGACAATGAGCAGAACAAGCAACATAACACTACAAAAACATGATTATACTGTTTAATTTCTTTAACAACACCAGCTTTCACTCGCAATCTCTGTGTTCCTGGTGGTTTTAGCGCCGCAGGATTAGGGACCGTCAGAAAGTTACAGAAATGTGTTTAAACAAATCATTTTTGAGATGTTATTTTAATAATAAATCATTTAGCATATTCACATGGGTGTGTGATTATTATATTGTTTTAGTTAGGAAAACAGTATTTAAGTCAAGTATTT
Organism: Distichodus sexfasciatus; assembly: GCA_032718565.1. Lineage (NCBI taxonomy): Eukaryota > Metazoa > Chordata > Actinopteri > Characiformes > Distichodontidae > Distichodus > Distichodus sexfasciatus. The sequence continues at coordinate 7,764,991 of JAVGVS010000003.1, forward strand.
ACTTAAGTATCACAGAATAACCTCAGTCATGTATTCAGACATTTTTTTTCTATTTAAAAAAGACTCAGAGACTGATATCGGCAGATATCCAAATTTACAAAATCGGTATTGTATCCGACATTAAAAAGTGGTATCGTGCCATGTCTAGTTAGGGTCCTGCTAAGGGGGCTAATGATGCTAGCTCTGGCAGTACAATAGAGCTACCAAATGCGTTGTAATAACTGGATGTCATCATATCCAGCTAGAAACTTTGGTATGCAGGAAATAAACCACAGGCTTCAAGTTCAGTCAGATTCCTGTTGTTCTTCACAGTGATGAGCTCTCATTTTTATGCAATTATATTTTGATTGTGCCACCTGATTGATATTGCTTGGAGGATTATCGCCAGCATATGTTTCATTTTCACACTGATCCTGATTTAATCAAAATTATATGACCTGCTTGAGTCGTGCCACAAGTATGCGGGAAGACATTAGAAACGTCAGAAACTTACTCGGCCTGAAATAGTCATTCTGTGGTTATAACAGTCATTTGTTAGTCTAATTGGCCTAAAAAAGATCAGATATATTTAAACAGGCTTTTATGCTGCACGGACCATGGCTTTATCAATGTGCTCCATGATTTACACTGTGAGCTTTCAAAGTGAGCATTAGAGCTTTAAGCAGTTTTAAGACAAATGGAACATGACTCTAATGCAATTTACCTCCCGCATCGTCTCCATAAAATCTCAGCCCTGTCCCATTCAATAATGTACTGTAAATCTATTAAATTCTATTTCACTTGAGAAATATTTTCATATTTAATTTTAAAATCGCAAACGACTTGGAGAAATATAACTCATTACACCAAAAAGGGTGGCCTGGACTCTGGCCTGTAAGGAATCATTTTCTGCTCGAGTTCCTGCCACGCTCTAGAAATGACCCGCATACAGATGAGTGATTTCCCAGTGCGCTCCCAGCTTCTCCCTAAGCTGCAGAAAATCAGAATGAGTGAGGTATCACCACCGTGCCTGACAGAGACATCACACCAGCCGGCAAAACGGCGCAGAGCCTCTCCGCTGTCCCGCGCAGGCGCTGCCTTTTTTGATTTGTATGCAGGCAGCCGCGCAGGCAGACTCATCCGGCCCTTCCCCTCCCTCAGCTCTAATTAAATTCCTCGCACCATTTATCATTTTGAGAGAGAGGAAGGAGAAATAAAGCCCAGATGAATAAGGAACGGGGCACAGCGAGTGTTACCCAGCCATTTGGGCACCGGAGCATTGTGCGACGTCTCCGGTGACCGTTTTGCACGCAACTAAACAAAGTGGCTTTGTGGTAACTGCTCAGAATAATAACCTGGAAATGGGGCTCTGATGAGGCAGGGAGATCCGTCTGGAGGCTGCACGCTTTCGTAAGAAAAGCCCTTTTCATCTAGTCACCAACACGACTGCCTCTGTGAGTTGCTGCGCAAACACCATTGTTTCTCCCCCTTCTGTCTGTAAACATGCAGCTTGCCAGAATGTGTCTGATCTACACGGCTCTTAGGCTAACAAAGGGGTCAAGTTAAATAATTGAAAAAAAGGAAAACTTGGGAGAAAAGTCAGACAAATGACTGTAGTGTTATTACTGGCTGATAATGACTAATAAGATGAATAGAATGTGTAATGGCTGATTAAAGACAACAAAAAAAGAAGACAGAAAGAGGGGGAGAGGGGGAGAGGGGGAGAGAGAGAGAACACAGACCTTTCAATCATGTTATGTAACCTCGTACAATTCATTTGTATAGTACTTCTTACAACAGACATTGTCACAAAGCAGCCCCTAACGAGCAAGTCCAGGGCAAAAACGGCAGGGAAAAAACTCTCTCTGTGCTAAATTGGAAGACACATTAAAGGAAACTCAGAATGAGCTTTATATTCCTTTGGAGGACAGCAGGTTGAGCTCATGAACTTGTGAGCATAAAAGTAGGGAAGTACAAATACAAAAAAATCTGAGTATTTAGTAGGGATGCATGATTCAGAAAACCTCACAATTAAATTCGATTCCGATAATTTGGCTCACGACTTGATTTAAAACCAGTTCACAATTCATAAGCGATTCACGAATCAAACAATTCACAATTCTTTACATGTATGACTTTGTTTCCAAATTGCTGTTTTGAGTTGCTCTGTTTTGACTGTGGCAGATCAAAAAATACACCACAATGGATCAAATGTTGTTTACTAAATGTAATGCATGCCCTGCGGTGTGTTGGCGCCTATCCAGGGCTGATTCTCTGCCTTAGTTCCCGGGATGGGCTCCGGTCCCCCGCAACCCTGGTTGGGAATCAATGAATGAATAAAGGTAATGCATACACAGTGTTTCCCTGGTTTACTGCTTTACATTAAAACAAGTATTCTCACACTACAATTTACACTGATCCTTAGCATCAAGTACATTTTTAAAAACAACTTGCTTTAGCAAACACAATCTATTTTATCTGTAAGTTGTATATTAGCCAAATCCGTCATTATTTGACATGTAGCATACTGTATGACACGTTTCATGAAAATGCTTCCCTCTGCAGTTTTCAGTGGTGCGCGCTCCCGCAGGGGACGCATTTTTCGGCGTAACACCGGCACCGCTGAACTGTCTCCTCACTCGTTAATTATGTTCTGCAGGTCTAGCCTAAGCTAACTTACGTTTGCAGCATAATGATGTGATTTCATTACATTACCAATGGAGAATATCATAAAATATATAAATATAAAAATGTATATATACACACAAAAACATTCTCTCTCTCTCCCTATGTGTATCAATATAACTTTTAAAAAACTTCAGATAAATAGCATTGACCTTAAAAATCCAAAAATCATTGGCTGCTTTTTATTCCATATTAAGGTTGAAATCCAGCATTGACCTGGCTTTACTATTGAATGGAAATGAACATCCTGAAAGTGTAGAGCAGCTCCTGGTTCCTGACGACAGGAAAAAAAAACGACCAAAATTCAATTAATCTTTTAGGTTCTTTTTCCAGGCAGGGAATAAAGAAGTAAAAATGCTCTCTCAGGAGGCATGAGTAAGAGGAACACTGCTGATGGGTCAGTGGGGAAGTGTCTGGGCTGCAGGTGTGTCTTGCTGGTCTCTCGTGACCACCTCATGGACTGCTAACAACCTTATTTATACCACAGCAAAGCAGCGAAGAAGCCGTTTGAAGCCAGCGAACCAAATAACAACTCGAACTGGAGAGGGTTTTTTCCTGCTGCCTGGTCCCATGGCAATGGATATGGAGTCCCAGGGAGAAAATGCTGCAATCAACATTCTCTCATGTGTCATGTTCTTGTTGCGCAACTCCAACATTTAAAGCTAAGCAAGCATTATCCAATGCACTAGCCTGTGTACCACTATTCAAATACAAGTCATTATCTAGTTGGTCATGTTCAACTTGGTCATCCCTGATGATAAATCTGCAGAGACTATCATACATCATAACTGCTATTTGCTGGTTACAGGATGTTTGATACTGGCCAAGCTGAAGAATTCGAAAGATCTGAAAGTTTGCCTTGCTCTATCCCAGATAAAGGTCCAAAACACATCTGTGACAGTGACAAGTAAAGTGGATTTTTGTGGCTTAGTCTTCAATTTTATTTTTTTTTTTACCACATTCAACCTCATTACTGTGTTTATCCATAAGCTCAATCCAAATAACCTCAATTAGTCATATTCTCCATCTTGCAAAAATTTTGCTGTGCAGTTGATTCACTAAGAGGCCACAGTCATTTGCTTTAGGCATTTGCTCTACCATACGTTGTGCTACCAAAACATATATTTTGGTGACTTTAAATTAGGGTTTTTGCTCGTCTTGCGAAACGCAGAGTCAATTCTTTTTAATGAGCGTGAAGCTGGTTAACTTTCACCTTTTTTGTTTGGTAGGAAAGATCTATTATAGAAGACCATGATTACACACATGGTCTCTGATCTCTGTTAATAAACAGACAATTTATAGGGCAAGTTATGGCTCATAATTGTCAAACGCCACCAAACTGTTGATAAACTACTGACCTCTACACAGATATTCCAGGCAAATTAATTCTTCACAGGCATTTATTCTAAACACTCACTGCATACCATAACTTTCACTTCAAGTTAATTAAAAATTGCTTATTGTGAAACTGCCAAGATCCATGAATAGTTCACAAAATAGAAACGATATCATGTAATATTCTGTGCAAGTGCAACTTTCCATTTCATAGAGTGGGCCAATGAAATGCTGTGCTTCTTTCTTCTTTATTCCATTCTTGGGTTGTAATAACTGGTGCTCGTCAAACCTACACAATCACTTCTACAAGTCATAAGGACATCAGCGTATTTCAAAAGCCCTTGCAATTCAGATTCTAATAAATGCAAAAGCATCCATGCATGCCATGTTCAAAAGACTTGGCTGAAGTGAAATACAAACAGTAGGGTGTGGTGATTAATTAGTAGCTCCTCAGCCTCTAATGCATTCCACTACTGTGTTAAACCACCGCAAATTAGTTGTTGATAGGCTGTTACCAGAAATTAACAGACAAAGCAGTGTGTATGCATTGCAGCAAAGGACTACAAAATGCACCACATAATTAAATTGTTCATTGAGCCGTATCAAAAAGGATCCTGGTCCTAACTGTTCATAATCTTCATCCATGCAGAAAACATGATATTAGATGGTCTTCATTTTCACAAAATGTACACCTTAATATTACGTTAATTTTTTTGATTTTGGATTTAAAAAACTTCTCCCTCTCTTATAGCATGAAGCAGTGCTGGGCAATTAACAGAATATTCATCAAAACAAAAATTCAGAATCTACAATTGATGTAATATTGCTAACGATTGTTGTTTTGATTATTTAAAATTGTTTCCTCAAGTGTTCTCTTAAATTTGTTCTTTAAAAGGTTAAAACATATAAAAAGCATACTATTATACAACTGTAGAATTGAAGAAAACCCAATAAGCCAATGTTTTGCACAAACACACATTCAAATAAGACTGACTATAGCGGAAGTTACTATGAAGGAGCATGAAGAACTGTTTCTCTTGGTGGATCTAAAATACTGTAAACGTATAATCCTACATTCCAAGAAACCATTTCACACATCTTCAAAGACAGGACCTGGAATAGGCAGGCGCCCTTTTAACTGGAAATTGTATCCTGACCTGAAAAAGTCTTGTTAGAGATCTCCAGCCCTCTGGCCCGCATCATATCTTTATCTCATTACCAGAAGGAAGAGCCTCACAGATATTTTGGATTCAGAAACAAGCCATCTGCTCTCCTCTGATCACATATCTTAAGTAGAGCTGCAGGCGTTCTGGGGTAGACTGAGGGAGGATGTGATTAGCATGCAGAGATGAGCTTGTGCTACTGTAGGAATCCCCCACTGCAGGAAACTTCCCCATTCACTCCACTCAGGCTCTATCATGTGAGGAGGAAAACGTGCTTACACTGCTCTTTTCGGTCAAGAACTCCCTCATTCTGTCCTCCATCTTCCCTTCTCTCTCCTCTCCAACCCCACATCCCTTTCAGTTATTCTGATGTTATCCGTCTATCCTATCTCCGTCTATCCTATCTCACTTCACATATCTGTCTTTCTTCGCCCCCCCCCATCTGTCAGAGGTCCTTCCACTGATTTTCATAATGACTGTTCATTCATTCATTCATTCATTCATTATCCAAACCACCTAATCCCAACTAGGGTCGGGGTGGGGACCGGAGCCTATCCCAGGAACTATGGGGGCAAGGCAGGGACCAACCCTACACGCCACAGGGCACACACACTCACATTCACACCTATTGCATTCGCCAATTTAGATTCGCCAATTAATCTATATTGCATGCTTTTGGACTGTGGAAGGAAACCAGAGCACCCAGAGAAAACCCACACAAACACGGGGAGAGCATGCAACCTCCACACAGAAAGGCCCCACGGCCGACCCAGAAATCAAACCCAGGAACTTCTCACTGTGAGGCGGCAGTGCTAACCACTGTGCTACTGTGATGCCCCCCATAATGATAAGATGTAAAAAATACTATAGCTACACCTATCTCTAACCTTAACCCCAGCAACCAAAATGAAATCTTAAAACCTGCAACTTTTCTATACAGGCATTTTCTCCTTATGAAGAACAGTTCTCATATATAAAAATGTCATAAAAATATCCATAAAAACAGAACTGTAGTTTTTCCTATCTTTTAGGAGACAGTCAGATCCTCACAGTCCCCTAAATGCATGCCCACTAGAGGTCGACTGATCTTGTTTTTTCAGGGCCGATATTGATAGAGATTATTGCTAATTAACAGACCGATAACCAATATTTGGAATCAATATGAAAAAAAAGAAAGTCTCTGTCCAAATATCCAAACACAAAGCTCAGCTGAAACTCTCCTCTCTTCTCCTTCTAGGAGCTTCACGCTGCGCTCGTGTGTGAGTGTGGTGTGAGTGACAAGGCTTCAGTGTTGATTGGCTTCTACTTGTTTGACATATAGCCATTCAGAGACTGTTGTGGGCAGGACATTAAATGAAGCAGTGAGTCGAGAGTAAGCAGCACAGAGAAAAGAGACGGCAGTGGAGCCACAGTAGCGCACCTTGTAATTACCTAATATCGATGATGGTCAAAATTAAACATAGATACCAATAATCGGCAAAATACCTAATATTGGCACCCGATAATCAATCTGGCTGATAATCGGTTGTCCCTTAATGCCCACACTCTCAGAATAGGATCTCACAGCTCCTCCTAGACACGGCTCTTACGGGCACTTCGCAAACTCCACCCCCCTATTTCACACCTCCGTTAGAGAGACACAAAAAGTGTTAGAGTGTGTGGCTACTCAACGTCCAGCTGATCCCTGTCCGAGAGGTGAGATGGAAAAGTGTCAGTTTTCATCCTCCTCTCACTTCTGCCTCACCAGTTAGTTTACAAACTGGGCCACTATAGGTTGCCGTCGCACGTTCAAGACTATAGGACGGCGGAGTGAGACGGGTCTCATCCTTTAGCTCCAGAGGGAGATCTAAAAATGTTTGCTGGCTGGATCGGAGGCATTTTCTTCTGCCCTCATTATCTGCACCCCACGGTCATATGGTGGATGGGAATCAGCCAAACTTGAGCAGCTAAATAGGCTAATGCTCCAAGCTCAAGGCTAAGCTAAGACCTCTAACTAAACTTTTATTCTGTTTTTTTTAAACAACCACCCTGTACTGTACACAGCGTCAATTAACTCCATGGTGCTTTTAATGTCAATACATGCCTGAAACTACATAATGAGTCACTGCACTTGCTGAAAAACCAAGCACAATAGGATCCATGCTGGCACTTAAGCGACTGCACTGATTTTTATATATTTATTTACAGCTATACATATGCATGCACACTTACATAAACACTGTTATATAAACGCTGCATTTTAGTATTTTATGAGCTCAAGAAATGATAAGAAGTAATAACTACATGTCTTGTCAGAACTATTTAGAAATGAAGGAAGATGAAGGGAAGATGAAAGCGATGGCATGTCCTCTACAGTCACCTGAGCTCAACCCCACACAGTTCATTTAGGACGAAACGATTAGAAAAGGTGGATCTTCATTTGATGGAACTCGAGGAGATTCGAGGAAAAGAAATCCTTGATTCTAAAAATAAAAGTGATATTTTATGTAAAATTAAGTATTTGTACAGGTATCGACTTTCATTTAGATGTTATCTTCTCATTCCCTTCACATGAGCGCCTTGAATCAACATATCAGTCCAACATGATATACTGTTATATTAGGCATTTAGCCCATTATCGGTATCAGTGTTTAATTTTGATCATCACTGATATTAAGTAATTACCAGGTGTGCTACTGTGACTCCACTGCTGTCTCTTCTCTCTGTACCGTTTGCTCTCGACTCGCTGCTTCATTTAACGTCCCGCCCACAACAGTCTCTGATTGGCTATGTCACACGAGATCTAGGTTAAGTGGAGAGCATGTTGAGCAGCTTTGCTTTCTTCACCACAACCTGCTGCTTCTTAATTTGGAATATTACAACTAAGTTTCACAGTTTTAGAATGTTACTAAAATGTTTATTTACTACTATTCAAATTTAAATCAATATCATGTAAAAAGTGAGTATTTAAACGCAATATAGTTATTGTATAACACAAGTTTGTGTTGGTTTTGTAAAATGTTCTGTTTTCTTTACATATTGGTTCCAAATATCGGTTATCAGCCCGTTAACTAGCAATAATCGGTATCAATATCGGCCCTAAAAATACCAACATCAGTCAAGCTCTAATTATGACCCCCTAATATGACAACATGATGTTGCTGCTCTGCATGTTGCCAAAAGTGTTGTGACTCACCAGAGCATGAACTCAGCTAGACCTCTGACAGTCTTGTGGCAAGTGTTATTAAGATATTATGATGTTTTGATTTGACATTCTATCATATCCCATAGAGGCTTGGTTCAATTGAGATCAGGGTATTTTTGGCCAGGGTAATACCTCAAACCCGAGGTGGTCAGTGTATATATTAGCCTATGTTATGTATGAGTTATCTTTATTAAGTCTGTACTGTTCTTTAATAAAAAACATGATTCAATGACCACAAGAGCCAGGGAGCTATTCTTTGTGGCCATGTGGCCCTCCTCTTTTCTCTGTGACCTCTGGGCACTCAACAATAGACAAGTGTACTAAAGCAGCAGATTACAGGTAGTAGGTGCTCATTTTCTGCCTTACAGCATGCTACGGCGGGAGATTAAACACGGAAATTGGACCGACCTGAAAATCGAGTGTGTTCAATTCAAGTTGGAATTGGGAGCATGCAAGGTTAACCTGACGGCTGTGCATGCACAAATAGATTTGCGGCTATAAAGTTTACCGTAGACCAGACTCACTTTCAAGACCTTGTGGTCTCGCCTGTCTGTCTGCCTTCCTAATAATCACCTGTATTGCCAAAGCATCTCTGAGGGATGCAACTGTAAAAGTGCCAAAGCAGCGGGTCACTCTTTAATCTCATTTGGATGTTTGCTGAATGGGCTGAAACTGATCGCTGATCTGATGGCTAACTAGTCAACGGCAGCATCAGCAGTGTGATTAACACATCAACTTGGCTCCCGAAATAAGGTCCAGCAGAGTTGCTTTTTTTATTTCATGAATAAATGTTGCTAAAGTCAATTCAGCGTTTTGAACTTGGCACGGATGTTGACAGCTAATCGCTGGCGTGTACAGAAGAGAAAGAAAATGACGCATTTCAATTTCTTGCGCAGTATGCTAGGGGTCAGAGAGGCGAGCCAGTGTCTTCCTGTATAATAAATTACTCACAGAAACCAAATGCAATCAGCTCCTACGGACTGTTATTAGAAAAACAATGCCTCCTATCCCCCAATGCTGCTGAGTTGCAGCAAACCACAACTGCTGTGTAGGTGTCTAGTGCTGCAGGTGATTTTTTTAATAATAAATGGTGCCACGGATTTCAGGACGTTCCATATCATAGGATGGCAACACGTCCCTTTTACACAGCTTTATGAAGTTAAATCTGTCAGCGCTGTCATCTTCATATCAAACATCTGGTGCATGAGCCCAGGACTCATCTCACTTTTTTTGTACCTCCCATATGACTGCATCCTGGATCGTGTTGGGTTTATTTCAAGCAGGTTTAAAGCCTTCTGCCTCGAATACCTTTCTGTTGTTTTTGTGTAGCAAAACAGCAAAGCTAAAGGCAGATCAAAGCAGAGGTTGCTACGCGCTTGTCTTCTGTTTGTCAGGAAAAGGGTTTTCAGATTTGGCAACAGCACAAGGATGTTTTCTATCTAGGGGTGGGAATCGATAATCAGTTTCAACTCAGAACCAGTTTCAATTGATCAATTCCATCTTAATTGTGCACCTCCAACGATTCTTCTCAACGATGCTCTCATTTCCCAGCACAACGTTTTCCGGTTTTCCCTAAGTTTTGCGTCGCGGTACATTACGTCACACTCTGCGACTTGACATTCAACCATGAGGAACCATGACGCATAAATGATATTTTTTGTGATATAAACACACGCCCCGCGTTAGTTAGCGCACACAACTCTCACAGGGAAGTCTAACATTCACTAAAACGTTCCGGTTCAGTTAAATCTTCCCATTTATTACAGACAAAAATTATATTTTAGCTGATAAATAGCAAAATCAACCAGCGTTCTACTCACAGTACAGCTGTTTACTTGGTACTGATTTATTCCCGGCACACGCCCACAGCATTCCCATATGGAACGCCCTCATGGCAAAAACGTACTTCTCTCCCAGAAATGAGTCAAAATGAGTCCAAATGCTTAAAAATTGCCAAAACTTCAGTATTTCTTCATTTTTCCATTAATCAGAATTTTTTTTTTCATTCTATAATGTTAGAGAGTAAAAAATAAATATAGAAAGATGCATTATTTGTCATAAATCATTTCATTTTATATCCAGATGGATTCCAAATGGATTAAAAAAAGTGTTTCCACCTGCACTAACTTTATTTATCTTCACAAACTAAACCATAGAATGTCTCTGCATAATAACAACTCTGAATATGAATATGAATGTGTTGATGTTCACAGTCTTGTGCAGACATCATTTTGGGAAAAATAAAATGGTTGCTTTTGGTGCAGAAGACTGTGCAGAACTACATTTTTCACACTCAAAAACCTACTCAGGAATCGATAAGAGAATTGATAAGGAATTGGATTGATAAGCAGAATCGACAGTGGCATTCATATTGATAAAATCTTATAAATTCCCACCCCTATTTCGATCCTTCCATTGCATCTCATTCTATTCCCCACTTTAGAACAGCTGCGCTCAAACTTTGGAACTGCTTGCAAAAATCACACCTATGACTAAACATTACCATTTCTTTTCTTCATCTTATTGCTGACTAAACCTGGGAACTCACAGTTCTTGCAGGCAAAAGTTTCCATCATTGTACTGACTCAGCAAAACCAGCACAGGCCGATGGAGAGGGACCACATGGGAGATGCTGCAGTGGTCGTGCTATTTTTACACAGCCACTGACTGTATTCAATTGGTCGAATGTCTTCTTCTGCGTAATGTATGTGCCCAGAGACACTAGACAGGGCGGTGATTAGTATTAATGGCTTCACGAAGAACCCGCGTGCTGCAAGTGAGATGCAGTGGTTTCCCGGGCGGTATGTTCTGGCTCTGACTCTGCAGGGTTTGAGCTATGACCTACTTTCTCCTTTTAGAATGATAGAAACAAATGACTCTCGAACTCTGCCAGCACATTTTTTCGAAGTTGTAAGGCTCAGATGTGCTAAGACTCGCACGGTTAAGTTTGAGCCCAAACTGTATACAGCACTGTCCAATAGTGACTCACAGAGTTTATAGTGTATACGTAGCTTTACGTAGTTTTAGCAGGCGATATTGTGAAAATGTGATATTGTATCTAATTTACATGCAATGGGTGAAGTTTGCAGCTAATAACAAGAATATCAAATTGGTTTGTGGTGGCCATCCCCACAAGATCTGATGCAGAATGTTTTGCTGGTATCAATACTACCTCTAATAAGAACTATCAAGATACGCAGCACAGTACGCAGTTTTATAATACAGACAGAAATTTGGTCATTAGAACAAAATGTTTTTGCCTCATTATTTCACTGCCTTAAATTTGTAGATTGAGAAGACTGAAATCTCCATCTTTAAAACACATCTCCTATGCCGATCCTCATTTTGTTTCTGCTCATGTCAAGATGTTTTTGAGAGTCATAGTGAGGCCTGTAAGTTTTAATAATGTCAGACATTTGTAATCCAGAATGCTTGTAGCTGCAGCTCAGTGGTAACCGAAATGCTACTGACTTGGTGATTGCCCGATAGCGGTGGGTGGAGCTACAGGTCAAAACACAAAACCTAAACATAAACACAATTTACATGCTGCAAATTAAAATTTAAAATGTGAATATTCTGGCTGTACTCATTTTGTCATGAGATCAGTATTTCACATGAACATGATTCCTTAATCTCTGGTGACATATTAGGTTTATTTTCTGATTACTTGCCATACATTTTTTAAATATAGCTCTTTTAAATCTTGACCTGACCATTAGGGAAAACTGAAGACAAGAACCTCAAATACAGGTATTTAAAAATGTAAACGTCAAAGAAAAAATTGCAAAGACAAAAGGAAAAAATGTAAATCTAAATCCTGTTACTGGTTCCTCCAGGCATTTGATCCTGCTTTATATTGGCCCAGCGTCTTTTGACTGTATTGGAAAGATTTAACAAAACAAGTTGGAAAAACAAGCTGCACACACTTTTATGTTTCATGAATATTAGAACAAAAGTGAAACACAAAGGTTCCTTTCTCCTCCCTTTTTAAGCTGTGCTTGTACGGTTTTCGCACAACATCAATAATATACAGAGTCCTTCTTTTGTGAACCTCATGTTCTCACAGCATTTTTTTCCTCTGCATAATGTAGAATGACCTGGGACCATGTTTCAATTGTGCAGCATGTAGCATTAAACATTTAACAGTCAGAAGTGAGTTTTATAACATTGCTAAATGGCCAAATATTTTGACTTCTACTTTAAATTTCCTTTATTTCATTCATTCAATCATTATCTGAACCGCTCGATCCCAACTGGGGTCGCGGGAGGGGACTAGAGCTAGAGCCCATACCGGGAACTATGGGCGCGAGGCGGGGACTAACCCTGGGCAGGCGCCAACACACCACAAGACACACACATGCACACACAATCACACTAGTTTTCACACCTTACTGGGCCAATTTAGAGTCGCCAATTAACCTACAGTGCATGCTTTTGACTTGTGGGAGGAAACCGGAGCACCCGGAGAAACCCACACGAACATGGGGAGAACCCACACAGAAAGGTGCTAAGGCTGACCCGGGGATCGAACGCAGGACCTTGATGCTGTGAGTCGCCAGCGTTAACCACTGCCACAACACCATGCCGTCCCTTCCTTTATTTAATCTTTCCTTTTTTAAGATAATAAATGACATTATTAGCAAAACATTTTGGTTAAGTGTTAACAAAAATAGTGTGTGTGTCCTGTGGTGTATTGGTGCTTACCCAGGGTTGGTCCCCGCCTTGCGCCCGTAAGTTCCTGGGATAGGCTCCGGTCCCACCGCGACCCCAGTTGGAATTAACCGGTTCGGATAATGGATGGATGGATGTTAATAAAAATGCAAAAGGCATTTGATATGTCTTATATTTATCATGTTTCTCTCTCTCTCTCTTTTTCTAGTCTCAGACTTCTGGATTGTAGCCTCATTCACCATATTTTTTACTTCAGCAAAAAGTTATGTTCAAACCCAGGAAGTTTAGGCATAATGTAACGCTTAAATTACGCTGCAATGCTGTGAATGAATGTTCTGGGCATAAGTCATTTTCTGAAAGTGATCCATCAGTTTCAACTCTTATTCTGTGATTTTATATAAAGCAGCAAGCAATGTCCTGTTGAGCACGGCTGTTATTGGCACTCTGATTTGTAAGAAAAGTGCCCTGTGTGATGAGCAGAGCTATTTGCCACACAGGACGAGAGTGATGAGATACTGCTGTTCAGATCAATGCCCTGACCACACAGACACTTCCACTACTAGTAATGTGTGCAGGTTTTGCAAATTACCTTTTTAATGGATTTTTAAAGCTTGGTGATTGCAGTGCATCTTAAAATCTCTCCAGTGTTACAAAATGTTTTGTTATTTATCGTCACATTAAATTCATCACTGATTTTCAAGGGTGTAGCCAACAATAAGAAAACAACTATATTTGAAATAATTGGCAGAAGGTTGGTCTTTGTCATTTCACAAGAGTGCAAATCGCAAGCAATAATTTAGCATAAAACTACATAGGCAAGGAGAAAAGGCTTTTTCTCCATAATAAATGTTCATTTGCACTTGTTAGGTATAAACACGTCAAACGAACAGACACATTCACTCTCGTTGCTGTCTCCCCCGGTTACATACTGTATGTGTGTATCAACTTATTATTTAATATTATTCTTAGTAGTAGCAGCAGCTGTAGTCTGTGTTTTTACATTAAAGAAGTATCTACAGCACCATAAGTTGGACTAAAATAGAAATGTTTAGAAGGTTTCAAAAAACCATGCTGAGGTACAGGTTTAGTTTCAAGTAAGTGCCTGAAAAAATCCAACTATTTATGTTCATTTTATTTAAAATATTTCAATATTTACATTTACTAATCATCAAAATATTCTATATGTTGTTTACAAAAAAAAAAAAATCCGTTCAATGGCGAGAAGCTGTTCTTCACCCAAACATTTTTACATCAATTTTAGAGCAGTACTCGCAATACCGTGATACTGTGATATTTTGTCTTATGGTTGTCATACCGTCAGAATTTCAGACCAGCCCGTCTCAGATAAGAGGGTGGAGTTATTCAAATGCCCCTTTATGTGACGTAGAGTTAGGGGAGAAAGTTAAACGGCTCATGATATCTGACATTCGTAAATTAATACTAAATTAATATCAACCTTATGGTGTGTGTAGAGGCAGAACAGACCCAAATGGATGTCCAAAGAACAGAAAAGTCCATTTTTACATAATATAGGACCTTTAAATTGTTCTATATAAAGATATTCTGCTTTTGATTCTAGTTTACTGACATTCAACAGAAATCTGATCAGTGTCACTGAGTCCAAGTTCCCAAGCTTCTCTTGACGCATGAAGTGTTCTTTACGTTCTTGGAGAGCTGAATGACGTGGGTTCCAGTGGGGTTGAAACAGGCAAAGAGAGAATGCATAGAGTGACGTAACCTACTGCTAGTGCGTTTGGTCAGATAATTAACTTAATGTCATCTTGAGCAGTGTGATCACATCGTACTCCATCTCCATGAGTCAGTCACCTCCTTGCAGCACTCATTTACCATGCTGGACTTTCTTCTTTAATTTAGTTCTTACAGGGTGAGTGGATTTAATGTACTGTGAGATTTTTAGACCTTGGTTACAAAAGCCATTTTCATAGAATCGCCATTATGCCATGACAGATGTTCAGATATTAAAAGCAGGACACATAAGCAGCTGAATTATATATTCTGCCCAGAGAGCTCCAGTCGGAACAGCTTCTCTACAAATGAGCTAATATCCACCTAAAATAGGCAGAACAATGTGAACTCCTTTGTTCCACAATTGTCTGTGCTTGATGAAATCGAATAATTGTGTGACTTTGAGCCCACACATCCCTCTGTGCTGTGCTTGAAGCTTTTTAACGTTCAGCTCTGTTCTACTTTCTTACCAAGTGTAAGAATTTTTCCCCTTTAGGTTGGAGAAAGGTTATTTCACATATGAAATGTATTTGATTCCAATGAATCATATAAATGCAGAAGCACACTTTAAATAATCAGCTGAACAATGGATCACAGCCATGTCAGTCAAGCTTTCTGGCTGGTGATGTGCCCCAATAACCACAAAAAATCCATTAAAAGCCCCACACAAGACTGAACGTCAGGCCCAGCCTCCATGACTGGCCTGGCAGGCTGGAGTGGGGCTGTAACTGTGGGATACCTGTTCAAGTTGAAAACATATATTTAGAACTACATTAATAATGGGTTAATATGCATATTGATTCCCAATTAGGGCTGCAACTAAGGATTATTTTGTAAATTGATTAATCTGTCGATTGTTTTTTTTTCTTTTCGATTAATCGATTATTTTTCCACATTTATTTTTTACTCTCTAACATTATAAAATGGGAAAAATTATTTTCTGATGAATTGAAAATGAAATATTGAAGTTTTAGCCGTTTTTAGCCAATTTTGACTCATTTTGGACTATAACTCATTTTTGGCGTGAGTAGAACGCTGGTTGTTTTTGTTATTTATCAGCTAAACGAGTTTTGTCTGTAATAAATGGGAAGATTTAACTGAACTGGAACGCTTTAGTGAATGACTTCCCTGAGAGAGTCGTGCGCTAACAAACAGCGCATGTGTTTACATGCAATTACTTCAGTTTTTGTGATGGCAAGACACAACACTGGGTCTCGTCTCCTTCTTATTCTTCTTTTATGGAGGTCGACATCTAGCTTAATTGTGGCTTACTGCCACCGCGGCTTTGGTTACTTTACTGCCCTGACATTAGTGGGCAGCCACTGTACGTATGTGTGTAATAACGTAGACCCAACTAATCAATTATTAAATTAGTATTATTCCCAATTTACACAGGGTGTCCTCTTCAAAGGCTTAGCTTCCTTTAGAGGAAGACAATGATATTTATTTTAAAACTCACAGCTTACACCAGTGGTCCCCAAATGGAGGCCCGCGGGCCAGATCCGACCCGAGCAAATGATATATCTGGCCCTTCACGTCACATTGGTAACAAACGTGAACAGACATGTGCGCTCCCTATGGCCATCTGTGATTAGCGATCTCCATGTCAGTGGGTTGACATCTCCGTTAGTCATTAAGAGTGAGTGAAAGTTTTCTATGTTGAAACATATATGGTTTATCACCTAACACTGCTGTACATGACAACTGGACATAATTGGGTTAGGTTTATATAAATTAGTCTAAGCCTAGTCAGTACTGGGCGAGATCCATCTCTGAATCCCGAGTATAACACAATCAGCATCACCCCGCCCCCCCCAAATGTTTTAAGTCATGTTTAATAACTGCATTAACCAAACTGAAGGGACAAAATGCAACAGGTGGCCAGTGACGGTTTAAACAAAGAACAACATTGAAGACTTCTTTGAGGAAATCTTAAATTTATTCTTACTTAGATGAAGTACAACAGCAGGCTGGAAAGCACTGGCTTGTAGACAGTTATCACCCTATGGCTTAAATGGAATTATTCTGTGCAAGTCATTCTGATTTAGACATATTTGGCAGAAAGAAGGAATGAGATTCACTTGCTTTTAGTTTATTTGCAACTGTCTGCCTGCAGCCAACAGTAGATAAGTACTTTCAAAACAAAACCTTTTTATTTATGATTTCCTGTCTGATTTTTCTGCTGAAGAGAAAAACTGATTTCTGATTAAAGACAAAAACACCAGTAAACTGAATGAAAAGCATATTTATCTATGTTTTATTTTCTCTGATTACCTATAAAAAAATAAGTAGCTACTGCATACATGTAGGTTAATGAGCTCTCAGGCAGAATAATACACATCTGTGCATTTTTGGGCAAATCATTTTGTTTTTATTATATAAGAACATGAATTATTTATAACTTTCTAGTTTCACATCTTTGCAGTGATGTGTTTGGGAAGGTAACTTTTTGGATACTCTTAAAATGGATGACATAAGAATGCATTTCATTCCGCCTTCTGAGTATGGTAATATTTATAATAAACTAATTGTAAGGTTCTGAAGAAGAAGAAGAAGAAGAAGAAGAGTGCCATAAATTGCATTTTACTGTGAAAGAAGCTATTTAGCAGCTACTGACGTAATTTAGGGCTTTGCTGTTTAGTCAGAATGCATGAAACCACAACGGTATGGTCAATTTGCTGTTAATACATGTATAATGATTACTTTGCTGTTCTTAATGTGTACATAATAAGGGTTTAATTTGGCATATCATGTTCTAAATCATCCCCACACGCTGGGAGAAGAAACGTGGCTCCTCTGGGCCTCTGATGATGAGTTAATGACACTGTGTAAGTGTACTCTTAGGCTTTTGCACATTTGCTTTTGGTGGTATATATGTGTGTGCTTATGTCTGCATCAGTGCCCCTGACACACACACCACAGCAGTGGCCCGGGCTACTTCATACTAGAGCAGCCGGTCCCGCCCATAAAGACCTGGACCTTTGTGACAGATAGCAGCAATAATGGAAAAACAAATTGCTTCTGTGCCTGTGTTTGCGTCAAAAACGAGAGATGATTGCCTCGCAACAGGTACAATCTGTCCTCTCATGTTGTTGTGATCCGTCAGGCATAAAGACGTCGGGATTTACAGCGGCGGCCTGACAGAAAGGGGGAGGATGTGGATGGTGCTCGATGCCTTGTTTGATGCCTTACCGAGCAGAGGGACTCCAAACGGATTACAGTCATGAGCCAGATTATCAATGCTTCTGATGTACTACGCGACTCGGATGCAGAACAGCTCCTGTGAGACCAGTCTTAATACAACGCATTTGTGCTGCGCATTTAGCTGTTGCTAATTTGTTGTAAGTAGGATATAAGTGATTTGTCGCAATTAACCTTTGGAATCTTTCATTTCATCTTGAGCTGCAGTTTTAAGGCCTGCTCAGGAGGTTTCCAAGTTGGACTAATGACCAGTGTTGGGGAAACTAATTTTATAGAGTAGCTGTTCAAGCAACAATCTACTTATGATTACATAACTGAGCTACAGTCTAGCTACTGTTTTAATACAGTCGTTAGCTAAACTACAAGCAACAAAGAAAAAAATAGTTAATTACATCAAAGTTAATTCATAGCCACCGATTCTTGATTCCATCTTTGCGCTTCGATCGGCGTGGGCACGATAGCCTATTAGATGCCACTTTCATGAATTCAGCACCAATCAGAAACACCTGGTAGCTGAAAATTCTTTTGTCAAGATGTAGCCTTTTGCACAAAAAAGTAGTCGGGTAATATTAAAGCTACATCATATTAAAAGTAGCTTGACTACAGATAAGCTACTTAAAAAAGTAGATTAATAGTGTCACTACTAGTAGTTAGCCACTGCTCAACACTTCTAATAACAGACCGCCAGTTAAAGCAGTCACTATCGCCAAGTAGTCTGTAAGCATTCCTGAGGGTCAAAACACAACATTTGGTCAAAGCTGGTCCAGATTTTTTTCCTACATGGTCTAAGGCCATGTCCACATGTTCACGGGTATTTTGGAAAACAGAGGTTTTTCTATGCGTTTTGGCCTTTTGTCCACACGTAAACGGCATTTTGGGTCAGTGAATACTGAGGTTTTTGAAAACTCCGGTCAAAGTGGCGATTTTTGATACCTCAGCTTCTGTGTTTAGGTGTGGACAAGAAAAACGAAGATTAAAAAAAAACGGACTGGTTTGTGTCACACTGTGCGTCACTTATATGACGTCACAGTATGCGCCGTGTCTACATTAGGTTTTCATCTACAATCCAAGGCATGCTTTTGATAGCATTTTTTGCTATTGCGTGTGGACGGAGATATTTTTGAAAACGTGCTCGTGTGGACGCGATAAAAATTTTTTAAAAAAAAACAAAAACGGAAAATCTCTGTTTTCAGAAATACCCGTGTATGTGTGGACATGACCAGCGTGGGGTTGAAATTAGGGCTGGGCGATATAGCCTAAAATAACATTGCGATATTGTTTTAGTTATATTGCAATACACAATATATATTCTCTCTTTCTGGAAGAGAACTACCTTTCCCACAATCCCCAGCACCACAACTCGGAGCCACGTCACATTAATGTGATAGATGTGCATCCAGAATAATATCAAGAAAATAACTTTACTGTGAGTAAAACGCTGTATTTGTCTGTAATAAAGGAGACGATTTGACTGAACTGGAGCGTTTTTGTTAGTGAGGGCGTTCCATATCACAAGAGGCATACGCATCGCAAGAGGTTTACGCATTTACTTCTGTTTTTGTGTAAAGTATAACAGTGGGCATAAAAGCTGCTCACCGCCATCGCCATCGTGCAGCTCCAGTACGTGGATAAATGCTAAGCACTGTCCCGGTCCAACAGCTGATTTGCCAATGCCACCGTCAATCTTCATTTACACCAGAGAAAAACAAAAACCACACACTAGCATGTAACAACGCGCTAGGAGGGTGTTCTGGATGGGCGGGGGAGTCAGTGCTCTGCGGGGAGAGGGCAAAGAGGCCAAACTCGAAAGTGACTGTTTAACATGTGAGGACTTGTACTCGATATTCACAATACAGTTATTTACTACATCTGATATGGAACAAGTTGAGCTTCATCGAGTATATTTGATATATCGCCCACCCCTAGTTGAAATAATGGTAAAATACTTGCTTCTTGTGGATTTAAGTCTGCATAGCTTTAGTACTACCACCACTGAGCCTCAAAGCAAGACCCTTGACCCCTAGTTGTTCCAGGGAAAGTACACCTTTAATTGGCAAACGGAAGTCACTCTGGATTGGAGCGTATATAAATGCAAAGAATGTATCTGCAGACCTGAAACTGAGCTCTGATATCAGACTACTGCAGCTTCCCATACCTGATTACTGAATACAGAAGTCTAATCTTGCGTTCTATAACCTGTTTGCTTTGGCATTGAGAACTGATCACTGAGTACAGCAGACAGTTACTTATTATTTCCAGGCTTTCATGAGAAAACACAGAATAATCACAAAGCCTTTCTTGATAGCGGTTTATAGTGAAGACAGAATACGAACACTTATCTGGGCCTTTTGTGTGTTTGAAAGTGTGGGTGGTGATCTCCCTAAAAATGTGATCAGTGATAGTGCGTCGAAATCTTTTCCAAGCGGCAGTTGATACATGCAAAGGCAATTGTTCTATCCAAGGATGTAAATAATAGATGCCCCATCAGTGACACAATCTTCATAACACTGCAGTGTTGCATGACAGCAAGAACAAGTTGTAAAGTGCTTCTTTATAAATATAAAGTACAAAAGAACAGCAAGCGGTTTAAAAGCAGCTAGTGGAGAGTCCACTTATCATTGGGCCACAAGAATACGCCAAGAAGTACTCTGAGTCGTTTATACAAATGTGATGAAGATGCATTTACTAAGTGCCATTCCCAAACATGCAATTATTGCTTCCAGTTATAATGACTGTAATTCTTTTTCAGGATGACATTCCAATTCCATCAAAGAATAACAGCCTTGAATCTGCATAATTTGTCACGTAAAATATTTTAATGAGAAAATCCTTTTGCACTTACAGTAACCTCAAAGGATCATCATTTCCTTGCACGACAATTTAGGAGTTGATGACAGATAGTCAAACAGTGCAGCACTCAAAATTCTAAAAAGAGATTTGTTTTATTTTTTACTTGAATTTTTACTGTTTTCCAAGCACATACACAATATGTGCACCTTACATCAAATAACAACCAAACAAAATATACTTACAATTACAATGATAAATCAAAATCTGTAATTCAATCATTATCAATGTCATTTAAATGTTAGTATTTTCTTCTCAAGAATCTGTCCTTTTAACCTTAATTTATGAGTTAATTTTCCCATTTGAAAAATTTCCTGTATTATATTAAACCGCAGGCTTACTTGAGGGGGTTCAGGTTTAAGCCAATTTTTTTGTAATTCCCTTTCTCGCTGCAGTAAGGTGGATCTTCAACAAATAACCATCACCCTGCACTATAATTTATGTACCTAAATATTCGGTAGTACATAAATTAGGTATCCCATACCCTAGCATTTTCTCCAAAACTGTACGTATTTTCTCCCAGAAGGGTCTCATCTTTTTACAAGTCCAAAAAACATGGGTATGGTGTGCCTCTAAGTCACCACCAACTCTCCAGCAACCGTGTTGTAAATAGTTTCTTTGAATATTGGGGGTAATGAAGAATCAGATTAAACTTTTTCCAATTAAATTCCTTCCTTTTTGCGAATCTGTAGAAATTGCTGTGTTTTACACATATCATACCACTCCTCTTCCGTAATTGTCACATTAAGTTCTTTCTCCCACGTAGTCTTTACATACAGTGTTGAATTTGATTTACATTCCATCAAACTCTGCTAAAGTAAGGAAGGAAGGGAGATTTGTTTAAAATCACAAATCAACCACATCAGACCTTTTATTTTCTGGAGATAGAGTTGTCTGGAAAGAATCAATTTCTGAATTTATTTGTGTATATTTGTACTGCCTATTCTTTTAAAATGGTACTTTTATGTAAGTGGTCAAAAATGTGTGTTACCATTATTATAAAAGCAGGGTTTCCTGTAGTGCTTTATAGTTAAGGCGATCGTCTTGACAACAAATCTCTCCCACCTTGAGAAAATGCCTCTCGCTCCCCGGCAAAACACTGCCACATCCATAGACAGCAAAAGAAGACCACATCACGATGAGGGCGAATAGCGGCATCTATTGGTTAAATATGTTACTAGCTCCTGACACTAAGCCAACATTCTATCTATTTTTTTTAAATCAGGAAGACGCTAAATTTTCCAACAAATGGATTGCATACAACAATACAACAACCAGTTGCCGTGGGAAGGACATCGAAACTAAACATAAATTAACAGAATGTTCTATCAACTGTTTGCTCATATCTGCTGTTCAGTTTCTTATTAAAGGAACACTCCACTTTTTTTGAAAACAGGCTCATTTTCCAACTCCCCTAGAGTTATATAGATGTGTTTTACCATTTTTGAATCCATTCAGCCGATCGCCGGGTCTGGCGGTAGCACAGCTTTTAGCATAGCTTAGCATAAATCATTGAATCCGATTAGACCATTAGCATCTCACTATAAAATGACTAAAGAGTTTCGATATTTTTCCTATTTAAAACTTGACTCTTCTGTAGTTGCATCGTGTACTAAGACTGGCGGAAAATGAAAAGTTGCGATTTTATCGGCCAATATGGCTAGGAACTATACTCTCATTCCGGCGTAATAATCAAGGAATTTTGCTGCCGTATCATGGGTGCAGCAGGCGCAATGATATTACGCAGCGCCTGAAATAAGTCCCCAGCTAGGTAACTTCCAAAGTGACCGGCACCAAGTTTTGTGTAGTTGCTGAGTTACAGCCAGCGAGTTGCTTAGTGGCTGGATTTACCTGTGTGTGATTAGCCATGGTTGTGTGCGTTGTAAAGGGCTGTAATAGTAAGTATTACAGGTTCAAACAGATATGGTTCAGGATCTGCACCAAAGAAAATGTTTTCTGAATCGTCTCTTACTAATGTCTCCATGGTTGCAAGGCACGCTCCCTGTGCAAGCAGGTGGTCACGTTGGTTATGTTGACAGAAGTTAGGCTATTAGCAAGCGCTGCGTAATATCATTGCGCCTGCTGCACCCATGGTATGGCAGCAAAATTCCTTGATTATTATGCCGGAATGAGAGTATAGTTCCTAGCCATATCGGCCGATAAAATCGCAACTTTTCATTTTCCGCCAGTCTTAGTACACGATGCAACTAAACACCTTCAGCGGAAAAAAAGACGTCGGTGGAGATGTTTTTACCGCAGCGCTCAGAGAGCTTCAAGTTGAAATGCGTTCAACTTTTAGAACAGCGTTGGGCTCGTCAGTGTCACTTCTCTCATGCTGGCCAATCAAAACCCTAAACCCTAAACACCCCCGCCCCCACCCACCCCCTGGTCCAAGGGAAGGCACCGTCTTGACTAAGCCTTTTTCTGCGAAAAACACTGAAAAGTGTACATTTCAGTTTGGGGTGCAGAACAGCACCATGGGGTGATAATTTGAGGACAGTTACCTCAAAAAACAAGCCTAATTAACACTCACACAGTGTCAGAGCTCAAAACATGGATTAAAAACACAGAGCACACAAGTAAGTTAGAATACAATGTCAACCGCTATGGATTCAAATCAAGTCTTGGTGAATCTGACACATGGTTGAACATGAAAGAGTAACATTACAAGTGAATGTTTAGCAAGAGTATCAGCATTCGTGATGTGTTTTGTGTTGAACTATTCATTCTATGTTCAGGAAATTCCATTTCTTAGTAAATAGTATAAAGCTACAAACATGGTACACTGCCATGCACCAAATTCTCCCTGGTGTGATGAGAAACAATGATTACGACTAGTATAGTCACAAAATAAAAGAGACATCTGTTTTAAATGTAAACCATTTAATGAGATCTCTGCAAAAATGCTCCATAACGACAGGGGTCAGTTAGATTCTAACCTACATTCCACAGCAACTTCTGCGAGACTGAAAAGAACACATGCTGTAAAAGCACAGTGAAAGCCCTACAATATGTTGCAGAAGACGTTATTTGCTCTGCGCTCGTTGTGCACAGAAAAGTCTTTTTTCCTGCCTGAATCATCTGCTTGTCTGAGCATGGCTTGCAGTAATACAGTCTGTGCTCATTGACTGTTCGAAGAGGGTAAAGAGATAGAAAGCTGAACTTCACTTTACTGTGTGTCAGTTGACTGTCTGTATAATTATTCATTTTTGGTAAAAAAAAAAAAAAATAGTATATGCATGTGTATTAATAACAATGCTATCAATCTTTATTTGGAAGGAAAATATTAAACGTTTGGCCTCGTACCAAGGTTAGATTCACAATATGCTGTTGAAAGCTACAATCTATGAACGAAATTATACTGACATTGGACCTTGACACCTACATGTGCTTTTTAACCTCTAGGAGAACTTGGGGTATTTTTCTGATTAATTGACTCATTTTGGCCTACACCTCATTTTGGACTGATTTTTAACATGATGGCGTTCCACACAATAATGTTGCGAATAATCAAGTAAACGGCTGTATTGTGAGTAGAACGCTGGTTGTTCTTGTTATTTATCAGCTAAAATATAAGTTTTGTCTGTAATAAACTGGAAGATTTGACTGAAGTGGAACGCTTTAGTACATGTCAGACTTCCCTGTCAGAGACGTGTGCGCTACCAAACATAGCGAGGAACACAGAGATTGTGAGCGAAAGCAGCTGGCGTTAAGGAAATTAAACAGTATAATCACATATAATTTGATTCACACCTATATGTGCTTCCAGAATTCCCATTCCAAAGACTATGGTCATTGTGTACTTTCAGATATAACAACCTCAACTCTGCTGGGAAAGTCTGTCCATTCAGCCAAAAGATCATTTGTGATGCCAGGTTCTAAAGCTAGACAAGAAGACACGTTTTGCAATCGACATTCCTATTCTTCCCAAAGGCATTCAGCAGGGTCAAGGCTCAGTACAGCAGCTTCAAGTTCCTCAACAACAAACTTTCCAAATCATGTCAGGCATAGTCCCACTGGAAAAGAAAAGTCTTAGACAAATTACTACCACAAACTTGCAAGCCTATATCTGTCCTTTGCTGTTTGTCTGGGAAAACATGCCCAGACTGTTTACCGTTCTCCTCTAACCTTTACAGCAGCATCTATGCATTCCTGAATTTAGTGTTCTCCTGGCATCTGCCCAATCCTGATTCCTCCATTGGACTGTCAGACAGGCTAATTAGGCCCGAGAACACATTTCCACAGCTCCACTGTAAAGTCCAATGGCATGTGCGCCTCTTATGCTGGGCATTGCTCAGAGCGCAGAGCTGAGCATTGTAGTGATTTTAGGCTTGTGTTCAGCTACTTGGCATGGGAAGTGTATTTTATGAAGCACCCGACACACGGTTCTTGTGCTAATGCTGCTTTTAGAGGCAGTTTGGATCTTGTAGTGATGCAACAGAAGATGCACTTCAGCACTCAGCAGCACTGCTCTGTGAGTTCGCATTGTTACATCTAAAAACTTTAACAATAAAAGCACTTGCGTTTGACCAGAGCAGATCTAGCACAGCAGAAACTGCACACATTGGCTTGTGGCAAAGGTGGCAACTTATGTTTAAAATAAATGGGCTCTTAGATATAATCTACTCTTGTCCCAATGTTTAATAATAAGTTACAATACTGTGTGCTAGACTTTATTCACATGTTAACGTGTGAACAGCTGAAACAATAATTTAGAAGAGCTTCCAGATATATAATCTTCATGGATCAATGTGTGTCGACAGGCCTTAGGAAGTCAGTTTTCAGAAGGTTATGACTGCAACTACGGCAATTTGAAAATATATATATAACAAGTGAAAGTGAGTGATTATTTGTCACTGTGAACACACCACAGTACAGCACACAGTGCACCATAACCAAATGTGACCTCTGCATCTGACCCATCTGTGAAGCAGCAGTGGACAGCTAACATGGGCAGCATCCGCGGAGACATCTGCTTGGAGACAGTACCATACTAATGAGTACCACAGTGGTACCTTTACCAATCCTGGGATTCAAACCAGCGACCTTCCGATCACAGGGCGAACTCCATAACCGTCACGCTATCAACTGCCGCAAAGAAGAACTACATGCTTAGAAAACAATTAAAGGATAAATGTATAATGACCAAAGTGCTTGAAAGGTGGTTTGACTAATAACAACATAATATGAGTCAGCCGAGGTGAGCTGTGATGAGGGAAAAAAGAGCTGCATATTGTGTGCCCTGGCTTTTAAAACTCAACCTAGGCAGGTGGGTGGTCTCACTAAAAGGATCCAACCGTAATGCATTTGTGTGTGTTGGGTTAGCTTGCCAGTTTACTGCTATCACCGAGTGCCATGCTGAAGGATTTCCTTGCCTCAGCACGGTTGCCTAGGACACGGCGTGACCCAGACATTTATAAATATTCTCTCCGCCATGTTGCAGCCGGGCCTTTTCAAGTGTTGTCCTGCTAATGAGGAGAAACTCATTGTATCTTCTCATTCTGACTCATTCATAACGCCCTCTAGTTTATCACATGCACCCTGGATTCACCCAATAGCATGTGTGTGGGAAAGTGTGAAATCCAAGTGCAAGTGTGTTCTAGGTCCATTTGTGTGTCATAAACAAAAAAGAGGGTAGCCCTTTGCATAAACAATGTTTTAAAACTAATATTTCATAGATCTGGGTTGTGCTCATGGATCTCGATCTTGATTGAGCTCATGAAAACTTTGGTAACTGGTATAGGAACTGGATCTGGTTCCTGTTAAATTAGTTCTCTAACCTATACATCCTGTAAAACTGGGCTGTGCACTCAATTTTCCACTACTCATTTTATGTCTTCCAGAACAATATAAGAAATGTTGTGTTGATAATGTGCCTCATTCCTGAAAATAATAATTTTAAATAATTTCACGGCTACTTCTGGAGAACATACTGTTACATGTAATTAGCTGAAGACCCAGTGTCAGACGCTCCAGCAGATGGCATGTTCTTATGATGGCATACAGGTACGTGTCGTCTCTTCAGCTATGTCCGTTGAATTCTAAAAGTCATTGAACATTTCAGTTTACACTAGGGATGCACCGATCCAATTTTTTCAGTTCTGTTGCTGATGCCGTTACTTGGCCTTTGCACCTTTCTATATTTATTTTTTACTCTCTAATGTTTTAGAATGTAAAAAAAAAGTTTTTCTGATTAATTTAAACTCATTTTGGCCTACACCTCATTTTGGACGTATTTGACGTACAGAGATTGTGAGCGAGAGCTGGTGTTGTTGAGGAATCATTGTCATTTCTATATGTAGGAATTAGCGTGAGTGGATTGAGTGTGCGCATACACAAACATAGAAAAATGGATCGGTTTACACATTACTCATTGTGTGGTCCACAATGCAATAAGTGAAAACCTATAAGAAATGATCGTTTTTGGTCATTGAGATTGTATACACACTACCAATGTGGCACTCCATAGTTGAGATGAAATTCCACCACGGCCGCCTCCTCAGGATGGTCTTGGATCTTGTACCTGTGGTCTCACATTCCCAAATGATCTGGAATTAAGGGGAGAGAACCACAGGGTCCAAAACAAATGGTCCAAAAAAGCTTGAGAACAACTTAAAATCAGTAACGCTATCTGTAACTGTAATAAAGTCGTAAAAACAGTCACAGTACACTTTGCACAGATCTGCAAGACGGCTTAAATCAAAGTCTTTAGAAAACAGGAACGAGCCAAACCTAAGCTACATTTTTACAAAGCCCTACTGTCAGCTACAGCACTAAGCATTCTGTCAAATGCTGTACAAACTACTCTTACCATAAAAGATAGCTCTCCACTTTCCTTTTTTCTCAGTTAATTCAGTGATAAGATCATTCAGGTAATGCTTTTGTGCAGCACTCAACGAAAATGTCTTTCCGCCACATGAGCATTTTGTTCAAAACTCTGGCATCGTGTTATAAATAAAAATGTGTCCACCTGAGACACATTTGGTGACATCAAAAGCATTTTAGTGAGACCTGAAATTTAGGACAATTCAGACGACCCGGGCAATGTTTTATGCAGGGACCTTAACATTTCCTACCGCATTACCGTGACAGAACAGATGTACAGACAAGTTTCAACCTCTTATCGAGCACTGCAATGTCAAGAGACAATTCAATGAGGGAAAAAACAGCATTTGCGGAGGAAGTGAGGGTAAATGGAGAGAGGTTCATGGTACTTTCGTCAGCCTGCTTATCAGTTCCATTCGCTGGTCAGGTTCATGTGCTTTTAATGGTTCTGAGTAAAGTGACTGTAGGAAAAAAACGAGCTAAGCTCACATTCATCTGAAAGACCAAACAACAAATTAATTTTTAATTATTAGTGATTTATATTGTGATGGAACGTGAGTTTTTTGTTAAAACGGGGGAGGGGAGTTTTGCCCTTATGATTTAAGGATGCTGTGCTTAATTGGACCTCCTGATGACAGAATGAATAATTACTCAAGCTCCCTCCTTTCCAGCATTTGGCTCGTCATCTGCAGAGACGACAGCTATTGTCCTGTGGGAGAAATGTGTTTTCACTTGATAGACTCTAATGGCAGGTGTCATTTATCAGATTGAGCACCTACCTGCCAGGCAGCAGGCATCACAGCGCATGGTGAGGAGAAAGTAGATGAGAATCTTTTCGCTAGTGAAGGTATTTGATTTGTGGTGTTGAAGGCAGATATTATACAGACTTACTCCACAAACTGACAATTTGACAAGTGACTACTTTAGTATCAACAAACAATCTGTCCTGTCAAACTGCCAAATGCCCCAGGCTTTTGCTGTTTGGGGGTAAGTTAAAACATATTGATCTTCGGAACTGACAGATATATAGCTTAAAGCTGATGTAATGAAGATTAAAAATGTCTCCCACAGAACTGCACCTTCAATCTAATATAAAAAGACTTGGATACACTCACCAGCTGTTTAAAATAAAAAACATCTAATTTGAACCTACACTCCTCTACCTCTTATTTAAACAGACAGAACTTACTGTAGGTCCTTTTAAAAACAAACCAAAACTCATCTGCTGGCTTTCTATTCATACTGAGGTGAATCATTTCTGAATCATTAGTGACGGTGAACGAAGTAATAGTAAATGGTAGTAAGTGCTGCATTAATGTTATTTTCCCCATGTCAGTATGACTGCTGGGTTAAGAGTAGTCTGGCATTCAAAATGTCAAGAAAGCAGCAGTGTTGCGTACTAGAACTGGCTTGTGATCCAGGGCTAGTAAAAGTCCTGTGTAGTAAAAGTGTATGGCCACATAGTAGTCTCAAAACGTACCACAGCTGCAGCTATTGATTACTCTCTAACATTATAAAATTGGAAAACAAAATCTGATCAACTGAAAATGAAGGAATAGTGAAGTTTGGGTTCATTTTGAACCAATTTGGACAGTAAAATGAACTCCTTTTGGCCTTTCTGGGAGAGAACTTAAATTTCCCACAATCCCCCGCGGGCCATCACGGAATAAACATTGAAAATCTCAATAAACGGCCATGCACAAAAACATAATATCTCACAAATACTTTCACCTTCAGAGGAATCAGGTCTTGCCTTGGTCGTGCATCACTAATAGGTGCCAGTGTAAAACACAAGCGGAGCATGCTCTAGCGAGTGAAAAGAATCAAACCCAGCTGCGATTCTAGAAAAATTACCTCGACCATTATTCGAGCTATTCGAATAATCATTTCAGGCCTAACATGTACACATGAAATTTGTAGTCTTAAAATTTACACCTATAAGACAGGAATCAGTATGTATGTATTCATGGCCACTTTTTTAGTCATAAATATTAATCATAAGCAAATATCTTTAAATGTCAATAATAAACCAAATAAGGTCATGCTATAATTACTCTAATTGCCTGAATACCATGTTGGTGTAAATATCACAAAATAAAGGTCATATCATTAAGCCGTATTTTCTTATTAGCATCCTTATTAGCCTTGAACCAAACACATGCTGTCAACCATGGCTGATTCCCCATTTTAAGCTTGATAGAAAAACCAATTTCTCCTCCTACATCTTCTCATAAACCCAGCTGAGGAACATTTTCAGTTAAAGAAACCTTCACAATGTGGCTGACAATGAATCAAAGTTCCCATTAGCTTTCAGTCATTAATGGGAATATAAGCATATTTGAACACAGTGCTCATTTTTCGTGAAACTAAAGGTAATTGACTACAGAGTGACAAGTGCTCGTTGGCTCAAGAGTGCTTCAATTTTCTATCAATGATTCAGGAATATGACATCACAAAGCAGCATGTCCCCTGTTTGCTCTTCTAAAAGCTCTAAAAAGTCCACTGTTTCTATTTCAGCTGCTGACTAGATTGTGCTCTACGACCAGGTGATGGAGCTCACAGTTCTACATTTACATTTGTGGCATTTGGCAGACGTTCTTTTCTAAAACGACTTCCCTTTCCTAATTTCAGGGACAGCCTTCCTGAGGGCAACATGGCGTTACGGGTCTAGTTTAGGGACCCAGTGGTGGTAGTGCTGGAGGCAGGAATTGATCAGACAAATCTGCCGAATTGCTCAGACAGAAATATGCAGAAAAGGGTATATAATAAGATAAAACCTGAGGAATTGGAAATATAGCATATGGTATTGCCACTGCTTTTCCAAGTAATTTGATTTTATTGAACAACAACAGGATGAAAACTGCAAAGCTACAAAAACCAGCCAGCATCTGTTCACATGGGATTGCCCAAGTGGTATTAACCAGCTTCACTGACCTTCTCCTCCCACATTAGAAGATTTCAGTTCCTAACACTCCAAGCAGACATGCATGGTCTGCCATGCAGCAGATTGTTACACAGTCCAAAGAGTGAAGGTTTTGTGGGCAATGGAGTGTGTCCAGACTCGCCGTCTGGGAGAAAACAGGAAGATGGTCTAGATGTGCTCAGACATTCTCCTCAGGGAGCAGTGGGTTTGCCTGGGACATGGAGCGTGGATGGATTGGTCCCTGTTCGCTCTCTCACTCTGTCTCTGCAGAGTATTAACTGTGTTTTGTGACGGTGACGACCTGCAGGTTTCACTAATCCTCACATTCTTTCACATAATTGTTACCTATAATCCCTCGGATTTTAAATATCTCTATGAGAATTAGGTGCAGCTAAAAGTGGCATGAGGCAGACCCTTTTTACTCTTCTTTAATTCTAGCCTTTAATTAACTGGGCGACTGGACATTTATCCAGATAAATGGCCAGAGCAGCAAAAAGAATCTTAGCTGAACTAAAATGTGCCTGTAGACTGAGAAAGTTGTAACTTGTGAAAATTTAGTCAGTAATTTTAAACACCACCATTAGATCATTTTGTATATTAGTACATTCTGTTTAGCTAATCTTACTACTAAAGGTCCCATATTATGAAAAAAATTCACTTTTTCTGTTCTTTGGACATTCAGTTAGGTCTGTACTGCCTCTACACACACTCACAGTATGGGACATTTCAATAACTATACCCTCCCATCTGAGAAGCCCCGCCCACCAGGTAGAACTGCTAGCGCTTCCTGATCCGCCATGTTTTCTCACAAGCGCTAGTGTAGGAATCACAATGAAGAAGTCTACCGGCAGAGTGTTGTGTTGAACATGTATGGCTGTATGGATGGTCTGTTAGCAGCCATGTGGATTATTTTCACGTGAGGTAAACTCTCCCCGTGCTGTCTACACCCCAGTTCCGGAGTGGGACGCGTGTGCGGGCAGCAGCAGCTCATTTGCATTTAGGAATACTAATGAGAAACAGCCTGTTCTGAAAGGGACTGAAATAGAGGAGTAAAAAGCAAGCTCCAGTACCCGTGACCCTGATAGGGTTTAAGCGGTTTGAATAATGAATGAATTAAATATTTACATACACAAATTACACACACAATTAATTGGGTAAAGCAAGACCATTACAAATAATTACAGAAATGTTATGAAAGAAAGCAAGGCAAACAACAGATTTTGTGGGTCTGTAATTATAAAGATGCTTAAAGATTCAAAGGTCTTTAAGATCTAGAGCAGTACACCTTTCATAGTCTTCAGCTTTTCTCATTTGGATAATTTTTTTATGATGGGGAAAAAACTGCAGGTCGCACATGCTCATTCAGAAAACACAAAGAATCCATCATCATTTGTTTCCTCGAGACACCATAATGCTATTTAATTATACACTCCATTAAAATCGAAAACAGTAAAAGGGTGACAACTGATAAATGAATTCCCGACAGGACTGAGCTGGTGAAAATTAGCTTGTCATGCCATAAAGGAGAGAGGCGCGTGTCCTTAATGGCACCTAAAAACATGGGAGATGTTCTGCAATGGGAGCTGATGACAGTGTGTCTGCCCACGTGTGAGATAGATTTGAATCCCAGCACAATGCTGCCTGCACGCTGCGGCTCCACAGCAGAGTCTATCAATTCAGTCCCTCAGCATCGGCGCAACAAATCCCCTCCCTGGTGACACTGCGCACAACAAATTGGAATCATCAGTGTGGTAGTCTTGAGTGTAGGTGGATTTTTCTGCTTTTTCAAGAGTTTGCGTACAATGCAAAAAGAGCACAGCCCTGAAAACTGAGGCACAAGCAAGTGGGAACAGAACTCTCAGAGCGTGGCAGGGACAGGATGACTGGACGAGCTGGGAAATCTCTCCTGTTTGAGGCAGAAAAATGGTGGAAGTCTCACTGGGGTGGTCGTAACTCATTGGTTTAAGGGTTGGTGGTGAGTAGAGAAATCTGTGATCAAATTCCAGCAGCACTGAGGGATGATCGGTGTGGGTCTTTCAGTAAAGCCCCTAACAGCTCTAACAGGTAGTCTAGATGAGGTTACACTAGTACAAAACATCCTGTTCTAAGACCTGTGAGAATGGAGATATAGGTATATTAGTCTTGTAACTACTGTGAGCATTTCTAGACTTGCATCTTCTCTTCTGCTAAAAAATATATGGCATCAGACTACAGATGTGTAAATGTGTTTAATCAAAATACAATATTAATTCAATGAACAAAGTCTGTTACAATACAATTTTGATTTGACTCTATTCAAAAACCAGCGATCAACATGAGATAGTCATGCATGTCATGCTCATGAGTACCTCTGTGGTACCTTTACTGGCCTTGAATTCGAACCCGCACCCTGACGATCATGGGGTGAACTCCCAAACCATTACTTCACATCACACACAGATTGGGCGGCCATAGTTGGTGCTGGGCTGTTCTTTTTGATATGATTTTTTAATGTTGTAGGCAGAAAATCACCAAACCATGTCATGACATAATTTAAAAGTTTTCAACTGCTTCTGTTCCAGGGACCACCACTCAGACTAAGCAGTCTGAGAGCGTGATGGAGAGTATTTTATTGTCTTACTTTTTAGATATTTGCATAAAATTCATTATTTATGAAGATACCCAAATCATCTGTTTTGAAAAATGAAAAAAGGAATAATGTTTGAAGTGATTTCAGCAGTGAAAGTGGATTGCACGTCATGGAGCACTTGCAATGCCGCCGTGGGCCACTAGGGGACAGCGGACTGTGGGTAGCATACCTTGATATAATTGATTATGGTCTGCCATGGCATTGTTGCAAAATCGTCCATTGTGATGCATTGATTATGCGATTAATATCAACATCTCTATTCAATATAAAGTGTCTTGTTTTCTTGGTAGGGAGCTGTTGCAGTATGTTTGATCTCTGACCAGTGGTTCTACGTATTTTGGATCAATGCTATGGGATAGTGGATCAGTGAATCAATGTGAAACTGATGTAGGTCAATGTAGATTGTAGTCTGAGAAGAATGTAATGATACATCAGTCTACATCGACATACTAAATCAATATATCAACGCTGACCGACATATTTTTATGCCCTAATCAGACTACAGTTAAAAAGAATCAATTGTTCTAATAAAGCCAGGATAACAGCCTCCTACCTGACTTTACCTGATTAGGATTTTAGTCAGTTCAGTTGAAATCTAGGAATCTGATTTCGAGAAGTAAAGATGGCACAAACATTTTTCCCTGCTAGTGTGACCACACCTATACACTATATACTAAATCTTTTTAATATATGTCTGCTTATCTGCCTGAGATTGCCTGTAAAAATACAGACGGACCTTTAAAGGAACATAGGACATGCAGTAAAAGAATAACAATGAAATACACTGGCAAAAACCTGAATCTATTCTATTATTAACTGAGGTAGACTTTCGCTGAGGATGGTTGAAGACAGACTTCAGTCTCAGGAGACCAGCGGGGGTGGTGTGATAGCACGATCACACAAGTGCAAATACCTTCTTCCATGGTGGCACTATGCATCTAATATCTTCCTCAAAAATAGGCTTTCCATGTACTGGAAGATGGAAATTTCAGTAACAATACACTAGAGTAAATCGATGTGTACTAAAAAGGTGGCAGCAGGTCCAGACTATCCCAAGGGGTTTACGGTCTAATGTCCAGGGATCCAGGCCACATGGCGACCATTATAAATAATAAGAAAAATAGGGTAGTATTCAGTTTTGTTCTCCAAATGTTAATTTTGAACATAGTATCAGAAAAGGAAAACAATTAGTAGATGCCAAGCTGCTGTTAAATAGCTGTCTAATATTTGTATTGAAATTAGACAAGTTTGTAAAAAAGAAAATGTTATACAGATATAACTGTAAGAGTCAGTCCCTTTGGGATTTTGCAGGCCTTTTTTGAGATTGCGTTGAAAGCTGTGGTGTTTTTAGGCATTTTGCTGCAACATAGTTGCGGGATCAAGTCAAAGTTGCGGAAAGAAGCTGCGATTAATTAAAATGAAGGGAACAAAACCAAGACCAAACCTGGGCTGGCGCCAAAACACCACTGGGTACACACACTGACACACAAACACACACCTTATGGGTGTGTGCCAATGTAGAGTCGCCAATTAACCTATATTGCATGCTTTTGGACTGTGGGAGGAAACAGGAGCACCTGGAGGAAACCCACACGAACACGGGGAGAGCACGTATACTCCACACAAAAAGGCCCTACGGCTGACCCGGGGATCGAACCCAGGAACTTCTCGCTGTGAGGTGGCAGCGTTAACCACTTTTTTGAGGAACCACTTTTTTTCTGGCAAACTCTGGGTTCTAATAAGTTTATTATTCTGTACTTCTTCATAGGTACTTCTGGGTTAACCAGAAATTATTTGTGAGGTTTAAAGCAGTATATTTTTAAACTGAAATGCAATAAAAACAGAAGAAAATATTAGAACAAACTAATCCGATAACAGAGCCAATATAGCAGAGAGCAGTTATGGGCAGAGAAAAAAAATATATAGTTACAGGTTTATGCCAAAGACAATAAACAGAGAGACTTAAAATTGCCCATGCGAAACGATAAGGTCACAATATGATCTCAGCATCTCACCATGTTTGGCTAAGCTGAGAGAAATTACATATGAAGTTTAACCTACGAATGGTACGAATGTAAAAGCCTGCATGGCTTTGTGATTCAGTCTAGATCCTAGCTTTAAAAAGCTATGTATTAAACTGAGCTTAAATAAGTAGCATATATGCATATTTTTCTGTCTTTGATACAGTTATGTGTCTTTGATTCATCCTGTAGACATACCAAGAACACATTGAGCAAATTCAGACGAAACAAAGTCTATCATCTCTCCCAATAACATTGTAAGGACAGAGAGCAACCTCAGTAACTTCATTATCTTTTGAAATGGTCTTTTGATAATACCAGGCTTTAGTCTAGAAAGAAAATGTCCCCAAGGCATTAAAACAGGCCTCTCACTGAAAGCATTATGTGGCCCATGAATCAATACAGCTGGTTTTTCACATTTTTCTCATTATCTAGTAATTCAAGTCCTCACAAAAGCTACCGAAGCATAATAATTAGAGGTCAGAATGACCTCCTACTCTCAGGTTTGTATACAGCTCGATCAATGTTATGATATAGTAGGTGATTAAACATTATGCACTGTTATATGGCTTTGTGATCACTTACAGCATTTGATAGAGTACAATATTATTAAAGTAAATATTCAAACTGTGACACAAAGTAAATCTTTAGCACCAGATTCAAATCCATCGTCATGTCATCACTAACTGGTGTCGACAAACTGGATAAATCACAAGGCAGTAGGTATCTGTCACAGCAGTGGCCTATAACCTTTGGGGTGGTTGGTAGTGTAACGTTTAGGGCAGGGGTAGGCAACTCCGGTCCTGGAGGTTTTCCATCCTATCTAATCAGTCTCTTCTGGGGGTTATCTACTTGAGACCAAGTGTGAATGTTCCGAAATCCAGTTGGATGGAAAATCTCCAGGACACCAGACCTCCAGGACCGGATTTGTCTACCCTGTTTAGGGAGTTGGCCCCATGATCGCAAAGTCACTGGTTCAAGTCCTGGACCACAGAAGTATCACTGACGTGCTCAGCAACTAACCATCCCCAACCACTGCTCTTCAGGCACTGCTCATGTCAGTTGCCCACTGCTCCCGTCACCGACGGGTCAAACGCAGAGGTCACATTTATTTTTGGTGCACTGTGTGTTGTGCTGCGCTGTGTTCATAATGACAAAATGATCATTAATTTAACAGACTTTTACCTTTGTGTTTTGTTGTCAGTATATAAAAAGCCTTGTAGTTGTTTATTGGGTTACCAGTTAAGAGCTTTTGTACCTAAAAACACTCATGGCTTAATCAATATGTTTGGGTCAGAAAGTTTTTGCCTAAGTAGGCATCACTGGTGAAATCAAATACTGGTGCAATGTGATCATTTCATGCCTGGAGATAGAAGTGGATCTGTGTGTGCCATAATCAATACGGTCAACAGAAGTTTCAAAGAACTTTCAAAGAAATTCCTATGATTCTTGCATGTCCTCAAAGTGAAACATTAACATTTGCTATCATAGACCTATAAGAGTTAAGATGCACTACAGACGTGATTCTGTTGCTGCCAACGTCTGACAAAGTATCAGTAAAACAAGCAGATATACATGCAGATTAGAAATGGTAAGCCTGAACAACCCCTGCTCTATTTTTCACTACAGTTACATTCATCTTCATCTCCAAACTTCATTGCAGGGGCTTTCAACCGGTGGTCCGCGGCAGCATCGCTGGTGGTCAGTGACATGCAATACACTTAATATTTGAACAAATAAAACTTTCAAAGGGAGGGTTTTTACTTATTACTGGCTTCACTGGTACGTCTGCAGGCTTACCTTTGTTTTAGTGCTGTACATAAGCTTCTGTCTAATCCTGGAACTATATACACCATATTTATTCAGTTACAGTTTAAGTGAAATCACCTTTTAAAAATTATTTCATTTAATTTATTTTTCAAAACATGGGTCCACATGGGTTTTTTTTTGGGTGCTCTGGTTTCCTCCTACAGTCCAAAAATCATGCAATATAGGTTAACTGGTGACTCTAAATTGGCCCCGTAAGGTGTGAGTGTGATTGTGTGAGTGTGCCCGGCAGTGTGTGCCCGCCAGCCCAGGGCTGGACCCCGCCTTAGGCCCGTAGTTCCCGGGATAGGCTTCGGTCCCAACTAGGGTTAATTTTGTCAGACGAGATAAAATGTGTTCGTCAACGACCCTCTTTCCCATGACTAAGACGAGACGATGACGAGCCTGCACCAATGTTCTAAAAATACTGACTAAGACTGTGTTAATGTGCCTTATTGTTTACGAATGAAAACGAGACTAAAATATTTTGCATGAAATAAAAACGAAACAAAAACTCCCTCCTCATTTTCGTCTACACAAGAGACCACCAGACCACCCTGTCATGTGTTTGTGCCAGCAGTTCGTCTACGTCGTGTTCCTGCGCCCCTCCGGCCACAAAACTACATGCAACTACTTGCGCCAGAGGTTATTATTACATTTATTACATCAATATTTTAGCGGTGTGGAACACAATTCAACTGGAATGATAAACAAAAATCATCTCTGAAATAAAAAAATAAAAAAGACTAATTTTAACGAAAACTTGACTAAAATACCTTGAGTTTTCGTTTGACTAAAACTAGACTAAAATGCTCAGACTTTTAGTCGACTAAAATATGACTAACAAAAACTGATATGTGAATGACTAAATATGACTAAGACTAATAAGGAACTTTTACACAAGACTAAGACAAAGACTAAATTAAAAAAAGGGCGACAAAATTAACCCTAGTCCCTAGTGCGACCCCAGTTGGGATTAAGCGGTTTGTATAATAGTTAAATGAATGAATATCTAAAAAATAATCAAAAAAATACTCTCCCCACCCGCCGACACAGTGGGCCGCAGACTACTGTTTAGTCTCGGTGGTGGTCTCTGGGGCCGAACCAGTTGAAAACCCCGAGTCTAGAGACTTACTTGGATCTGGTATTTCTGTTCTTCAAAAATACTGAAACGCATTTACATGTTAAATCCGAAAGTTGATTCTCATTGTTTGTTCAAATCCAATTCCACTCAATCCATACCATATTACTGCTGAAACTTTCTTGCTTCATAACAATAAACCAAAGAGTTGATTTTGTCTGGTTTAAGGGCCACACGCAGGCCCAGTAAACCCTTTTGTTTGTTCGCTTGTTCATGAATTAATGATGCAACAAGACATCTGGCTAAGTAACAAGTCCGCAATCAATTGTACAGTTAACTCGAGGGACTTAATGTCCCCTGAAATAGGGCGAGTCTGCCCAAAACACTGTGATATCTATTTGTTTTAGCCATTACTGAGCAGATTAAAACTGCCTAAAATTTCAGTAGACATGATGCACATTAAACTTGTTTCATAAATCAACTCTGCTGCAAAAGACTAACCAACAGAATATGTCACTGTTTAATTACTTATGCACTCCACTTCTGCAGATCATGCTCTGACAGGCCTGCTTCAGGACAGCTTCACTGCTTGCTGAATTGGCCGAGTGCCACCTGGAATGCCAGCAGTATTACTGAGGAAACTCCGGACCACTGCACTGAGATGAAGTGCAATGTATGTATTGATTAACACACCCCCTTCCTCACTTCTCCTCCGGGGTGCATTTCCCAAAAGCATAGTTGCTAACTACATTAGCTACTAACATAGTGTTGCTAACATAGTTAGCAATACTTTAGCAACTATGCTTTTGGGGCCGCACCCTTGGTTGATGCCAGCTGGGCACGATGGCAGAAGGAGGTGACCACCCCACCCCTCACTCTTTGCTAAATTCAAGGTGAACGACTCGAGATAAACATTTGCAATCTGCTACTATAGATAGTGCTTATAGCATTTGCTACGAAGTTTTTAACCTACCATTGCCCATAACATTTATTATGAACTGCAAACTAAATTTTCACCCAATCGCCTTATTTGCAGTGTTCAGTAACTAAAGTCTATGGCTCTCGTGCTGTCTTCTTCTGTTCTGTACTGTATGTGTGTATTAACATTAAATAACATTAGAGAATGATTTGATATTATTCTTAGTAGTAGCAGCAGCGGTATTCTGTGCTTTTACATTAAAAACTAGATATGGAATACATTATCTACAGCACCATAATTTGGACTAAATTAGCAATGGGCAAGTGCTAGATTTAATGTAAGGTTAGCGTAAAACTGATATTTTTACTTAAGGTTATCATACCGTCAGAATTTCATACCGGCCTATGCCTGGCTACAATGATTATGAAAACAAGGGAATATGATCAGGGTTACTACAGTATTATTTAGAGTGGTACCAAGTTTCAGATGAATTTGCGTAGGAACATGCTGTCAATCACTGTCAGTCTGTGAATGTGTGTGGCTTATAGGGCATGACGTTGTGTTACTCTGTCAAATGAGCTTGTTTGTTTCCTTCGCTGTCCTGTTATGAGATAATGTCCACTAGACATTAGCTATGTGGAGTGCCAAGCGAAAAAATAACCGGCTTCAAAGTCATCTCCTTCAGGTTTAGAAGTCTAGGTCTCAGCTTAGTTCTCTTGTTGGAATGCGAATGGAAATGTGCAAGCACCCACTCATTTCCTGTGGGAGCACTCGACTCAAAGCAGCAAGACGAGCCAAACTGAAAAGTTTCATTCCATGCAGATCAGTACAATGCAGGCAAAAGGCAAATCCAAAAAACTGAATTCAGTTCATTTCTTTGACCAATCTTACAGAACTGATCCAAGGTCCCCGGTTACTACTAACTTAATATAATAAAAGAAGATAAAAACGACATTATTTGTACCTTCGAGCAAGTTACTCCCCTGCATGATGGTGAATAAAAACAGAAAACTGGGAGCTACGATTTATACTGAATTCAACCATCCTAACTCATCATTTTATCAGTAACCCTCCACTGTCTAAAAATGCAGCTATTTTATCAGAATTTTTCCATCTTGAATGTCTTCATTTCCCCTCAGGTCAGGCTCCGAAGGGCCTTGGTGGATGATTGCTTAAAACTGGATTTGAACTCAGACCTCAGAGGGACAGTTTGGCCCATAGCTCTGCTTCCCTCTATTCAAAAGCACAGCCTCCAGTCTGAATAGGGGGCTTCTGGGATACTGCTGCAGAAAGGTGAATGAGGGTTTTGACTGAAACAACTTTCCAAAGCTATTTAACATGTGCAAAGTACAGAACAAATCCATTTCTCTTACCATATTTATTGATGACACTGGTCCAATACTGTTAACGAAGATATCAACATCGATTACAGTTGGTTTAACTGTGGACAGAAAGAGAGAGAGGTGTTTTGTCACACGTTTGATAAAACTGATCTATCACATCAAAATGATTTAACAAAGAGTGACAGAATTGTTAAAAAAAAAAACATTTATGAATGCTGAGCAGCTGTAATTGGCGCATTGGAAAGCAGGTAAAATTGTACCAACAGTGACTCCAAATTAGTCTGTTCTTGTGTCAGCATTCTCATCAGAGTTTCAAGTCTGAAATTAGGGCTGGGTGATATGGCCTAAGAATAATATCTTGGGATGCACTGATCCGATACGTGGATCGAATATCGATACAGTAACGACTCAAATCGCTGGATCGGGTATCGGTGGCATGGAGCCATTCTGTAAATTGTAGGTTTTTCTATGTTTGCGTATGCTCGCACGCTCAATTCATTTGACATTCGCGCTAATTCCTGCATACAGAAATGACAATGAGCAGAACAAGCAGCACCACACCCGACAACTCCAAAAGCAAATTATACGCAATTATACTGTTTCACTTCCTTAATACCAGTTCTCGCTTACAATCTCTGTATTCCTCACTGTGATTGTTAGCGCACATCTCTCACAGGGAAGTCCAACATTCACCCAAGTGTTCCAGTTCAGTCAAATCTTTTGTCTACTGACAAAACTCATATTTTAGCTGATAAATAACAGCAACAACCAGCATCCTACTCATAATACAGATATTTACTTGATTTTTTTAGTTTATTCCGGACGCTTGTCCATCGTATTATTGTGATGCGGCTCTGGTTTACATTGCGAAGAATGTCATTTAAGCATTTTTACTTCTGTTTTGTGCACAGAATAACAGAGCCAGTGCTGTTTTGCTTCGGAACCAAGACGTCTTCTTCCATCTCCAATTAATATCTCTGAAATCACATGGATATTCGCTTTTCTGTCTGCACACTTGCTTCCCTCCGCTTCCACTACAAAACGTGCATGCGCTAGGAGTGTTGTGGATGGGCGGGGGAGTGAGCTGTCTGCTTTGATAGAGCAGAGAAGCCAAACTCAAAAGTGACGTACATGCTGTCTGTTTAACATATTCACGATATAATCATTTACTACATTGCACATGGAACAAGCTGAGATATATCCAGTACATTCCATATATAACGCCTAAAGCCCACCAGTTCACAGTATGGCAGCCTAAATCATAGCTACAAAGCAAAAAAACTGGAAAGCACTAATGACTGTTGAAGGAATCCTGTTTACTGTGCAAAAGCACTCATAGAGCAATTCTGAGGGTGAAGTTTTATTCTGAGGGTTACTTTCATTGACTCAGAGTCCCCTCTTATAGCTACTGAGACCGTCAGAGCTCATTTAGAGAGATCACAGAGTCCAGAACCATCTGCTAATATCCATTAACATCTCGCAATGACTCTTGTTTAATTATAGTAGTCTAAAACTGCTCACACACTACATGAAGGACCGGAATGTTTTTGGGTGACACTGGATTTCATAGGGAGGGGTGGCACAGTGGCGCAGTGGTTAGCAGTGGCTAGAGCAAGAAGGTCCTGGGTTCGAGCCCCGGGTCGGCCTCTATGGCCTTTCTGTGTGGAGTTTGCATGCTCTCCCCGTGTTCGCGTGGGTTTTCTCTGGGTGCTCCGGTTTCCTCCCGCAGTCCAAAAGCATGCACTATAGGTTAATTGGTGACTCTGAAGTGGCTCTAAAGTGTGAATGTGAGTGTGATTGTGTATGCCCTGCAGTGTGTTGGCGCCTGCCCAGGGTTGTTCCCCGCCTTGCGCCCGTAAGTTCCTGGGATAGGCTGCGGTTTCCTCCCGACCCCAGTTGGGATTGAGCAGTTGAGATAATGAATGAATAAATGAATGGATTTCATAGGAGGTTAATTGTTATGGTCAGATGTGATGGTCCAAATTCACTACATCAATTCTTTTTCTATGCTGGGAATGATTGAGAAACACTGCAGCGGCAGAAGGTCTTCTTTTATGAGCTCCTGAGTACAATGATCAGCACGTTAAACACTGTCTTGATTGGCAACAGAGATGAAAAGCTCTGGCTCCTTGAAAATATGAAAGTGCTGGAAGTAGAGGAAAAAAATGACAAAGTTGAGTCGACTTCAATACAAGTGAAAGACTTGTCTGACAACCAGCCATTAGTACGCTATTCTCTGTAGAGGAGCTCGAGAAGCTGACAGTCGCGGTGTGTGACCGGGCTCAGGAGAGGTGTGGGAGTGGGTGTTACATCTCTTAAGAAATAGTCACACACAGTCTATGTGGTGGAAAAAACACTCAAGTCGTCATTATGCCGTTTCATGTCATTACATGAGGTTTTGCCACTGTTTTATATGTAAATTCACTGATTCAGAAATGAAAAATGAAATGAAAGAGTGTGGTTGATGTGTGGTTTCTGATGTCTGATTTGTTAGACATCATAAATTTAGCCTGAAGGCACTGAAAGTTCTGCATTCTGACAGAAGCTGGGGCTCCCCGCATATTTTGCATTAAGAACATTGGGAAAAGTTCTCAGAATGAAACATACGAAAAAAGATATTTGAATTTTGTGTTTGAGATCTTGTCTTGAGGAACAGTATTTACTCGTATATTAGCACATGTTGCAATACATCACTCACTGATACATCAACATATCGCGATATTTCCTTTCACGATATACTATATCGATTTCTAGGTCCAAAAATCGATACTTCCGAGGGGGAGAATCATGCACCACAAGCAGCCTCAGATAGCTGACTGGTCACTTTAATTTCTTATTTTCAACCTTATGCACTTTATCCTAATGTTTTTGGTGTCCACTAGTTCAATGTGTTCAAATGCAAAGACAATAAAGTTAAAAGTCAGTTCTGAGATTTGTTGTTTTGCCTGAATTATTAATGTAATGTGATTCATTAAGACTACCCAGATCGTACACAGCAACCTGCATTTCAGCTCTGTTTTTACGTTTTCAGTGAACTGTAGAATATCGCAA
Organism: Distichodus sexfasciatus; assembly: GCA_032718565.1. Taxonomy (NCBI): domain Eukaryota; kingdom Metazoa; phylum Chordata; class Actinopteri; order Characiformes; family Distichodontidae; genus Distichodus; species Distichodus sexfasciatus. The sequence continues at coordinate 7,808,400 of JAVGVS010000003.1, forward strand.
TATGTATAGTATTGCAATATATTGTAATATAATCATATCATGATACGTATCGTATCGTGAGGTCCTTGCCAATACCCACCCCAATCCAGTGGTTCTCAAACTTTTTCTGTCATTCCCCAATGACATGGTAATGATAAACACTAAGTTCAAATTATCAAGCTGTAACGTAACATCATCGTCTAACTCTAAATCAGTAACATTAAACACATCAGATACATCAACATGTTCATAAACAGTATACAAAACAAAACTAAGTACTAATCAAAAATACAGACAAAACTAATGAAATTGTAGACCTACTACAGTTCCTCACTTTGCAATCTATGCAAAAAGGTTTGCTACATTTTTCTCCTGGTCTCCTGTCTAATGGTATTTTAACATATTTGTAGGCTATTCATGATTCCTTTGTGAGTTGGTGGTTTTTATTGTGTGATCTTTATTGTCACAGTAAGGCATTAATAAAGACCAGTGTTGGGCATGTTACTTCACAATAGTATTTAGTTATAGTTACTTCTCCCAAAAGGTAACTATGTTACAGCATTATAAAAATAACTAGTAACCAGGGAAAGGAACTATTGCGTTAAAGAATTTGACAATATTGACAAATAATGTCTTATTTTGGTTTTTGTCAACCCCTATTGCACAGCGCGGTTCAACACTGGTGGTCTGTCTGTGTACTACTGTGTAAACTTATCAGAAAAAAATTTATTTAAATTCAAACAAATGCAGATTGTGGATATCTTCATGGTCATTCTTTGGTCAGAGTCAGTGTGTATCACTGCAATGGAATCACTGCAATGCACCTCCTTAGCGTTCAGTTTTCTATACCTTTGTATACATTGTAAATATCTCACGAATACTTTCACATACAGAGGGATCAGGTCTTGCCTTGATTGTGCCACTGAAAACAATGTGCGTATCCATTAGAATATTAACAGATTATAGCACACATGTTGGTCTGTTGGAAGATGATCAGGCTGAGCGAAGATCTGTGTGATCTCTGAACCATAAACTGCTCCAAACTGCTGTTCTGACAGCTTAAGATTCACACTTCAGCATCATTCTGATGTCCCTCTCTCTCTCTTACAGAGAAACGCACACAAAGCCTGGAGGCAGTGTAGGGTGAAAGGCGACTCCTATTCGGCTCAGTAACACCACACTCGCACAACCTGCGCAACCTTAGTGGAAACAGAGACACTCCCACTTTTATACACAATTAACCCAGTTTGCGACTGTTTTCTCTTTGCACATGTCTGTAGAGCGATGTCTGGGGACAAGTTGTGGCTACGTCCTTCCAGTCGTCAGGGTTAGGAGCAGATGTCTCACTCCTGTCTGACACACAGACATTAATCTTGACACACATGAGCAATATAGGATGGAAGTGGAAAAAAGCACAAGCAACAGACATCAGAGGACCTGAGCATGCTTCAGATTTGATGGAAGAAAAAGAGGAGGAAGGCAACTGCTGGAGGAAGAACTGAACCAGGGTCTGGGTGATGCTAAAACAAGAGGACACAGATCAGCACAATCCAGGAAGGGAAAAAAGAATCAGTAATGATCCTACGAAGGTAAAACGGGGAAGAGCAAGAAATATAAAGGATCTAGAGGATCTTTATATGCGTTAGAGCTGCAGCTATCGATTCTTTTTGTAATCGAGTATTCCATTGATTTTTTTTCAACAAGTAATCTGATAAATTCCTCTTTTTTTTTTTTTTACAAAAATGTAAAAATGTCCAACCAATTGGCTTTTATTCCTGAATGTTCCTTTAAAAGAAAAAAAAAGCCCAGAGAGAATCTGGGGCGTTTTTCCATACCTTTGTTTTTAGGCTTATACTAGGGTGTGTAGAAGTTCTCACATGCTTTATGTTGTTGTGTTCAGGACGTACTGCACTACTCAGATTTGTCATAGTTTGATGACACAGTCCTGAAATCAGCTCATTTCTGATGAAAACTGACTTTTACTTTTTGTATCTTTATGTAGTATAAAAGTGCTGAAATTGTAGATATAACTACTAGGAATAGTAATAACAGTGTGTGTTTTATTGCCTTTCAGAGTTTTTATTATGTAGAGACATTCTACAGCTTAGTACTTTAAAGAAAAATAAGGTTAGTGTCAGGCGCAAAAACATCTCTGTCCAAATGAAATCCATCAAAATATAGAACAATTCTTTTGGATAATAGTAATAAATTGTTCTAAATTTTTCCTTATTGGTTACTCTGTAACTGACGTTTTGAGTCATTTTGAGCTAATTTGAGCCAATTTGGACTCATTTTGGCCTATAAAATGAGCCGCTTTGGGCCTTTCTGGGAGAGAACCACAATCCCCCATGTGCCACTCGTCACAATAATGTGATGAGCACACGTCGGGAATAAACACTGAAAATATCACATAAATGGCTATATTGTTAGTAGAACGCTAGTTTTTCACGAGTGTGTTTGCAGCGCGAAGAATCCCATAATTCGTTTACCTGTTTATGTGCACGGAATGACTCACAAATACTTTCACAGACAAAGGAATCAGGTCTTACCTTGAACATGCCGCTGAAAACGTTGTGCGTCACTAATAAGCGTCCGTGTGAAACACAAGCAGAGCATGCTCTAGTGAGTGAAATCAATTAAACGAAGCTTCGATTCCAGAACAATTGCTATTTTTTAAAATCAAATTATTCGGAAAATCATTTCAGCCCTAATAGCAATGTGTCGCAGAGCTGCAGAGAGAAAAGAGGAGAAGGCCTTAAAAAAAGCAGTTCAGAGAAGGAAGAGACAGATCTGCTCAAACCACATCTCCTGCATTGGTGGCGTAACGGTTGGAAGTTCCCCTAGTGAACAGACGGTTGACGGTTGAATTCCAGACCAGTCAAGTTACCACTGAGATACTGTGCAAGGTACCGTCCCAAAGTACTGCTACCCGGGCACTTCCCATGTTAGCTGCCCACTGCTCCTTCACGGATGGGTCAAATGCAGAGGGTGCATTTCACTGTGGTGCACTCTGTGCTGTGGTGTGTTCACAATGACAAGTAATCACTCACTTTCACGTTTTCACTTCAGCTCAAGTCCTCTCGATGTGCCAAAAAATTTGTCTCTATGGTTGGTACTGCCAGTGGAGCACATTGGGATACTCTCCCATCTCTACAGACACTTCCACATTATCAAATCACATGTCATGAACAATTCATGCACTGGATTTTACGCTCAGCCTCTGAGGCCGTTTAAAGAACAATCTTTTAAATCTATTAGCCCTCTCGCTTAGACAACTCAATGCCATAACCAGCCGCCTATGGTCTCATGACAAAGTGCACCAGCATCATTGTGCATTACTGGTCTTTAGAGGACACAACATCTCGGCCAATTTCATTTAAATTTAGGGAGTTAAATTTAACAGTCTACTGGCATCTGCAGCAGGGCTTCACATAGACATACTGGGGGAAATGTGTATAAATACAATGGGATTCAACATGCATTTTAGTCTGGATTATAGCAATTCAATCCTCCTGGCCTGCATAACTGCCATCTTTGCCTCGGAGTGCAAATATTCCAAATGTTGCGAGGCAAGCACAGAGTATACACACTGGAAGTGTTTGTGAATATGTTTTGTTGAATGGCTGTGCAGGGCACTAATAGGATTTCTTTTCTTATTCTGCTAGATAAACAAATTGACACTGACAAACTGCAGAAAACGTGGTCTTATAATTTCACAGCTTTCTAATCTCGTTGCCCTGCACTTGGCTCTGAAGCGGGCAGTCGGTTGCCAGGCAGGGGAATGACATACACTGGGCATGTTGGCAGGCGAGATGAGATTAAACTCCATAATGGCTCTAAATTCATTAAGACATCAGCGGGCTTCGAAGGGCGGCCACACAAGAGAGTTAGCAATCGAAGCGGGCGTGGCTCCGCGTTCAAGGGCCATTTTCACATTCAGTGCTGGAACTGTTAAGCAGGTGAAACAAATTAGTATCGCTAAACCCCCGTCCTGGTTACACAAACCTCTAGTGCCACTCTGTTTTCTCTCCTTGCTGTGTGTGCTCGTGCATGTTTGCCTGAGAGAGCATTAATGGGCAAGCTCAGCTATTACCATAGATACGCTAATTAATTTGCAAACAGCAGACCAACTGACGGCACAGTAGTGATAAAGTGCAACCTCATAAACAGCCATTAAAACTCTAAACTCAAACTCATAACCCCAAGAGCCCTGCGACTGTGTAGGAGTGGAGGGAAAAAGGTTTCTTGAAGAGGAATGAAGGCATGAAAGTATTTTTGAGATAACGTGCAATAAGCCTGTAACAGGAAAACAATAACAGTATGTGTTAGGAGTAAGGACGGGCGATAAATCGAATTTACACAATTTATCTCGGTTTGTTCCACGTGCATTGTAGTAAATGACTATATTCTGAATATCGATGCGGGCGCTTTAGATGTGGAACGCCATCACTCACAAAAACGCTCCACTTCAGCCAAATCGTCCCCTTTATTACAGACAAAACTCATATTTTAGCTGATAAATAACAACTCACAATACAGCCATTTACTTGATATTATTCCAGATGTACACATTATTGTAACGCGGCCCTGAGTCACGGCGCAGAGGACTGTGGGAAATGTAGTTCTCTCCCAGAAAGAGAGAATGTATCAAGATATACTGTGTATTGTGATATAGCTTAAAACTACTGCGATATTATTTTTAGGCCACATCCCCCAGCCCTAGTTAGAAGTGCAGCAAAATTAACTGAAAATGCATCTGAGCTGCCATTTAGGAAATCTGACTAACATAATCTTGCCTGGTTAATTTGCCGAATGCTTTCTGCATGCATTCACAAGGTGACCCCTTAAAAACATAATGTCAAGTTTAGTCACCTGCATTTGTAGTTATATGACCCTTCCTAGAAAAATTTTGGTGATGGAAATATCTTGATTTTATGGGCTTTTTCAGCTGCACTGAAAATTCACCAGACACAAGATAGATGTATACTGGTATAAACGTCTAATGATGGACTGCATCCTTCATCTCTCTATCTCTGTGCCTTCGCCTCGCAACTGCTGAACTCCTCACAATCTGTCCAAATTGCAGTGAGAGCCGATCCTTACTCAAACAGGGTGGTTTTGAGCCTCTTTTAAAATGAGGGAAAAACAAGGGCAAAGTGGGCAAAAGGAACACCGTATTCTGTTCATGGTATTAGCGATTCACAATGATTTAAAGAGATCCAAAGTAATTAGTTCTAAGAAAATGATAAGACGGTCTCTCTATTCAACATGATCAATTATAATCAATGATGACCAAAAGATCTGTATTCATTCCTTGAGTCAGTTCTTAGAAAGTCTTAATTTCCTGCTTTTGAGAATGACAGCAGTCCTTGCTGAAGACTTTTACTTCTTAATTTAAGAATAAATGTATTCGGGCGGATGAGGCTCAGAGGGAGAGAGAGTTATATGGGAGTATTTGAATAAGTAAAAAAAAAAAGAACTCTTTGAATAAGATTCCATATGCCTTGTTATCACCAGAATCCACAGAATTCAGCCCCAACTTCAAGTCAAGTCCCCAAACACATATCTAATACATGGCTGGTCAGCAAAGTATCAGACAGTTAAGTAAAGATTATATTTCCCCACTGATGGTATGTTCAGCAGCTTGGAGCTTGCTGTCACCTCCGAATCCAGCAGTGTAATTAGGCGCCTATGTTGGAGAATAATGACAAGGAGCGATAACTCAGGTATGACAGCAGGCAGCACAAGAAGCCCAGGGGCCCGCTGTTAGCGTTTCTTCTTTCATCTCCCTGGCCTTATCAAAGTCGCACTTAGCAAAAACTAATGAAAGACACAGACAGCATTTTCCATTTCCTCTTGCATATTACATTTTAATAGATTCTCAGTCAGAGCTTTTGCTCTTTCATTCCTCAATCTTAAAACTGCTGCTGCGCTTTACACCTTTATAACAGGGCAAAAAATAGTTTGTTTCTGTAGTTCCGGTCTCACAGGCCAAGTTTGCGAGCAGCTGAAATGAAACCGGGAGAGAAAAATATGCTTCGAGAGGCAAATTCATTTGCAGTTTACTTGCGAACAAATGCCTGGACAAATTGGTGGATTACACGTCCATTTCCCCAAACTGCAACTCCAGCCAAGAACAGATTGAGACGCTAAGATTCACACTGCTGCCCTATCAGCAGCTATCAGTACATCCCTCACCTGCTGGTGCCTGTCAGCCATGAGAGAGGATCTTGTGTGTGTATGTCTGTGAGGTGGTGCTGGCGTCGGCCTTAGATAATGATGCACGCTTAACGTCTACCAGACGGATAAGAGATCTGGGATGCAACGGAAGGGGATGGACGGTGGGTCAGAGCATCCTGTGGAGCAGCGAGTAGGTGGTGTTACTTGTTAATTACAGCTCTTTGAAGATTGGACCCTCTGGTGCAAACAGTTCTATTAGGAAAGTGGGTTCACCTCCAGGGATATGTCCATGTACCTACTCATTAACCTCCAGCAGTCTATACGAGAGAGAGAGAGAGAGAGAGAGAGAGAGAGAGAGGCAGCAGCAGGAGGAAATGCTCTATTCTCCAGTGAGCACTTAGCCTGGAGGCAGTGTGAATGTCCCTTAAAAATTGAGGTTTTTGCTGGTAAACATACCCATACTTTCTGCAAGTCCACAGAGAGCCTCCTTTAAACACAATTCCTTGCAGGGGAACACTGGGCCTATTGTTTCTTTTCAGCATTGCACAAGAAAGAAAGGGACAAGCTGACATCTGAAATCATCAGACTTATTTTTACTCTGATGAAATGATGAATGTTTTGTCTTTCGCTATAAAACAGATGATATTTGCTTGATGAGTAGAGTGAAAACAATGACTGGAAAAATAGGCACTTCTAACAAAACAAAACAAATAAATAAATAATATGCAACGTGATTGCTGAACAGGCTGGCACAATTATTCTAAACGCTATCAAAACAGACTAGGGATTTGGTTCATTTAAATATGACTTTATATTTGTCAGAACGTTTATTTGCTAAAAATCTAACACCATTTGAACACTAAGTTGCATATTCAGACCTACTAAAATTTAAAGTTTGCCAATATAACAGTGTAATCAATATAATAATTCATCAATGTGTCGACATCAAAAGCGCGAAGGTTTATTTATTCGGCATCTCAAATTCAGCTCTGCCATCACCTATCATTATGCTGTATGTACACGTCTGACAAAGTTAAAGGAATAAAATGGCACTAGAAATAACGAGATAAACACTGTACGGAGTGGAGTCTTGGAAATCTTTAGCTCGTTGTAATGTGATGTTTGTTTTTGTTTTTTGTTTCAGTGCATAAGAATCTGTTCGGGGTAAACTCGTTTAAACTCACCGAGCTTTGAAATCACGTCCTTGTACTTCGGTTCCGGTTAAGTATTGTTCCTTTCGAGCGTTACATCAGCATGCTAAAGCGTTAAAACACACAATAAAACGCCTTAACGAATGTTTTTGGAGAATAATACACCGCCTTACTGCCTGCAGTCGCTTCGGGGAATAGCGCCGCAAATGTTTACGCATGCGCAAGATCAACTTGTCGCAGGTTTACCCCGGCTTCACCTTTAGCACTTAAAACTGATATGACGTAAAGTTGTTTACGAAAATTACGCTACTTACGCAAATCACGGAAGCAAATCATATCCTAAGCAGCTAAATACAGCAGAGGTGGAAAGAGTACTGAAAATTTGTACTCAAGTACAAGTACTGTTACATTGGTTAAAATGTACTCAATTACAAGTAAAAGTACTGGTGTTAAAAAAAAAACACTTGAGTAAAAGTACAAAGTACTCTTCTCAAAAACTACTCGGAGTACAATTTTTTTAACCGATGGATGTTTTATTGCGTTGTCAATAGCAGACATTCGATTCGATTCACCAGTATAAAATATCTACGTTCAAAGCACATTTCTCAGATGAACAAGGTATAGAAAGGCAGTTTGTTTTGTAATAAATGTAGATATAAAACAAAAATGTTTTTGAACATGCATAGAACAGTTTAAACTTTACCCAATACACTGCGAACAACAGGCAGGTAAGTGTCTTAAACTCTTAGACGTAATAGCATTTCTGTCACACTTCACTTTCTGAACCTTTTGTTCAGTTTCAGCAAGAGCTGGTTTTCTAAATTAACAGAGTTCATCCGGCTTCGTTTGGCTCCATTTTCTCCATTTTGGCTTCTTTGTCTCCAAATCTTCAGTCTATAAATTAGTTTGTACTCCACTGTGTAGTACCTCCAGACACCTGTGCCTGCTGCTGCAGCGGAGTTTATTCTTTGCTTACGTCCTAGATTAACTGGCGCGGTCGCGATTGCACAGCCTTATTGGCTGCAAAGATGCAGATGAAAGGTTTGAATATTAATTCAAATTGTGGGCGTACTCAGTAGCGACTTTTGATTTTGTAAGTAGCGAAGTAGATTACATGGTGTAAATTGTACTCAAGTACGAGTAAAATTACACACTTGAAAAACTACTCATAAAAGTACAAGTACCCAAAAAATCGACTTAATTACAGTAACGTGAGTATTTGTAATTCGTTACTTCCACCCCTGAAATACAGTACTGTACTGTGAAGTGAAACACTGGCGTCGCCAAACGAATTAAGCCCTACTTAGTCAATTTCACCAGAAACAATATGAAAATGCGATTATACTCAGTGCAATCATGATGTATCATATTTTATAAGAAAGATCGCACTTTTAGACGTTGGATCAAGTCAAACTGCTGCAAATATTCCGTTCTGCTGTAAAACCATCTCTTTAGTGTCTGTTTCAGACACTGGTGAAAATCAGGTGATGTGATCAATAAATCCTTGTGATGTATTTATTCTGTGCACTAGGGCTGTGTGGGTATGCATCACAAATGAAGATTGAATTGAATCATCTTCTTTTTTTTTTTTTTTTAATCAATGGGTTTCCATTTCTACTTTTCCCACAACATCCATTCCACACCTCTGTAGCCCAACCACTGAGAATTGTAAATCAGTGAAGGTACTGGCTCGAAGTTAAGAGTGGGCAACATATTTTAGTAGATTTATGTAGAGACACAAAAAGATACAAAAATATATGTACTCTGGCTTTAATGTTCTTCTATTTGTCAGGAAAATACAACTAGAAAAAAGGACACACTTTTCCACTTGTTATATAAAACACGTGCAACCAAGATGTTTTCTACAAACAAGTTCAAGGGCAGCATGAGATGCTTTTTCAACAGTTTGTAGAAGGATCTAATGCTGAGTTGTTTCTGGTTGCTCTGCTATATAAAATCTACATGTGGGTGCTTCTCAAATAACATCTCCATTTATATTTGTATGAACTAATTTCCAGCAATTAAACATGAATCTTTAATCAATTTAAATCAATCAATTATGTTAACGGTGTTATAGTATAAGCCGAGACTGACCAGTTCTCTATAGAACCAGTAATATATTTTTTATTATTCATAAACCCCAGTTTGCTTTGGTTGGATTGTATTTGGCTTTGAGCAGCCTGGTACCAGAATCACATAGCATACTGTAAATAGAGTGTTGGATGTATAGTGATACAGTGCCAGTTTCTAAGAAAGGTGCTACAAATCATCAAGTAATTAACATGCTGGCAGACAGCATGAATTCTACAACAAGTAGTGACAGTTTCACAAGATACTGATGCAAATCAAGCAATCACACACGCACAGCCCACAATTAGGGCCAAGCTGTTTTAATAATGGTTTGTGATTTGGCAGTTCCATAAGGGCACAGTGAACAAATGAGGATTGGGGGCATTCTTATTTGTCAAATTAGATTCCATGGACATAGCCATAGCTAAAGACATAGCCTCAGGGGTGTGTGTGTGGGACAGATGCAGAAATTTACTGGGTGTCTACGCTTGGTCAAATTAAATAGATCTAACCGTTATGACAATGGAACTACTTGAAAAAAATGTTTACGTTTCCAATCACATCCAATGAAGCCGACCCTGATAAATCAGCTTGTAAAGATTCTAATTAAAGTGAATTAAAGTGAGCGATTATTTGTTATTGTGAAAACAGCACAATACACAGTACACCACAACGAAATGTGACCTCTGCATTTGACCCGTTCATGAAGGAGCAGTGGGCAGCTTATGTGCAGGGCCCGGGGCCCTGCACATGTGCTTTAGGGATGAGTACCTCAGTGACACCTTTACCGATCCAAGTCAGAGGAACCGGAGATCCTCTGATCACAGGACCAACGCTGGTCTCTGGTTCCTAACATAGTTGCACACTAATTGTCAGGTTTCCCCAAATTAATCCACTTTGTGACATGAGATGTGAAGACGTGAATAATGACTGTGGAAAAACAATCTTGCTGTATAAGCCCTCACATATACACTACCTTAGTCTGTGACATATTTCATTTTAAATATCCATCATCTTTACCCTTACTATATTAAAGCTATGATTTTGATGTGAAGGCATCAGACTACCATGATGATGGCATTATTGTACATACCAGCTATTGAGACAAGACTAAACTATTCTGACAATGCTGAGTTGGGGTGTGATTTTTAAATTAAACATCTTCTCAGCAAGCATATTGTCAGCCATCTGTCCACCACCTCTGCCTCTGCACCGGAGAGAATGATGGGTGGTGTTGGAGTAGCAGAGAGAGAGAGAGGAGGGGAGGGAGACTCACAGATCTTAATCATGGCATGCTCTGCTGATGTCCCTGTTTTTTCTGTGTGCTCCACCAAAGCCTCAGGAAGGCAGACAGGGCCTCCTGAGGGGCAGGAGCTCAGGGGGTTGTAAACTGCCCTGGGGAAGAGAGAGGAACTGATCTGTGACAGGATAACAACATGTCAGTTGAGACATTTATGTCATAATCGAGTTGGTCTGTATCGATGTCCCCCCACAGAGACGTATATGAGATGCTTAGGAATGTGGAGAGGACATGATAAAGGGTGATGTGGCCAATAGGTAATCATCACTCCCTCCTTCTCTCTCAGGTCTCTCTCTCTTTCTCCTAAAACATCTTCCATCTTTCTTTCAATTCTTCTATCTTCTCTGTGCCTTTCTCTCAGATCTTTTCTCATTCCTCTCTTCAATTTTGCAATTTATTTTCCATTCCAGTACCCCTCTACCCCCTTTTCTTTATCTCTTTCAGTGGTATAACAGTACAGGCCCTCAATGTCTCTACAGATCTGAACAATAAGGGGAGCAAGTGTTCCCTAAATTAGCTTCTAGTGGCATCCATCTAAGAGGCCAAAATATAGGAAGAACATTTTCTGATACTTTGAACTGCATTTTTTCAGCCCAACATTCAAGAACACATTTGTGAGTTAGTTGGTGTTGCTATGCAGAAACCATATTTTTCCTGTAAGAGTTTATACAACTTTTTTGCGACTTTTTTATCCAACTGTTTTGCTTGAATTCAAGCCTTTATTTCAGCAGTACCAGTATTAGTAATGATAAGTGGTTCCTTTATCCAAAATGTTTGCTGAGGGACAAAACAGGAGAATTATTCTGGAATAGAAAGAACAGCATGAATGGGGAGAAGGAATCTCACCCCAGTTAATTAGCCTGACATGCACTGACAGTGATGGTACTAATAAACAAAGCGTGAGGCCTTAGGCATAGTTTTGCCTTACTAGTGTGAATTAAATTACTAGTGTCATGGTAAGTTACTTCATTATTCTCTTAGAAGGAAATTAAAGTCATGTGCAGATGCTGCCTATGATAATGAATTGCACTGCAAAATATATTGCAAAAGATCTGGCATCCATGAATTGAGGCCAGGAACTGAATATGGTATAATGAAAGAATTACTGGAGATGAACAATTGCAACTTGATAGTCAGCCATCAGATGGTTTTGTATGTATGTTATTTCTATAAACAGTCTATACACAGATTTTCTATCTAAAACATTTTCTCATGATTTCCTATGATGCAGTTGGTGGCGTAACGGTAACAGCGTACCGTCCTACGGGGCTGTTGTTGGCGTAATGGTAAGGTGTTCGCCCCGTGATCAGAAGGTCACAGGTTTGAATCCAGGGCTGGTAAAGTTACCACTGAGGTACTCATGAGCTAGGTACCATCCCTAAGCACTGCTCCCCGGGTGCTTGTTAGCTGCCCACTGCTCCTTCACGGATGGGTTAAATGCAGAGGTCACATTTCGTTGTGGTGCACTGTGTGCTGTACTGTGGTGTGTTCACGATGACAAAAAATCACTCACTTTCATGTTATTTTTCCCTTTATGTGTGCAATACATTGCCCAAAAGAATCCTTCTGTTTTCTGCACTTGTTCTCACTTCTTGCCAGCTCAGTATTGATGAAAGGAAGGAGAGATGGGGCAGTAATGAAACCAAACCTAATCTAAAGCCTTAACACCATGCATATATTGTTTGAACTCAACGGACGATAATTTAGCACTAATAGGCTGACAATAATATTCCTGCCATAAATTTATATAAACATATTATTTTCATTTTTTAAAGAAAGGTGTTATCTTTTCACCTGAATTTGCAGTTTCCTCATATTTGCCAATAACTACTTGAACTTGTTTTACTCAGAACTGTAGTAAACATCTTGAATTTGTAAAAGTACACTACTACACTGTTTTATCACATGACAGAACTATATTGTTTTGTTTAGTTTTCTGTCATACAGTAATGGTTTATAGATTAACCCAAATAAAAGTAACTCTTCGATATTAACAGAACAAAATACTAGATTGAAAATCAAGATAGTAATAATTTCCTTGTATTACATTCTCTGCCCTGAATACAAATATCCAACAATATTCTTTTATGCTACAGGGTTACGAGGAAAAGTTTGTTCTTGTGATTATATTCAGCCATAGAAGGAGTCTTGAGAGTGTTCGATCATGCTTACCTTGTCTTAATTAGATCCATCAGACTTCCTTCACACCTGCTGGATTATTAGATTTCAGTACTGCTTTGCTAAATAAACTGTGACTGATGCAGACGTATATCAGGAGATCCTCACGGTGGCTCTGAGTCATGCTTTCAAACTTAAATCCAAAAGGTTCCAGGTTAATGAAATGGCCCCATAAGGTGTGACTCTAAGTGTGTTTGTGTTTGTTTGAGTGTGTGTGCCCTGTGGTGTGCTGATGCCCAGCCAGGGTTGGTCTTCACCTCATGTCCGTAGGGATTAAGCGGTTCAGATGATGAATGAATGTAAGGGTGACCTTGAGTAAAACCATTCTCTCTACTTCATGACTATTGTGGTAACTTATTCTCACTTTGACTAGGGGGGGGGGGCTTGGGGGGGTATTCATCAAGGTTAATCTTAAGATTAGGGTTAAGGCTTGGGTTTTGTTTATGGGACAGCGAGGGTAAATATGCATAAATCCAAAAAATAAACATTATAAAATGGTTGTGAGCGGCAGGTAAGGCTAAGGCTGGACAAAGGATTTGGAAAAAGTCAAATGAATGGAGTAGTTCACTTGCACAAACTAGGTTAAGGTTTCCAGGAAACTTCGATGTACTCACATTTTTCTTCAAATAGATTTCATACAGCCATTCCATCATTAAACTCTATTCATTTCTGAGCACAGAGCTTCGTAATGGGATGCAGAGGTCAGAAATGCCTGATTGCATGTATATCTCTACATGCAGGCATAAAATTACAGTCATTGTTTAAAAATGTATTTAAAAATGCGCCAAGTATCCATGAAAATCCATATTACTCTGCACGTTAACATGCCTAAGCTGATGTAATCTATGGCTGTAATTAGCTGCTATCCTACAGTTCCTACATCTGCATCCTTTCAGGGATTATTAATATGTCTGTTTGTATGAAATGTTCTGTTTAAATGTTATTGATCAATATTTGTAACTCTAATGAAGTACAATACATTGCAGTGCAGTAGAAACGCTACTAATTGGAAAGCGTTTGACAACCTTTTTCAGTTTAACAAATAATTGCCAAGGTCAGTATTGTAATTTGAGTTCATCGTGTGGCTTAAATTAGCCTCTGTAATGTCACCTGTATCAGGACTCTCAGGCAATAGCAGTCAAGCTAGAATTGAATACAGCAGCTTACAACACTGAACTTGACCCCTGCAACAAGTTGTTACCCTGTAAAATAGAACTAAACAAAGCTGAGAGGATTATTCCAATTATCAGCTGAACATTAACACTCACACACTACATAATGCTGCTGTTCAACCTTGAGTCTACATTCAAGGATATTCAAAGATATTTAAGCAAGCTAAAATACAGAGTTGCGTAGATTTTCAGCAAACACAGTTTGTCCGCACAAAAGCCTGCATTCACTTACCCATTTTACACTAAGGCTTTTCAACAGAACCTTACCCAAACAAGAAACGCAACCCTGTAAGAGACTGAAAGCAAATGAACTACTGCCCGATATAAGGGCTCTGTTAGTATAGTGGATGTAAATATAGTTTGGAAACAATCTAAACTCCTCAAATGTTGATCAAACGTCAGAAAACCTTTAAAAAACTTAACAAAATGATATTTTTTATAAACAGGGCTAAGATGAAGGTGAAGTAAAGAGTTCCCTCTGTCCACTCATAACTCATGTTGTGTGGAAATAATGGAACCCAACCCTACATGACCCCGTCATATAATTTCCCCACTGCAAAGTTAACACAGTTGACCCTATACTGGAACAGCACAATTGCCTGAACATTGATTTTGTACCAAGTTTTTCAGAGTTTTAGCAGAAAATGGTATTACAGTTTTGCTAGTACACACTGCCCTCGAAGTTCTCTGAGTGGAAATAGTCCCAGGAAACAGTGCTTTCATAACCTCTGGGGGGGGAGCAGAACTTTGCAGAAACAGGTTTCTGCCAGTACTGGCAGAAACATGTATTTCCCAAAATGGACCAGAGTCTCTGCTCTACCAAGTGATCAATAGGGAACATCCATTTGCCAATTTCTATCCATCGCCTTTAGGCTACTCTGCCGTGGAGTTGGCAATTTGCGCATCTTCTTTGTTCTCCTTCCACCCACATTCAGCCACTAGGACAGTGTGTCCACAGGTAAGTGTCCAAAGCCATGCCTTATATGTCATTTAATAAACATATGGAGTGTGTGGGGGAAAAGAGATGTAGAGAAAAGCAGAAAGGAAAAGAAGCAGAAAATTAGACAAGTACCAGAACTGTGTGCAGTATGCAAAGAGAAGGCTGAATGCTTTGGTGACTGGAACAACCTATGATTTGGCTGCATTTGTGCCTTGTGCAAATTCTAAATCAATACAGCCCACTTGATGGCAGATGCACGGAAGTGAGCACGACTGTGGGCTTACATAGGACGCGTCCTTTCACGAAAGAGTGAATGGAAACTGCTGTGAGTGTGTGCCATTCTCCACTTCACCGTGCAGCGGCGTCCAGAGGAAGTGACACAGGAGAAAGAGAAAGAGAGAGGCAGGGGGAGTGGGGGATGAGTGAGATTTTTGAAGAGTATTTGTGTTTGAGAGTGGTGGTACACCTGCGCTTGCCGGCAAAAATCAAATCTCTTGGTTCTGGCTGGCTGGTTCACTATTCCCACACAGACACACACACACACACACTTGTGGCTTGGTGGGTGATGAAACAGAAGCTGCTATTGCTCCCGGCAAGATGGAGCCTTGTGGTTGAGCTTCACACTATGAACACATTTTCTCTCTCACACACACTTACTCACACAAACACACACAAACCATCACCCACTTTTCTACAGTCTCTTGCTTGGGGGGCATGTTTACGGTACCTCAATCTGTATACGTCCTCACATTGCATTTTGACCTTTCAATTTCTCAGTCTGCATCACCAATGAATCTCAATTGGGTCTCCCTCTCTTTATTTTTCTCTCTCTCTCTCTTTCTCCAGCCCCTCCTCCAACCAAACCTCATACATTTGTGATCTCTGTATCTTCTATTGAAGTAAGGAGTCCTGGCTAACACAAACCAGCAGCTTGTAATGAGTGGGTGTTCAGTGAGCCAGTATGCACTAAGTGAAATGACTCTCTTACCCACACCTCTGCAGCAGGCAGGTAGATTGTTCTGACATGCCTGAGGCTGGTCTGCCACTTGCCATTCGCAATCCGTCACTTGAGAGAAAGTCACACTGACGGCCAGGACTCACCCTCCTAAATTCCAATGCGTCCGATGTCACACCTGATTAGCGCTCCCAGATCCCGTTAGCCCGGCTTCCCTGCGCCCCGTAATGATTCGGTCTAGTTGCTCAGCGCAGCTTGCCATGGTGAAGACTTGTGTAAGGAGGAAGACTGACCCACATTGGTGGGCTTCCCCCTTCTCAGCACATCTCGGAAGGCAGCTGACACAATCAGGCCACTGTGACACTGCTTCTGTTGCAGCCATCACAGTCTCAACAGCAACAGTGTGCATGCACACACACTTTCACCCTTCGCTGCCATTGCATCAACTCGCCCTTCACCTGAGCACAATATCCCCATGTGGAATGTCTGTTTACTTTTTGACAGAAATCGATGCCATGTCTTGGTAAGATTGACTGAGCAAGAGATTGCCAAAGATGCTCGCTTACTGGAAAAACCATGTAAAACTCACGTAGTAAAATTAGTCACAATGCGAATTTCAGTTTTGCCGTCTGCACATTCATTGTATTATTTCAGACTGATCTTATTCTAAACCAAACCAACTGATATTAGTCCCTGCGATCCCTCTCCAACAACCTCATTAATGCCTTCTTTCCCTGATTTCACCTCTACCTTTGCTCTGCTTTCATTATCCACAAGCCAGTACTGCAAGAGCTACAGCCACCAGAAAGCTTTTAAAAGGAGTCCTTGTTACTGCCTGATTGAGTCTAGCTCAGATGTGGACCTCATGCACTGAGCGACAAAAGGGATAAAAAAACACAACAAATGAATGTTCAAGAGAGTCTTTTGAGGCTAACGGCTAAAAGTCAATAATGAGCAATGCGTTACTGTCAGTGCAGCTCAGCGGACTGTGGGTCAATTCACAAGCAAAATGGAGCCTAATAGAGAAACAAAGCTGATCTGAATCACTCAGACCCCCAAGCATCTCACAGATGGACTTAGGCCAGATTTCATCTCCTGTAATTCACCTTAATGTACACACCATCACCAGATTAGTAATATTTCATCAAATTTACATATGCTTAGCATCAACATCAACTGAATCAAATCAAATCGTTTCAGTAAGTATGGTAAGGATGAAGCCTACAGCGTGCTTTAGAGGTCTGTTTTGACATATATGACAGTTAAAAAGAGTAAATGTAAAGGTTGTAGTAATACTATAGTGTTTCTGTACTTCAAGAACAAGTATGAACTCTGGATATGTAGCCTCATTTGCTGTCTGAATGGATAACTGTTTTTTTTAAAAATGTTATCACACCTTACATCAGTGAGGCATAGATTTTAAATGATCATAATGAACCATACTCTTTGTCATGCTGTTGTGAGCACAGGAACAAGAGGCATCATGCAGGTGTAAAATGTAGTGGATATATCATGAATCAATCAAAGAACTAAACCACCAGGAATAAATAAATTTAAAATAAAACATCCCGGGACAAGCTCCGATCCACCCAAGCGACCCCGGTTGGGATTAGGCGGTTTGGATAATGAATGAATGAATGAACATCCCCAGGACCTCAGTACATGGGAGCAAACAAACAATGCATGGCACTAAATGTAAACTAACAGCTAATACAGCAGACAAACCCAACACCAAAAGGAGAGGCAGGCTTAAATGGTGACTAACTTATTAAATTATTCATAAATGAAGACAGGAAAGACAAGACTTGGCAACCACTAGTTTCCTGGTGAGGTACAACTGGCCAGACTGTCATATTCTTCATAACAGTACATTAACTCTAAGCACCAATTAACTCTTTTGTCAAAATTACCACATCTATACTTGAGAAATCAAGTTTGGGACTATTTTATATACATCATACTTAAATGCTCAGAACTGGTCTCAGGTGCTCTGCAGATCTGAGGTTAAAGAATGGGAAAGGGGTAGGGGTAGAGAATCCCAGCTGCCTGGAGTATATTACAAACCATTTTATTTACCCAATGTGCAGTTTACTGACAGCTGACATACTAAAAAATCCATCAGTCTGCCATTTCTAAGATATTCTGCAGCGAGCTATCATTGTATACACATCACATTGCTAAAAAGCATTATTGGTTATTTCATAATAATATTGTTTCCCCTTGAAAGAGCCAAAAGTCATTTCACGGCAAGGTGGCTGCAAGGCAATATGCTTGATTTGTGATCTAAGAGGTGAAGATTTGTGTGTGTATGTGTGTGTGTGTGTGTGATAAGTTAGCTTAAATGTTTTAGGGCTTTTAAAAAGGATTTTACTGTATAATTAGGATTACTGCTGTGTGTGTATGTATAATAATTTTAGGGAGCAGACATACGGTACAAGTATGGCCAGCTTTGAGAGTGTCATTCATCATACAATGGATTCCATATTAAAAAAAGGAAAAGTAAGCCCAGGCCATCACTTTAAATAAACCCCAACACTGTGAAGTCTCAGATGCCTCAAAACCAATGATGCAAAATCTTGCTTAATGCTGCAAAACAACATAGACAGAACTGCCAAGAAGAGTTGCAGATTTCTGCAGTGACATGTACCATCAAGTACACCAGGAACTATTTGAATTGCAGATTGTGATCCATTTTCACTGCCGTCTGTGTAATTACATTTGACTGAAGTAGAAAATATGCATTCCCCTGTCTCTTCAAACTCACTTCTGATTTGGGTCATCATTCTGACTTCATTATACTAACACAGACACCGCAAAGACATAAAACTTGATTCTGCAATGCTGCAAAGTATGCATTCTAATAAACCTGGAAATATGAGAGTACCAACAAGTTATATGCATGCTTTATGAATAGACTGGGCGTGTGCATTTTTAACATTGCACAACATAAAGACTATGAACTACATGCTTTGATCAAAATGTGTGTAACTAGACAACCACTCTTTCTTTAGATGAACTTAATGTGTTTACAATTTCTTTTCATTTCATTCTTCTTGGAATAAACTTTTTGTTGTTGTAATAAAGCCTGATTCTCGCGTTGCAGATTTCAGCACCTCGGACAGCGCCGCACAGATCATCTTCTCCAACAGAAACTCACCTCCGATATCAGGACGAAGCTTCTTATCGTACTCCTTCAGTAAGTTGTTCAGTATTTGCGTTGCGTCCGTTTCATGGGTTCTTGGTGCCAGCATTTGATTCACAGTAACATCGTCGTACTCCTCATCTTCAGATGCAATTGTTTGAGAACTATGGGGATAACAGGTCTCTCTTAGTTTTTCAGATCAAAAACTATTAGCAGTCTGGTCCCATGGAAACGTCAAGATCTTGCATAGACAACCACATAATTTTTTAAAACCTAAAATGGTGGTCGAACTCGGGTATCAGTGGGACTCGCCTTTGTGTTTGTCTATTGTTAAATCTCAAATAAATAGTTACATACAGTATATGTTGACATAAATTTACATATAGCCATGACTTATGTATCTGATAGAGCTAGGTCGTTTATTTAATTGCTTAAGTCATTAGTTTTATTTATCCTAGTTGTAATATACATTTGAACTATAATTACAAGTTGGAATATGATCGTGCGCACATAACTACATTAATGTGCTTCAAACAGCATCACTTCTCTTCACTACGTCGAGTATTAAAATGTTGCACAAAATGTAAATTGACCCAACATTTCGCGCAAGCAAATTCGGTTACTAGGGTAACCTGTAATCACCGATCAGTTTAAGGACTTTCAGGTGATTACAGCATAGAAGAGCCTAGATTTCAGTCTTTAGATAATCAATCCCGAAAAATAATAGCTACAATTAACAACAAATAAGTCTAACATCACTTTAAGCTTGTTTTAGGACCGTAATGTATGTTGTAAAATTAAATAAAACAGAGGTGAATATGACGTTTGATTAACTTTTGAAATATTTTAAGGAAAAATAAACTTTTCTCTTATGGTCTCATGCACATTGGACATAAAGTACCCAACAGCCGACATGCGACAACGTGATTTAGGATGCTACACATATTTCGCTCTTCACAGTTGCAATTATAATGGAAACAGTGGCACTTACCATGCATGGAACACTGAGAGAAGTAAGAAGCAGACCAATAATTTGGTCGACATGTTTAGGTGAGGCGGATTTCGAGTTCAGTGTGACATGGAGCGGAGCTGCGCGGAGCTTCTGGAGAGAAAAAGAAAAAAAGGAACACGGCTTCAGCCTGTCCACCAGGCTACAAAAACTACGGCGTGGAAATTCAAAGAAAAGTCAATGCTTTTATTCCGACTGGGATCAAAATAACCTCTACTGCACTGACCGGTGCTTAAAGTTCACTAAAACTGGCAATTAATTGCTTGCAATAAAACGGCAGCCCCTCCTCCTGCTGGAAGTTCTACCTTCAGTAGGACTAACAGATGCTAAAGACACGCTGACGTTCACGGAGGTTGGGCGGAAAAACTCGCAAAAGTGGATCTTCTCCCGACTTCACTTCAATTAAAATGGTTTGCAATTATGCCTTAAAAGAATATTTATTGTGTTATAAAGACAACATCCTATGATGCGTTCCGGTAAAGATTTTTGTTTTGGATTGACGACACAAAGTCTGGATAGTCTTTTTCCACGCCAAAATAACATTCCTCATTATTTAAAGGACCTACACCGCTAATTAAAGGTTATTTTTCACACAGTAAAAGCTATCAGAGAAGTATTTCGGAACATTTATTTCGAAGAGTGTAGTGGATGCGCTGGAAGACCCTTACCTCAAATTACGTCATATAAAATGGTTTTTCAACTACGCTTTCTTAAAAGCTGAAACCATCTTCTATTCTGCAGTGATTCTCCCCTTTTCTCTATTCGAATCCTTTTAGGAGCGGTTTAAAACTGCGAATCTATATTTGACAAAGATCATCTTAGCAATTATCTGAACGACTGCGGTAGAAAATCTTTATTGACGGGGAACAATACAAGGTGTTAATTAAAATATGCATTGTTTTTGTTTTTGTTTTTAAATAATCGCACTTAATTGTAATAAGAAACAAAAGACAACGTCATCAGCCGATTTGAAAAAGAATGAATGAAAGTAAGTAATGCAACAGTAAAGTTACTAACTGCAACATTACTTACCTGTACTCTGTTCCTCAAAGGAGAAGCGTTTAATTCATTCTTCGCAGTAGTCGCCCATTTACCAAAAACTCCATCGCTAAAAACAATCCACATGTGAACGTTCATTCGTGCACTACAGGCAGCTGCGTCTTATTCAGCACAAGCGTGCAGGTGGATGCTTTCTCCATTCTGTTCTTTATCGAATGCATTAAAATCCCGTATTTCACCAACCCCAAGCTTGAGGTTAGTGCAAGCTGTGAAACACTGACATTGTTTCTTTAGGTACATGCCTCTCATTGAAAGTGAAGAGACGCAATTGTCACATATGCGCTATAATTTTGGAGGTGTAGAGACAGTCGGAAGGAAGCGCGCACAATTCCCGCTCGCCCACGCACCAAGAGGAGAGAAATACAGCTGAAGCTAGTCCTCTACCAAACTAAACCGTCTTAAACATATATCATCATAATGGTTCTTTGAGTATGTGACTTCATGAAGAAACTATCAATCGCTATACTGTAGAATCTCTGAACTATATTAAACGTTCTTAAGGGATTTTGATGAGGTTCTTTTGAGACTTTGGCATCACAAATTGCTCTTGAATTCAATCAAAGGTTCTTTATAGAATAAACAAAGGTTTTCTATGACATTAGCCAACCCCTGATAATCTGGCAGTCTGAAATATCCTTTTTGAAAAGGATTTAACATAAAAGGAAAAAAAAATACAGGATATAAATTGAGCAGGATGAACCCTAACCTGTCCGTTTTAGCAGGATGTAGGCCACATAAAAGTAAAGGTCAGACCCATTTCGCCTCTCTCTGAAGTTCTGAATTGGTCTTGACATCGTGGTCAGACGAGCATGTAAAATCCAGCGGCAGATGCATGGCACACTATCCTCTTGTGGTTGATTACAGTAATGCAGATAGCCTAAATCAAAAGGTAGAAGTCCACCAAATGATCAGTCAATTCAAAACAAAAATACAGAATAATTCTAGGCGGAGACTCCACTAGGGACTGGTATATCGGTAAAGCTTGAGCTTAAACTTGTACATCCTCAAAGATAAAATGACGATGTGCTTTTGGAGAGTGAGTCAGTTGATGTCCAATCAGTGGTTGTAATCTAAATTTGTGGAACACTTCCATTCTCCCTTTATAATTTCAAATACTATAAACTTTAATGCTGAAATAAAAAGAAATAGTCAGATCTCACTCAGGACTTGCAGGAATAAGCAGAATTTCCTGACCATGGGAAGACACCCGTGCTGCTATTCCAGAGGATTAAAGGTTTAAAGGTCCATTGACATGCTGTGCATTATTGTGTGAGGGATGAATCTGGTATATTTGAGTGCTTCAGCATTTGCTTTATGTGTACTAAAGCACACAAGAAACCTTCTGGATTCTGTACAAGCAAGGCCATGAGAAGTCAATTAAACCCCAGACTGGCTGACACGGAAAGAGGCAAAGATAAGTAAGGGTACCATATTCAAAAACACTGCAAATTATTTTGACCATGATTAATAACTTTCATTAATCCATGTAGTTATTTCCCTCTAGTTGATGCTTGACTCCTTTGGCATGAGAGATCTGATGAGTCACAGGTAGGCTATAAATGAATGAAAGCAAAGGGTTACTTTTAGCATAAGTTTCACACATGGCACTTGCCCTAAGTGCCCCACTGGATGACTAAACAATGTCATTCATGGCCAGCTTTCATTTATTCATTTTAGCATGCTAGACACTCCCACAAGCTTTTGCTCAAAGCCATAGCCCATTTGAGTGGAGCGGCCATTTAAGTGAATCCAAATCCTTCACAAACAGATGTTGCCAGATGTTGCCAGCACACAAGGCCCAGGCAGAGATTCAACTTCCATACGTTCTACTCCAGAAACTCCAGTTTGCATGAGTGTGCATTCATGCATGCCAATGTGTGCGGTTGTAATCCCAGGAGTAACTGGAGAATCCGTCCTTTCCCACAGCAAAGGGGTCGGCAGCAACTGTTCCATTTGAAATATATAACACAAAGGTTCTTGTGCATGAATCTCTCTGCCATCATCCTGTGTAGAGCAACCATAAACATGCTGAATAAAAACAGTTCACTGCAGCCAGGGAAAATCAGTAGAGTAATTAGTATATTTGGTCTTGAAAGAGTTTGCAACTTCCAATTTCAGGTTTGCTGGATGAAGTCATGTACAGTACATCCCATGTGAAATCTTTTGGTTGTCAAATTCCTAGGACTGAACAAAATGCAACAACCGCCACATATACTAAACAGTTTCATGTTCTATCGATTGGGGTGGATTTTAAAGTAACACAAAAATTAGTTCTCTCACCAGATAAGCAAAATGTCAGGCAAGAAACATACCAAGCATGAATTTATTGCTTCAGACACATGTATGCTTTACATGACAGCTGTACAGTTCTGAAATCATTGATTCTTCATCAAGCAGGTGTGCAACTTGCCATCCACCCTTAAAAGCCCTGATAGTTGGAACACAATCATTTCAGCTGAAAAGATAATGGCTGTTCTAACTGGCCTTTCAGTAACCTGCAGAGTTACTGAGCTTGCGTTCATCAGTTTTTCCATTAAATCTAGGACCATAAATTCACTGTCACTACAATGATCCCAGTGTAACAGTGGAACATTTCAGGAATATCATGCCAAAAAGGTATATGAAGTCCATGAAATTTTACCGCATGAACGGCGTTATGTGTTGTAGCATGGCTGTCATGAGTGAGAACTCAGCGTAAATGTAGGTTGTCCTCATCACATGTGTATGTCTTTCTATAACTCACCTAGTGTCAATCACAGCTGAAAATCTCTGCCAGGTACTCATCTTACTTTAGCAATACTTACAACATCACCACCTGCTTTTACTCTGACACCCTTTCTCCAACTTTTCCGTGTTTTATGCCATGTTTAGGACCAACGTTGGGTGAATGCATACTTCAGCCTACTCGAATAAGTGTTTGACTTTCAATGTGACTTTGATTCTGCAAATGATCAAGTCATAAAGATTAATTTCCTAATAGTCGCCTACTAGTAGTAAGATGGAAAAAAAGTCTTTGATGCCTGAACATGTAAGGCTTCTCAGAACTCTCTTTGAGCAGATTTTTTTGACCTAGACACAAAACAGGAAAAGGAGAAAAAAAGCATCTAAAGCTACACCATGATAAATAACTTCATAAGCAATTCAGTACTGGCAGGAAAACAAGAAAGTCATGATTATGGCAACATGAAAACAAGCCATAGTCTATTGAAGCTCAAGTCCACACTATTCAATGATACAACCTGCAGTTCCACCGCTGGAATTCAAGCTTGTATTAATAATTCTTTAGCTGGACGTTAGCATAGCATCGTAACAAGACATTCAGTCCCTCTCAACAAGGGTTAAGAGCTGACGGTAAAGCAAAGCCTATATACAAGTAATTTGAAAGTCTCAACTGCAACCCGACCTTCTTTACTCTACATACTGCGGTATTAAAGAGCAAAGTTTTAAAAGCTGCCACTAGAGGGCGAAATGCAAGTCGGCCCGTTAGTTCAAAATGGCTTTAAGCTTTAATAAAGAGAGTAAAATGAAAATGGATTCTAAATTCTTTTTACAAAGGAAATGCTGGAGATTTCAGTGCACTCGTATGGTGTCATCTCTCGGAAGGCAACACTTTTAGCATGGCTATTTTTCTGCTTTGCAACACCACTCGCTGCTTCAAATGCTCAAGCTTAACAAACTTAAACACCGGAAGCCTCAAGTTCTTGGGTACAAAGCATGGTTTTCATTATAAGCATCGTTACAGTAGAAAAATGTGGAGTTTTTTTGCATAGCATTTGGCATTGCTGTACTTGTTATTATGTACATTTCACTCACAGATACATGTAGATGCCAAATGCAAGATTGTATTTGTCATAACACATTTGAAAACTGATTTGTCATGAGTGAAAACTCTTGCTTGCGTAGGGTACACTGTAATATAAGGAAAATGCAACAATCACCTATGAAATCCTAGTATAAGAGTAATATACAGTAGAAATTCAAGGCAGATATGGCAATAATTTTCCCACAGAGCTTTGAATAAATCATGCAAACTTGGAAAGAAGAAAGGGAAAGATTACAGGAGAGCTTGTCAGACAGGTTGCGGGACGAATAGACGTTTGGCATCGGTTCTGTTCCTCACAGGATCAGTTTATTGCGATCACGGACAGCAGGACGGAGGAGAGGACACAAAGGGGCGTACGTGGGGTCGTGGTGGTGGCTGCGGGTCATTTTTATGTGGGCTTAATGACCGGTTCCCTGTTGAGGTACGTGGCCCAGTAGACCAGGTTGAAGGTGCCGAAGAGCACTGGGAACACTATCCGGGACATTTTGTCGATCTTGCTGACGCTGTTGTAGGTCTTTTTGGGGTCCATGGCTGCCTTGCTCTCTGCACTTTTCATCTGAACGGCCGTGCTGTTGGAGATGGTGGCGATGGGGGCGTCCTTGGTGATGTTGGGCGTAAAGTTCACCCCGGCAGAGCAGGCGTTGTTGGGCTTCTTGGATAAAGCCAGCGGATCTTTTTTCTGTGGTTGAACACACAAAGAAACATGCAAAGAAAGTGAGTCTGTAACACAGCCATGACTTTTAAATTGCAGCTGCAAGAGTGCGAGGTGCTGTGACTTCAGCTTTTCTGACTGTGCAGATAATGAAGCGTTTTGAAGGTGGTAGATTTCTTGTTAGAGGGGAACAGTGCTGTTAACATGGATCACAAACTGAATAAGAGACAATAACCTCCGTCGAGCAAGTTGAAAACATTAATTAATAAAGAGGCACCACGGTAATGGGTGAAAAGAGACTCTGATTTAAAAGGACTTGCCAGCAGACTGAAGCAAACTTGTCTAATCGCCTCAGTGCCAACAAAGCGTGCAAGTCAGAATGACTTAAGATGTCTATTACAAGTGAAATAGCATCAAGGTTTTATTTTGAAAATCCTTCTCTGCTTGACTTCCGCTCGACTCTGCCCACGCACACACACAAGGCTGAACTCACAAAATGACACAAGGTCATCAACACTATTAAACTCCAGCATTCACACAAGCTTTGCTCATTAGTCCGTGAAATGTGGGTTGTTTCTGTGAGTGAGTGGGATGGGCCAAACAGACTAGTGTGAAGTCAGATGAGACTTGCTAATATCAACCTCAAATCTATCTCCTTAGAATATAAGATCCTAATTTAGAATTTAGGGCGGCACGGTGGCGCAGTGGTAAGCGCTGCTGCCTCACAGCGAAAAGGTCCCGGGTTCGATTTCCGGGTCGGTCGTAGGGCCTTTCTGTGTGGAGTTTGCATGCTCTCCCCGTGTTCACGTGGGTTTCCTCCAGGTGCTTCAGTTTCCTCCCACAGTCCAAAAGCATGCACTGTAGGTTACTTGGCGACTCTAAATTGGCCCGTAAGGTTTCAGTGAGAGTGTGATTGTGTGAGTGTGTGTGCCCTGCAGTGTGTTGGCGCCTGCCCAGGGTTGGTCCCCGTGTTGCGCCCGTAAGTCCCCGGGAATAGGCTCCGGTCCCCCGCGACCCTGGTAGGGATTAAGCGGTTTGGATAATGAATGAATGAATGAATGAATGAATGAATTAATTAATTAATTAATTAATTAATGAGTTTAGAATAAAATTTTTAACAGCAGAATGAGTACTCATGAATGATGAATTCTTCTGTTCAGAAAGATATACTGGTTGCAATGCAAATCTTTCCATCATTTTAAGTTTAGCAATTTAATGGGATCAATTAAATTGCTAAGAGCAAAGGAAACTTAAAGCAGTAGAGTTCCGTGGGAGGGAATGAGGGTTCGGCCCAGTGCCTGGTCGTGTAGGTGGAAGCGTGTTGCTATCGAGTTGTGGGGAAATATCGATCAGCTCTGTGTTTAATGCCTCACTCCATTTTTATCCTATTTTTTTTGTCATGTTCAGTGTCACTGGGCCTTGCGCTTGAAATCACCTACAGTGGGCAAATTGTGCAAGGTCTTTCTTCACTCATCTGCTTCGGTGTGCTGCTAAATATTACACCTCAACACAAAGAATGAAACAATCTCTTGTTGCCCTGTGCCGCTGTGCAAAATTTACTGCAGTGTTAGAACGCACACCACATTTGAGTTTGCAGGCAACTCTGTAGTAGATCCAATTGTGACCTTCAGAAGCAGGATTGCCGTTTATAGACAGATGTAGACAGTGCGTTATAGGTTTTAGTTGTGTTTCAGATAACTGTGTAACTTAATCAATAATTTAAAATATGTATATATTTGTATATATATATATATATATATATATATATATATATAATGAAAATATCATAATTAAATATATAATGCAAAATGTAAGAGTGGTTTTGCTGTATGTCTGCAGTCTCTTAAGAAATGCCATCTCTCAATGGAGCTATTTATGGCATTACTAATAGATTACTTGACATTTGAAATTGTCGTCAATGTCTGAAACATTAAAGAATAAAACACGTTTCCGTTCTACAGTACAGTTATGGATGTTAGTACTGGGTAATGATCGTCTGTGGTTTTCAATAATAGGGGCAAGAGTGTATTACGTAATTCTAATAAATGCATGTAATGGCTTTTCTTGTGCACACTGCAAATAGTTCTCATGATGTGACTTATGAATGAGGTTTAGAAGATTAGCGGAAGTCATACTGACTGGGCTTTGAGCTCAAATCATTATGTTAATATACTCACATATTTACCTTAATAACAGTAACAATATTGAGGGTCGACCGGTTATCAGCCAGGATGATTATCGGGGGTTGATATTAGGCATTGTGCCGATTATCGTTATTGGTGTTTAATTTTGATCATCACCAATATTAAGTAATTACAAGATGGGCTACTGTGGCTCCACTTCCGTCTCTTCTCTCTGTGCCGTTTGCTCTCGATTCGCTGCTTCATTTAAATTCCCGCCCACGACAGCATCTGATTGGCTATATATCACAGATAGTAGTCAATCAACGCTGAAGCAGTGTTGTCACTCACACCACACTCACACACGAGCGTTGCGTGAAGCTCCGAGAAGGAGAAGAGGAGAGTTTCAGCTGAGCTTGGTGTTTGTAACATTCAAAATTTCTTTTTTGTGTATCGGATCCAAATATTGGTTATCGGCCCCGTTAACTAGCACAATAAGGTCAGATACAATAAGGTCAATGCAAAACTGTTAATATCAACATGGTTCCTATCTTAAGATTATTTGTCCTTTTAAACACCACAGCACACAGTGCTCTATAACCAAATGTGACCTCTGCATTTGACCCCTCCATGTAGGAGCAGTGGGCAGCTAACATGGACAGTGCCCTGAGACCAGTGCTTGGGAACGGTACCTTGCTCATGAGTACCTCAATGGCACTTTTACGTGTCCGGGATTCACCACAGTGACCTTTCGATCACGGGGAGAAAAACTCTAAATGTTCCTCTACCAACTGCCCAAAATTATGCTATGATTGTAACAATAAGAAAACACACACACACACACTTACCTTGGGGTGCTGAGCCTCCATAGCCTTTTTGCCATCCCAGGCCCAGCTGCGCTTGGTGAAGTAGTTGACGGTGGCGAACTCGATCAGGGCAGAGAAGACGAAGGCATAACACACAGCAATAAACCAGTCCATGGCTGTGGCATAAGCCACCTTGGGGAGGGAGTTACGGGCACTGATACTGAGCGTGGTCATGGTCAGTACAGTGGTCACACCTGAGGAGGCAGAATGTGAGGAACTCATAAATCATATGTGATGTTTTTACTGCCCAGAGTAAACCAGAAGTAGTTCTATAACAGTTCCAGCTGTTTTTATAAAGCGGTTCTGGGCTTCATTCACCAACCTTTTTTTTAAGAAGAATTTTTTTCCTTATAAGTGAGCGAGTTAATATTTGTCATTGTGAACATGGCACAGCACAGCATAGGACACTGCACCACAAGCAAATGTGACCTCTGCCTTTGACGCATCTGTGAAGGAGCAGTGGGAGCTCTACCAGCACCCGGGAAGCAGTGCTTGGAGACGGTGCCTTGCTCATTAGAACCTCAGCGGTACCTTTCCAGGATTTGAACCAGCAACCTTCCAAACACAGGGCGAACACCCTAACGCTGCCAACTGCCCCAAACCCACTTATGCAGTTTTCATGACGAATCTTACATTCACTAATGTCTTCTTATGTCTTTTTTAACGTGTTCCATTAGTTTACTGTGTTTAAACGACAAAAATTGATTTTCTATTCTGAATTTGCAGCTAAAAAGAAGGGCATTGTTAGTGTAACGGTTAGGCTGTTCACCCCAGGATCACAAGGTTGCCAGGTTTGAGTCCTGGACAGGTAAAGGTAACACTGGGGTACTCATGGGCAAGGTAGCGGCCCCAAGCACTGCTCCCGGGTGCTGCACATGTCAGGTGACCACTGCTAATTCACAGATGGTTGCGGTGCACTGTGTGCTGGGCTGTGGTGTGTTCACAAGGACAAATAATCACTCACTTTCAAAATGCATGATCACTGAATAACATCAACTTTTCTTAAAGAAGTCTTGAAAAACTTTACTTTCTTTTTAGCATAAGAATTCAAGTGAATCCGAGGCATATAAAGTACAAAATTATTAATGGCAAACCATATACAGAAAACAATTTAAAGGCCCTACAGAAATGATCTTGCGTGATATATTCAGATTATTGCGATTATTATTGCATTAAAAGTTTTGAGCTTCAATTTCATTACATCTGTTTATCAACTAGAGACCTCTTACTCTCATCTGTTTATGTCTAAGGTGCCTTTTGCGTATTGCACGAGTCTGAGTGTGTTTTAATGTGTGAATTCCTGGCAGATGGATCAGAATCAATGCCCACGTTCATTATTGAAGAATCTGTGGGGAAGTGGGCAGCAAATTCCGAAAGAGTGGTTTTAGCAGATTAGCTCTTCATTCAGTCTGTCTGTGCCACTCAATTCCCATTTCCATTTTGATGAGAATTATCAATGTATTAAGCACTAAATTAATTAACAGGAGAGACGAGCACCAGCTGAAATCATTAAGGTCAAAGATGAGTGAATTCCCAAAGGAAACGCAAGTGCAACGCAAAATAACGCTGCTTTCCGGAATAAGGGTCTCACAGACTTTGTTGTAAGGAGGGTCTTTGAGGGTTTCCTGCATTACACCGGGCACTGACCGAAGACGGTCCTGGCAGGAACAGACTCGCGGTTGAGCCAGAAGGAGACTTGGGACAGGATGACAGTCATGAAGCAGGGCATGTATGTCTGGATGACAAAATATCCAATCTTCCTCTTCAGGTAGAAGTGGGCCATCATCACCGTGTATTGACCTGTAAGACGAGACAGTGCACAGAGTGGGTGAAGAGAAGGAGAAGGGATAGAAAAGTGATAGAAAGATAAGCAGGCGGGGGCAGAACAGACATAGGAGGGAGGGATGGAGAGAGGGAAGGAGAGTGATTAAACTCTGGGGGATAAGTGCAACCTATCTGAGAGGTTTAGAGAGAGAGAATGTGAGAGATAGAGATAGAGAGAGATGTCCCTCTTTTACCACTTTTAATACAAATAAGAAATGTGCTAGAAATTGCTGCAGACTGCTGCCCATCTGTAGCCAAATTAAAATCCAGACAGTCTCATCAGCACCAAATAGTGGTCAGAGCCTGTAACGTCTGATCTAACAAGAGCTTTGCTCTTCTGTCCGACATGATCAGCTCTTTAGAAGTGTTTTCAAAATAATAACTTGGAGTAACACGTCCACCATATTACCCAGACATGTAAAGCAACTGAACACCTCATAAAATATATTGCTGTACATTTTATAAATTGTTCATTATGCAACAACAATTTATTATGCAAATGCTAACTTCATGGCCTTAAAAAGTGAAATGAAGATATTTTTGTTCCTGGGCCTTGCACATCGACTGCTTTCCAACTTCACCTTCATACTCGGGTTTCACACTCCACTCCGAGACGTCAGAAGGCAAAATCATTAATGGGAATAAAAGAATGAATGCAGGAGGGAGTAGTGGGGGGAAAAACATCATCTATCCTGTTAACCAAGCAAAGATTGCATTCGAAGCTTTTAAAAAATCCTTTTGAGCCACAGAGTCTGATAAACTATAGAAAATCCACTGATGACTGCTGCTTTCTCCTGGCAAAATCCGATTTTTGTGTCCCACTAATCCCTTGTCACAATCTGCATCCTGCATCGCTCTCTCTCTCTCTCTCGCTCTCTCTCTCTCTAGCTCTCTCTCTCTCTCTCTCTCTCTCTCTAGCTCTCTCGTTCTTTCTCATAGACATACCCTCCCAGGCAGGCCAGGCCAGTACTTGCATGGGCAAAACGCCGTGTTATCCAACGAACCGGACAAGAGGACGACCGAACACCAGCCCCAGAACGCAGGAGCTCAAGCCAAATGCGGTAACGGAGAGGCCAGGCTAACCGGACACCTGTTCTGATGAATTTCAAACTCTATTAAGAGCAGGATCTGAAGGCAAAGTTTGGCCGGCGAGCTTCAGAATGGCTGCGATGGTGACCGCAGCCTCACCAAGAGGGGCACACCAACTGCAACCTGTTCGCTCCTATCCTGAACTCTCATGACAAGGCGGACAGCACGTCTCATTTCAGAAAGCCTGCTTCTTTGGGTGTGCCACGCTGGACGGGACTCTGAGAGGCGTCAAACATGAGACTCTGGTGGATCTTACTGCTCAGCTTTTGGAGTGTTTATGGGGAACTACCATTCATAGCGGAGAACAACGCTGCCATGTTGGTCAACTGGTGAGTGGGTTTCTTCTGCAACCACAAATGCTTACGCTTTAGCCATTAAATCAGCCTGTTGGTCTTTTTAAAGGGCTTAAAAAAAAAACCAAAGATAATGTGGTGGCATAACTGCACATCTTCGCACTGCACCAGGAGTGATGGAATGCTGACATTTTCACTGGCAATAATTTCACATCACTTTGGCAGCTTTGTGTTAAGGTTCCTTTTTTCCCGCTCTCCCACTCTTCTATCCGCCTCCTCCCGTCACTCCCCCTTCGCATGGTTTCTCGGTTTAGCCGCTAATAACTCGTGCTGCGAGGTCACCGCGAATCTATTCTTGACTTGGTAAAGAGGGTTTGCACCTCAGATTAGCAGCACTAATAGCCTCCTAACCTTTACCCAGCAAAGCGACCGGAGTAACGAAGACAGTAAAAGAAGGAGAGATGCGTGAGGATCCAAAGTCAAAGAAAGGGTTACAAGGGCCTCCTTAGGACCAGATGAGGCCACGTTAGTCTCCATGTTAGCCTTTGTTTCGACAGCTGACCACCTGAGGATTTGGTTAACTTTCAGTAAACAGAGAGCAGAGTTAGTCATGGGACACATGGGACTTAAGAGGCACAATGTGGCCATGTTTGCATGTGATCTGGGCAAAAACAACATGCTAATGAAGATGAGATGAAACCGTTCCAGCGTCCCAACCCATATATGTCCATCGGTAGAGGCGGAAGAGGGGGAAGCCGCCCCCCAAAGCGCATCCTGTAATAACCCCTTGGCTGGAGACAGCTATGATAAGAGTGTATTACCACTCCTTTTTACATAACCGAATTAAGCAGATGCCGCCTGGTTGCCCCTCCTTCCTTCCCCCTTTCCCACGTGCCCCTGGATGGCCGCATCCAATCACGACCCACTGACGTTGGTAAAAGCACAACTGATGTGGAAGCACATGGATTAACCCTCCAGACCCAACGGCTCAGCACAGGGATAAGTGTTCTTTCCTCCCTCCCTTCCTCCCTCCCTCCCTCTCTCTTTATTACTTCCCCTCCCTCACTCAGGCTCTAGAGACAGCTGGCCGTGAGTGGGAGGTGTTCTCAAATCCTCGCCATTCATTTGTCATCCCCGTCCAGCTTGATTTTATAAGTGCTTTGCTTCTCACACTGGCATTGCAAAATCACAGAAAAGCAGAATCAGATTTAAAATCTTGAGAACGTCACTAAATGTGCTAGCTCCAATACCAAGGCTATTGAACAGGTAAAAGGATGTGATTCGTATAGGACACTCACATATAAATGAAAATGGCACAAATGACGGACTGTTCACTGTTACATTCGCATATAACATGTTTTGCGGCACGTGAGAAGTAGAGGAGGATACGGCTCGGTCACGGCACCAGTGACGGAGGAGATGACAGCTAGATGCTGGTATGACTGACAGCTGTGACGGAGGATACAGGCATTTCAGAATCAGTAAACATTTCTTACCTCTGCTGGTGTTGATGTCCTCTGTGCCAGCTGTCTGGCCAATTAGATGGTACTGGTTGAGGCGTGATCCCTCTTCTGCCACCACCACAGACTTGGCAGGGTCTTGGGTCCACTTGTAAACAACCTCTGACACCGGGTATGCATCTGAAAAGTGAAATTTGTCATTGTGAAAACACCACAGCACATAGTGCACCACAACCAAACATGACCTTGGCATTTGATGCATCCTTGAAGGAGCAGTGGGCAGCTAATCGGGAGCAGTGCTTGGAGACGGTACCTTGCTCATGAGTATCTCAGTGGTAACTTTACCGGTCCTGGGATTCGAACCTACGAGCTTCTGATCACGGGGCGAGCACCCTACCGTTGCGCCACCAACTGTCCCACTTACACGTTGTGAAAAGAACACATCTCACTTATAGCCAGTAGATACAAGCTTAGCAGGTAGAAACATCACTGACTAGTGTCTGAATGTGCCATCCACGTTATAACCTATCGAACAAGAATTAGCTTCATCTTATCAGACCAAGAAAGTATTCCTACAGTGCAGAAAATAATGGCTTTCTTCCCAAGCCAGCGAGAAATGCTTGTCCGCCTACGCCAAGTCGAGAATTAATGGTGATAAATTTAATCAGCGTCCGTGTTGCATAATGAGATCAGAGTTTAAGGTGAGACAAAAGAGCCATTTGAAGGCACCTGAGATTCTGATTAACACAATGCGATTCGCTGGGGCATCCCATTAAAACCTGAATGAGCAATGTCAACACACCGGCGTGCTCGACTTAGCAGGCAAAGCAATCTAGCGCAGTGTTTTCTAAAAATAATCCTTGGCATTCATTTTATCTGGACGTTTGCTGTAATTAAGCCTTGCATCCGCCAAACGGCTGTACGGACGTTGTGTATGGTGTTAAGATCCTGAAAGTAAACCACAGTATTTTCATA
The DNA here is from genome assembly GCA_032718565.1 of Distichodus sexfasciatus. Taxonomy (NCBI): domain Eukaryota; kingdom Metazoa; phylum Chordata; class Actinopteri; order Characiformes; family Distichodontidae; genus Distichodus; species Distichodus sexfasciatus. The sequence continues at coordinate 7,842,637 of JAVGVS010000003.1, forward strand.
AAGTTCAATCAAGAGAGAGAACAAATCTCTGGTGCACGCAGTGGTCTATTTGGCCAGAACAACGGTGTCTTTATAGTATTCTCCTTTTTCACTCTTATCTCTCGGCCCAATCCCCCAGCACACTCCATCATGGCATCCAATCTCTAAAGCGATCCATTAATCCTGCCACTCTCATGACGGATGTCTCCAGCGCAATTAAGATTGACTCCAGCCATCCAGACGGTGGGATTATTTTGGCTGTGGCATTTCCTCTCACATTCACACACACACACACTCACACTCCTCTCGAAGGACAGGCAGACTGCCATACGTCGAGTGACCCGTTCTTCACTCAGCAGAGGAAGGAAGATCTGCTTTCTCCAAGTTAGTCACTCCTAATACTTTTTCAACTCTGCACTGAATCAGGTGAACTGTGAGTGTGCTTTAATTTCCCAACAAGGCCCGAGGCTAAACAAGACGTGCAACCTTATATAATTGCTTAATTACATTAAATTGTAATGAACTCATCATGAACAAACTTAATTAAAACTTTAAGTGTAAGCTGATAGTCAAAGCACAGCTCAAAGTGAGTGCTGCCGTTGCTGTGTAATTTTTTTTTAACCCAAGTACATTATGCAAGGTATAATTTGGGTGAGCAGCTTGCCAGGACTTTGCCATGCTTGAGTAAGCTTACCTGCACTGCTCAGTGCGAGAGGGCCTTTTAAGGACAAGTCCTGCTATTCCCTAAGACCATGGAATGGACGTCTCAGCGTAGTTTAAGTCAGGACAGGATATATATAAAAATATATATAAAAATATGGTTTGTCAAACTAAACATGTTTCTACTCTAGACTATTATTCTATTATTACAGGCTATTATTAATATCTATTAAGATCAATATAGCAAATTTAAACAGAGTTTAAACAGAGTTTTAGGTTCATATCGGCATCAGTGTGCGGCATCAGGAAATGCGGTGACGTCAGGTTTCAGGCGACGTTTGTTTACGTTGAAGACTGAAGATGGATACTGTCAGAGCAGCAATTCTCATCTCCCTTATTCAAGATATCTGTGCTTGTTTGCACCTGCTAAAGTTAAAAAGCAACTCGACTTCCCTATCTGTCCATACAAAGCACCCGATATTCACCATTGTTTATGAAGCAACCGGATGTAAAGGTCATTGTACTCGGATTTAATTCTGACGTGGTTCTATGCAGCTCTCCACTGCATATTTATCCGGATTCATGTCTACAGAGATATTTCTGAAAACGGTTTCATGTGTTCAAGTAATTTTCGAAAACGGAGGAGAAAAAATATCTGTTTTTATAAATACCCAGTTACATGTTTACGGGGCCTGAGTAACATACATGTTATATACAGCTGTTATACACAGCTCATTTTAGTGTTGTGTGTTGTAGTACTCGAGTCCGGTCTTGTCTCAAGACCAAGTCTCGGTCTTGTCTCGGACTCGGCCGTATTTGTAATCCGCCTTGTCATGGGCTCGGACAAAGAGGACTCAGGATTTTATTTTGCGTTGTATATTAATTAGTGTTTTTATAACTCAGAATCCCTTTAACTTACAGAAACCATATACATCACAGTGTCAGAATCACAGAACTTGCCGGACATTATATTCATTCCTCTATAAATGAAATTATTTCTGAGTTATTCTGTACACAAAAACTGAAGTAATTGCGTAAAAATGCATTAATTACATGTTTCACGATGTAAACACGTGTGTTAGCACTGGCCACTCTAATATGGAATGTTATCATGTGCAAAAACACGGTCCTCTTCCAGAGAGGCCAAAAGCAGCTCATTTTATAGGTTAAAATCGGCTCATAATTATCCAGAAGTTCATATTCAATTGATCAGAAAATATTTGTCCATTTTATAATGTTAGAGAGGAATCACTATGGAGAAATGTAAGAGAGAAATATTGAATAAACATGGTTAATGTTGCTTAGGCTTTGCATGTTCCACTTATTTGTCATGTGGTGTAAAACGTGCATCGGTCTGGTCTCGTCTCAATGTCGACCCCTCAGAGTCTTCGTCTAGTCTTGGTCTCATCACACTCCGGTCTCAGTTTAGGTGGTCTTGACCCCAGCTCTAGTTCATTTAATACAATACCGCTTCTAGTGAACTTGTAACTTTTGAAGGGAAAGCCTTAGTTTATTAACACAGATTTATTAACAAGGCGTTTTCTAAAATAGTAGACTGCCTATTCACATATTCAGAGTCTAAATATTATACACTCTCTCTCCTTTTGTGTGTGTGCATACAGAGAAAATGGGCAGTACACATGAAGGTGGTGGGTTTGACATTATAGGACATTAAGAGGGATGTGTATATAATAGGATTGTGGCTCAGAAGAGGAGGAACGGGGCATGTACTTGGGTATAAGAGATTTCTTATTATAACCGTGTAGTCTGTGATTTGAACTCAGCAGTCAACAACACACTTTAGCCATTACAGCCTTGAGAAATGCATTAAAATGCCTCTTCCCTCCTGATGGTGAGCTGCTGACTGTGCCAAAGTGGCAAGGAAATAAAAAGTAATCAATCAGTTATAATGATTTGTCATCTCAAAGCAAGGATGAAGGATCATCTACGGTTCTATTCAGCGCAAAATTTAAACAGCTTTTAACAGTTCTCTTGCTGTCCTGCGTGATTAATCTCGCCTGCAGACGGAAACTGACAGGTGGCCTTTACACTGGTCAGTGTGTGTGTGTGTGTGTGTGTGTGTGTGTGTGTGTGAGAGAGAGAGAGAGAGAGAGAGAGAGAGAGAGAGAGAGAGAGTGAGAGTGATGACAGAGGTGAAGGAGAGCAGCAGACCTCACTAAGATCTTCACTCACATACATACTGTAAATTTTGGGAGGCAAGTGCTATAAGAAGGGAAACTATAGCTGTCTGATCCAAGTTATGACATGCTCAAGGCATTTTTGAATATTATATGTTGTGTACATGGCATTTTATATGATGCATGCAAGGTATATTTAGATATAATTTTATGTATTTTATACATCAGACATACTAGTAACTATTTTCTGCATAAAAGACAAAATGTGATATAAAATGCATAACATTTTTAGAAATAATTTCCACCAAAGTTTTTTTCCCAAACTGTAAAAATCTATAAGGAGCAGCAGGGTCAGGGTTAGCACATGGAATAATCCCTCATCAGGTCAGAAGTGGAGCGCTTAGGGGAAACTAAAGCAGCTTTCATTAAGACAGAGCCGCCGTCATGTCCCAACAGGAACTTCTGCACATATATTGCAAGTGTTTAAACTACACAGGCACCTTTTTCTGTCCACCAGTTATAGTGGACAGAAAGAGTCCACTAATAATAAGACTGTGTGTGTCTTTGTGTGTGGGGGAGTGGGTGGACGTAAAGAATATATAAACGTGTGATGTGTTAAAAGAAGGGACGTATGTACATTAACAGGTATGTGGGAGTGTCTGCAGTAAAGCACAAGGTGTACTTAGGACTGTGATGGACATGGAGCTACTGGATACTTCGAGTCCACCAGAATGGACACAATCATTTTAAACATTAACTTTGCTATTTGGAAGAAAATTATTTTTACATCAAATTGAAGCTACAGCAGTTTATGTAATCAGGAATTAGTGTTTGAATTTGGAAAGGAAGAAGAAAAATAAGAAAAGGAACAAAGGAGAAAAGAATGAAATAAGGAACGAAAGAAGAAAGAAAAAAGGAAAGAAAGATGAAAAGAATGAAATAATGAAAGAAGGAAAGAAAGAAAGAAGAAAAGAATGAAATAAGGAAAGACGGAAAGAAAGAAGAAAAGGAAGAAAAATGAAATGAAAGAGAAGAAAAGAAAGAAGGAAATAAGGAAGGAAAGAAGAAAATTATGAAAGGAAATAAAGAAGAAAAGGTGAAAAGAAAAAATGAAAGAGAAGAAAATAATGAAATATGGAAAGATGGAAAGAAAGAAGAATGAAATAAGAAAAGAAAAAAGGAAAGACAGAGAGAAACAATGAAAGAAATAAGGAAAGGAAGAAGAAAAGGATGAAACAATGAAAGAAAAGAAAGAAAGTGAACCATTACCATTATATTTAGACTAATTTCCCTCTTAAACAATCATTTTGAAGTTTGAAGGATGAAACAGCTTCCCCTCGCCCCTCCTCCTCCTCTTACTTAGTCTCACTCTCTTGCTTGATCTCTTCCTCCAGCAGGTAACTGAGGAATGACAGGAGCTCATCATGCGCTGGCTTTTAAAAATACCTCCATGGTGTCGCTCGGTGTAGTTAAACTCCCACACACTGCTGTTTTGGACCTGTCCTTAAAGCCCTCCCTCCTAACCTGGGATTAGTGAGCTCAGAGAAGCCCGTTCCTGCTCTGGCTGCACTGGCCGTTACACTGCAGACACGAGTGTAAGAGTTAGTGAGAGAGAGAGAGAGTGTGTGTGTGTGCGCGCGCGCGTGTGGGAGAGAGAGAACCATGCTGCAAGTATATTAGTATTCTGTATATCAGCCTACCAGATATTTTATTACCTGTATATTTTTATTACTCCCTATAACGTAAGACACACCTTCAGCATGCCCTCATAAGAGATGTATAGGAATGAAAAGGACCTACAGTGTGACTTCCTGGAGGTGAAATATGGTGCCACTACAGACATGAATAGGTCTCACTGCAGGAACCTCTACACAACTCCTTCATCCAGCTCTAATCTGTGATTTATATAAACTGTTTATCCAGGAACTGAAGATGACATTCTACCATTCGATCCAATGGAAGGGCTGCAGTTAGACCAGGATTAGCAAATAGATGCACGATAAATATAACCTAGAAACGTCAGATGTAAATCTATAGCTGATACTTTCATCTTCCGAGATTAAGAGTCTATGAGAGCTACTAAACTATTTTACAGCCAATGACTGTCTTCCATCTTCACCAAGGTAGACTCTATCCATGGGAATGTTGGTGGCGTAACGGTTGGTTGTCCGCTCCGTGATCAGGAGGTTGCATGTTCGAATCCAGGACCGGTAAAGTACTCATGAGCAAGGTACCGTCCCCAAACACTGCCCTTGTTAGCTGCCCACTTCTCCTTCACTGGTGGGTCACATTTGGTTGTTGTGCACTCTGTGCTGTGGTGTGTTCATGATCACAAATAATCACACCCTTTATTATATTTAGATTAATTTCCCTCAAAGCAAATGGACTCTGAAAATATCTATAGCTGACACTTCAGATTAAGAGAGTCTATACGAGCTACTCGAGGAGAGGTGACTCTTTCATATGAAGCAGAGCGCTAGTAGTTTTCAAAGACTCTTCTTTGTCAAGTCGATAGTTTTGTCAGTGTTACATCGGTGTAATGCTGCGCTGTTATTTCTGTAGTTCAAATGAAGATGAATATATGAATCTTTATTTTTCTGTTAAAGAAATTTCTGCTTACAATAATGATATGGGGCGGCGTAGTGGTTAGCGCCACCGCCTCACAGCGACTAGGTCCTGCGTTTGGGTCGGCCATAGGGCCTTCCTGTGTGGAGTTTGTGTGCGCTCCATGTTCACGTGGGTTCCCTCCAGGTGCTCCGGTTTCCTCCCACAGTCCAAAAGCATGCACGGTAGGTTAACTGGCAACTCTAAATTGGCATGAAAGGTGTGACTGGGAGCGTGAGTGAGTGTGTGCGTGTGGCAGATGTAACCTACCCAGGATTGGTCCCCACCTCACGCCCATAATTCCCAGATAAGGCTCTGGTCCCCCGCAACCCCAGTTTAGATGAAGCGGTTCGCATAACGAATAAAAGATTCATAGATAAGATTTTGCATTGAATGTTAAGTTAATTAAAACACTAACTGCCATGGGGGTCACGTGGCAAAAAATTTAAAAAGGGTAACAACGCAGTAGACTTGATGGTGGGTTTTAATGAAAAATAAAGAAAGTACACACTCGATGCAGTCACTCAAAGATATATCCAAAAGTAAACAAACGGCTCAGGGCTCGTGCTCCGCTCAAGTAATCCAGTGCAACTGGAAGTCTCTGTCCAGGAACAACCAGGAAAGATCCAAACCCCCAGCTACTGGAAAACCGAAAGAATCCTAAGTTCCTACTCACGAGAAAGTCCCCAATGAACCGTCAACACGGTTAGCACGAGCCTACAGCATGGAAGAAACACATACGTGAAGCCAGGGAAAATATAACAGAAAAATCCAGGACCGGTAGTGATGGGCTATCTGAAGCCGAGGCTCCGAAGCGCGTATCGAGTATAAGGGGGCGTGGCAGACGAGGCGTGTATCGTTTAAGCAGAAAACCACGTGACCGATGACAAACGAAGCCTCGGTTCGTTACGTCAGCGTTTCATCAAGTGTTAAAAAATAAACAAAAGAAAAATTCTGTCCGATACTGGCTCATATACTCTCCAACAAAACAACCCACGAAGCGCCGGCGGGATTCACCCCCATTTATACAGCAAGCGACACTTGGGATGAAACCATAACGTAACCGAGGCTTTCGTTTGTCATCGGGTCACGTGGTTTTTCTGCTTAAAACGATACACGCTCGGCGCGGGTCAGCCTGCCACGCCCCTTTATACCGATACGCGCCGGAGCTTGCGCGCATTACTATGACCGGAACAAACGAACATCCACAGAACCACAACACCGGCGCACGCGGTGAGAAGAATACGTTGCCAAATACAGCCGATCGGCTAAGTTAAAGTTACAGCAGAACGGCACAATAATAAACTCACAATAATAATAAATAACCAGAATAATAATAAACCAATTAGAACGCTGAACAGAATCATCAAAACCAGGTGTTTGAAGAATATCGAAGCAAACACGCCGATCTAATTCAATCGGTGAACTACTGGGAAGGGGAAATAACGGCGTGCCAATAAAACCCGAAGTATAAGTTTATCTAATGAAGTGAACTACTAGGTAGTGACACGAAGTGCAGACATTTAGAACCGAAGTGCAGGGCGGAGAAGGGAAGTGCACAACTCGTGAAAACTCTAACGTGAGCTTAATTAATATGGAGGAAGACACCGAAATGTGATCCCAAAAAAGACAGACTCTCACCTCCTCAGACTCAGGCTGGCCTCCCGGGATCGCAGTGGCACGTCACACATTAACAAAGTTGTATTCGATATCTAAGGTCTCTTAATAAAAGCAGAAATATAATTATTCAATCATTTCCAAAAAGGGAGCCCATTGTCTTTGCTGGTCTTAGCCTAGGCAAGTGTGCAGGGGTCTAGCCTCAAGTCCTGAATCAATCCCTGCCCATTTGACAGCTACGGTGTTAGGCATTGTTAAAACATTTCTGGTGCAGTGACTCTTAAAAATGATCTTTGCAAGCAGTAGGAGTATGCCTGATATTTATATATATATATATATATATATATATATATATATATATATATATATATATATATATATATATATATGTATATATATATATATATTATATATATTAAATATATATACATACATGTATTATTACATACTTATAAATACTTTTGCTCAAAAGGGTACCCTTATTGAAGCCCCTTGTTACAGCCCAAAATAAGCATTACACAATCTCACCTTCTGCGCCTGTAAATTTCCAAGTTAATCAGGCAATTAAGATGCTAGATTTTAATGATATTTTGATGCTTTTTTTTTTTGCTTTTAACATAATTTAGCACATTCCATTTTCTAGTCCTCCTGAAATGCCTGCTATTATCTCGTCACAGCACTATTCTGACAGGTTGAAGCCTGCACATATTTTTCTGTATTAGATGAAGTCTGCTGCTGCTATAAACCATGTGCCATTGTGTAGTCCTTCAAAGTGCTCGGAGAACAGAAATAAACCCACAAAATTACTCACAACCCAGTCTAAAGGTTTTACAAAAGAGTGGCTCCTTAGATTTCAGCCGATAACAATGCAGACAACTACATTCCCTCTTAACCATAAGACCCAGATGGCAAAGACGGCAAAAAGTTCATCCCACTCTTCAAAAATGAAGACAGGCAGTGTTTTTGCACCATGCGCCACTCAGAAACCCCTTGCCACGCGTCTGTTTGCCTGGTAGCGACTTGAAGGCAGGAGTGAGGGAGCTGGAAGTTTATGCAACTGGACAGGACAGATGGTGCATTGCTGACGGACACGATAAGGGTGCTTGTGGTGGAAGAACATCAAGGCGTCAAAGACACCACGGACAAAGACAACTCATTAAAGTCGCTCTCGTCGGACTTGAGGGCCTTCATGTACAAAGTGACCCGTCTGAGATTTGCTTTTCACATGACGCGCAAGATTTACTGGCCCCGCCACGCTAAAAAGCCATCTGCTGTGGGAAAACGTGCAGATTGCGGAGCCTGCATATCAATTCTTCTCCTCTGTCATCCTGTAATTCAGCCCCGACGAATTGGAAGAGCTAGAATTTTGGTGCCAAAACAGCTTGAATGTGTGGAATGTTGAAAAAGAGAAGAGAAATAGCAGCAAGAAAATGCAGCGAGAAAAGAAAGCAAGACGGGAATAGGTCAAGGATCTCAGCTGAAGGAGGAAAGAAGAAAGCTGCTAGAAAGAGTGACGCACCGAGGGAGCGCCATGTGCGAGATGCCCTCTCGCCCTCAGCTTTCATCTGCAGCAGGAAGTCCTCTAGTCGATATGGAAGGCCCAGCTCTGCAATTACGGCCCTCTTCCCTTTATTCCCAGCATTAGCTGCACGCGCTCTTCCCAGTTTCTTCTCATATAGCGGTCCTAATGTGCGAGACTGAAATATGCATCATCTGCTCGTGGAAATGTGGCCATATGTTTGAAATAGAGACATCGCAATTTGCCATTAGTAGTCTGTCGGCTTGAACTAAATTTTAATGCCTCTGACCTGCCAGAACAAAGACGTAACTGGAAAGCTTTCTATAGTAACTCCGTCCTGTTTATGCGCATCCAAAAAATGCATGTCTCCTCAAATTACAGAGTCCTAGAAAGATGTGCGTCCAAGGAGCTTTAGTGCATGAAGTGGTAATCTCCAACCGCTGGAGGAAATCATACTTATTCAGTACGGAACTGAATGCCAAATAACTAAATAAGCAAAACAAACTTTCATTAGCATCATGCTTACAATAGCCACGTTGCTACATATAAACCGGCGGTTATTTAGCACAGTGTCGGCTCCTTTTGGAAGCGATGACTGTCAAACTAGGCGTCTGCCACTGTTACTCAACCAGTCAAACAAAAGCTGCTGATTTCAGACGGCTTTTATGTAACCCATTTATATAACCGAGCACAGAGCGTCAAGTAAACACTTTTCCGGGCTGATTTTAAAGTTAAATCAAATACTTCTCCTCTAAGATTAGAACAACAGCGAATTCACAGAATTCCTAAAAACAATGGCCGTTACAACATTAACACATTGCAATGCATAGATTTAGACAATCAAGCAAATCTAAAAATGTCTAATTTATGGATTATATTACCTTTCTTGCATTTCATTAGAAAAAGTGCAGTTTCGAAATGCAAATGGTTTGTGGTACATTGTCAGCAAAAAGAGGATGTAGGAGCCCTCAATGCATAATATGCTGGGTTATTTATAGATCTTTAGTAACAATGTTCTCCCCGTTCATAAAACTTTTACCACCAGCATCAAACATTTACTCCACACTATGTAATACGATACTTTAATGTTTATGCGTGTGTGTGACGGAAAAGTTGATGGCCTTATAAATCACTCATAGTTCTTAGGGTTGACATGACAACACAATCACAGCATCCAATTTAGGAATTTCGTCTATCAAGTTTCAGCAACTCTTTCCAGCATTATAACGCATAAAAATCTGTCATTGTGCACCATGCTTTCCACACTTCCCAGTGATATGAGTAGGATTTCTAGTGTAGACTTTATATACAGTACTGTGCAAATGTTTTAGGCAGGTGTGAAAAAATGTGTAAACAAAGAATGCTTTCAGAAATATAAATAATGATTGTTTATTTTTATCAATTTACAAAATACAAAGTGAGCGAACAAAAGAAAAATCTAAATCAAATCAATATTTGGTCTTACTACCTTTTGCCTTCAAACCAGCATCAATTCTTATAGGTACACTTGCACAAAGTCAGGGATTTTGTAGGATTATAGCCATTATATTATTTTGTAGGATTATAGGATTATAGATCTGTGGTTAGTTCTCCAAGATGTTTGGAACAACCTACCAGCCGAGTTCCTTCAAAAACTGTGTGCAAGTGTACCTAGAAGAATTGATGCTGTTTTGAAGACAAAGGTGGTCACACCAAATATTGATTTGATTTAGATTTCTCTTTAGTTCATTCACTGCATTTTGTTGATTGATGAAAATCAATGATTAACACTTCCATTTTTGAAAGCATTCTTTGTTTACCGCATTTTTTCACACCTGCCTAAAACTTTTGCACAGTACTGTATGTATTATTTTAATAGATTGTCTGTATAGTTTACTCATATTCAACTGCTGCAGATCTAATGCAAAAAGACATTCCAGTACCGTCACTGTAGTTTGTCCCTTTCGCTTGACTGCTGTTGCAATATTGCACATATTATTGAATACCTCTAGTAACTAAAACTGCACATTTTCTACTAGTTTAGACTTGATATTTTATAGTTTATTTATCTATGTATATTGTATGTGCCTCCCTGTGTAGAAACTGGAGCCCCGTCGTCTCGTCTCTCTGTATACTTGTATATAGCTATGATGACAATGAAGTTTACTTTGACTTCTAGAGCCAATGATTTAGTTTAGTTTAGTTCTTAATGGTTTCTTGAACATGGATTAAGTCTAGTCTTGGACTAAACTGCAGTACCAATGGAGATTTAGGACTGGGAAATGTGTTCTAAACATATGAAAAGTATGTTTTCAGAAAAATATACTTAATGACAATAGAAGATTCAGGGAACTGAAAGACATACACTTTGTCGTATTTTTTATTCCTCATTTTTGTATCTTATGTAAGTGAAAGTGAGTGATCATTTGTCATTGTGAACACACCACAGCACCACACACAGTGCACCAAATGAAGTGTGACCTCTGCATTTGACCCATCCGTGAATGCGCAGTGGGCAGCTAACAGGGGCAGCGTCTGGGAGCCAGTGCTTGGGAACGGTGCTTGGGAACTCATCAGCACCCCAGTGGTAACTTTACCGGCTGGGATTCGAACTGGTGACCTTCTGATCACAGGGCGAACACCCCACAGATTATATGTAATCTTGTAATCATAAATTTATGGTCAGATTTGCATGTGAAACGATTGCCCTGAAAAATACAAATGAGTTTATTTGATAACACAACACAGTGTGCTAGAGTTGAGGTGAAGACCACCTAAACCAAGACCGAGACAAGACCAAGACTCTGAAGGGCCGAGACCAAGACCAGGGCGGGGCGAGACCAAGACCGGACCAATGCACGCTTTACAGCACATGACAAATAAGCTTATTTAATATTTCTCTTACATATCTATAATGAGGAAATCACTTCACTGGAAGCAGTTATCCAAACTGATCATATCATACAGCTCCGGAAAAAAAATAAGAGACCACATCACTTTTTCTGTTCACTGACTTTGCAATATGTGGTTGTGAGTGTTAAATATACAATAGGTCAATCTTTCATGAGCTATTGCAGTTGCAGGTCTGTGAAAAGTTATGTGAAAAGCAGTCCATATTTTATAATATATAACTGCATTTCTGTTTTCATAGCAGATATTCCATGTGTTATATTCCAACACCTATACACCTGATTCAGTTTGCTGATTACAGGAAGCAGACCTCAGCAAATGAGGATATCGTGGACATGTGGACCATATTATTTTAATGGTATAATTGTAAAATAATATAAAATATAATTGTAAGATGTAGTTTGTAACTTCCAGGTTAGATTAAGATCATTTAATCCATAAAATAATAAGATAACAGATAAGATAATTTAGTCTATAAATGTCTGAAATTTTGAAATAAACATGGTTAAGTTATAAGAGTACATTAACTTGTATATTATACACAGGCACACAGCCACAAAGAACAGAACTGTATGTTAAACTCAACAAACCACAGTGGCGGAACACTCCTCGAGACCAAACTCACTGTTTTATTGGCTTTTATTGAGTTGTTATTACGCAGAGACATTCTATGGCTTAGTACTGTGAAGAAAAATAACTTTAGTACTAGACAGAAACACTTTGGCATCCATCTGTAAGTTAAAGGGATTCTATGTTGTTAAGACTTTAACAATGCGAATGCCTGTGTCCATCTCAAAGAGTTTTAATCGTAATATTCTCAGAGTTGTGGTCTCGGCTGGTCTCGAAATAAAATCTCGAGTCCTCTTGCCCGAGTCCATGACAAGACCGAGTACATATACGTCCGAGTCCGAGACAAGACCAAGACTTTCAAAAACTGGTCTCAAGATTGATTTGGCTTCCCTTTTTAGGTTAGGGTAGCTGTGCTAATGGAAGACAAATAGGTTTAAAAACCATTAGAAAATGTAGAATGATGAATAACTACTTTAAATGGAGATTGCAGTACAATTCAGTAGGCAGCACAATTACAGACAGAACAAAATTACAGGGAAGACAAGGTAGTAGGAGAGAATCCAGCAGGCCCAGGTGACTCTCAGCATGATCACACAACACAAGAGCTTCATTCTGCTGCTGAGACCCAGAGACAGCGGAGACAGCGACATGTTAAACACAGCCTGGAGTAAAAAACCCTGCTCTGTTAATCGCACACAAGCCTGTGGTGCAATTCAGCATTACAACAGCCGTGTGTGCTTTTTATGCAAAAAAAAAAAAACACATACGTGTCCCAAAGCTTGAAGTTTGAGACTTGATGATTCAGGGAGTTGGGGAACTTAAAAGCCGATGGAATTCCAGGTGCTAAGGTGGGTTTTAGATCGAACAACAAGCGAAAATCCGTGGAACACCCACAGAGTCGGACCGGCCAGACCTCATGCATTTTACATCGCTCTGCTGGGATTCCAAACATCTCAGACGGCTATTTGCGCAATGAAATTATGTAAATATTCCATCTCGCAGACTTGTGTGTGCTGGCTTATGGTAGTGTGAGACTGAGCACAGCTTGTGCACTTAAGAGGCAAATTTGACCTTGGTTAAAAAGAGATGCACAGTAAGAAGCTGTTGGCAGTCGAGATGCATCAGTGGGGGAACTCTCCTTAGCTAAGCTCTCACTCTCTCTCTCTCTCTCTCTCTCTCTCTCTTCCTCCTACTCACTGGCATCCATCTATAGACTATGAGCCCAGACAACTCCCGAGGTGCATCCAATCTATTTGACAGTGCCCACAACTTCAAATAGAGCTGTGCAAGACAGGTCAACCCCAATTCTGTGTATGTGTGTGTGTGTGTGTGTGTGTGTGAGAGTGAGAGTGAGAGAGAGAGAGAAAGATACACTTCAAAACATGGCGGTATATGTTTCATCTTGTAGACTGCAGTACAATACTCAACTAGTTATTGAGGAATCCACAGTCAGAGTGACTTTCCAAGTATAGAGGAGATACAAAGTTCATGCAGATAAAAGCAAAAAAAAGGCAAAGCTCAGCAAGAATGAGCGGCACAGTGAGGACAGAATGTGTGTGTGTATGTCATATAAGGACAGAAAGAGGTGATTTCATCAGTTCTCTCATTACTCTTCTGTCAAAACAGAGAAAGTCAGAGAGAATCGATGGCTCAGCATCCTCTATTCTCCCCCACAACTTCCTCCGCTGCTGTCCTTTACTTTTTCAAGACCATGTTGTGCTGGACCATGCCTTGTGGAGGTTATCAGGCAGTAAAACAGCTTTACACTGGATATAATTATCCCAGAAGAATGCTAACTTGCTGAACGTGCTAATACTAAGGATCCATTTGCAGTTGATGATGCTAGAACGTATTTTGCGCTTGCAGATGCTACAAAAGCATTTACCTAAAAACGTGTTTTCAGACTTTTAAGATTCTGGATATAGTTTATGTTCTCTTACAAGACAAAAATACATCATTAGTTGTATCAATTACAGTAACGTACAACTTTTGCTGTAACACAATAATTTAAGATAATATTAAATATTTAAGTTATAAAATATCACACTCATTACATATTTCAGTAACACGTGTTACAACACGCTTTTGACCCGAAATGTAATGGTGTTTTTTTGTTTTGTTTTGTTTTGTTTTTACACATGCACTCATTATGCTACACCACACCGCCCACCACTGGATATAAAATGTATATAATAAGTTGCAGTAAACCACGTCCTGTTTTTTTGGCTAAAGTAACTCAAAATTACGCAGGAGTCGTGCAACAGATTGGAATGTAACGAATCACTCTGAAATAACTGTAACTAGTCATCAATAATGTATTTCATTTTTGGAAGTAATTTTACGAACACTGATGACAACACATGCTCCACATTTTACAATAGCGCTGCACATTCAAACAGAGAAAACACATGCGACTTCGATAACATCCACAACACAATGCAAGCAGGGGCGGGCTGGCAAGTCCAGAAAAGTCCAGAACAGCCTTCGGCCTGCCGAAAGCGTAGTTGCTAACATATTGCTAATAACGTTAGCAACAGTATGCTAGCTGCTAATGTACATTAATTAGTTGCTAGTTGTAGTTAGGGTTAGAAACTATGCTTTTGGCAAACGGACCCCTGTTCAATAACTGAGATTTATGATAACCAGTCAAGCGTAAAATCCATTAGGAGGCATAAAGGTCCAGTTGGTGGGCATATTTGGAAGTAAGTCCAGGGCCGTTTTTTAGTCCCAGCCTGTCCCTGAGCAGAAGTGTGACACAACACAACGGAAATGTTTCCAGGAGAATTATTTCGGGATGTCACATGCTTTTCAGGTGTATGGCTCTAAAACAGTGGACACCAGAGAGTGAAAATAAGATAAAAGTTGTTCAAATAGATTAGAACTTACTTGTAAATGAGCATCAACGGCTCACTTGCGTTATGTTGTGGATATTGGCGGTGTGTTTCCGTAGTTGTGTGTTTCACGTATTTACGGTGCATTTGTACAATTTGTACAATGTGGCGCATGTGTCGTCATTTTTATGTAAGTATTTTCTGATTTTCTAATTTGTGCATCGCCTTCGTAGTTGCAGTGTGTTTGTATGAACTTCATTTATTGTGTTTTTTGTTTTTTGTTTATTGTGAATCGCACTTGGCTCTCTCGGCCACCGTGAATATCCAGCACGTCTAGATAGCCTGACGAAAATAACCACATAGGCAAATAGATTTTCCTGTGTTTGAACACTGTTGAGATCGTGTTCTAAAAATGGAGGTCCAGAATGAAAATTGTCACGCCGATGTCGTTTATTTTCATTATACTGGCAGAAATGACAGTTTGCTGTGTCTTGTGCAGATCTGTGGCAATAATAAAGGGCTGAGTCACTTACAGCTGCCAAACTTGAGCGGACAGGCATGAGAATCCATGGGGAAATCTTCCAGCTGCATCGGACACTCAGCAGATATGGTCAGTCTGGAGATGGAAAAAAAAAAATACAGACAACTCTTTAGGTCATGTAACTCATTTTGATCTGCCTTCCTGACTGATCATTCCAACCATGTGCAGGATTAAATGTGTCCTTTAAACTCAGTAACAGATGGAAGATTCTAAAATGGCAGATAAAATGTAGTTTCTGAAGAGGGCTGTGGATACATGCTTTGATTGTAAACATTTGAATCCTCATTATGGTAAAAACCCAGCTTTCAGCACCGTGGTGGTGATGAAGATGATGATCACCACCACCACCACCACCATCATCATCATCATCGTGGCCGTCGTCATGATGGGCATCAGTAATCCATTCTCAGAATGCGGGGTAATCCCGGCCTGTAAATGAAACTGCTCTCTGGGAAGAGCTCTGGCGTGTGTGTGTGTGTGTGTGAGTGTGTGTGAGTGAGAGAGAGAATATTCTGAATAGTATTTATAGAACATGGGTGCCACCAAGTTGCCAGAAATGAGAACGCTGCCAATGAGCCTCTGACAATCACTGCTAAATCAGGACCAGCTTGTGACACCTTGTGACTACACACACACACACACACACACACACACACACACACACACACACACACACACACACACACACACACACACACAGCTCTATGTTTCATTTCCCTGTTCTCGCAGTATTTTCATTACACTGTGTATTCAAGCGCGCAATCTGTCGCAGAAATATTTGTAATGGAGCTGCAGCGCCATCTACTGGACTACTTTTGTACTACAGGATTGCTTAAAAACTGCATTAAAAACATGAAACTACTCATGAAACTCTCAAAAAAGACTTTCACATTCAAACTCACATTTGTTTCCATTTGTTTTTGGTATGTTGTAGAAGACCCTGTTTTTATGTGATCTTTACAAATGTATACGATGGCAGAGTTCTACAGACATTTTAGAACATAAATACTAAATCTTTCCCCCTTTAAACTTTCTGAAAAACAAACAAACAAATAAAACAATTATTTTAATTAAACTCAGTCTGATTTAATTCCAAACAAGTAGCCTATTATTAGGTGTCCATTAAAACAACTCTACGTAGTGTTGTGGAGTAACTCATCAAATTTAGCAAAACTACTACCTAAACTACTTGTTCAGCAGTGTAGAAGGTATTTTTAAAATGCTTTTAATTTAAGCTATTAATTTACTACTAAGTTACTCATTTTTCTTTCTTTCTGAAGACTGGAATTTTTAACTATCAGGTGTTTCTGACTGGTGTTGGATTCGTAGAAGTTGCATGCTATAGGTTACCGTGCAAGTTGGCGCACGCTTATTGCATCACATCGCTCTCTTAGCATCTGCGAGATTAAGTCAGCAGATGGAGAACACCTTGGCGAGGATAGAGGAATGAATCCATGGCTATAATTATCAAAATGCATGATGGTGAAAGGTGAAACGAACAGAATTTATACACGTTAGTGTAACTTATGCAAAAAACACACTACCACCGAAACATCCTTAAAACTTTAGTATATTTTGACATAAGATCATCTCCGCTAACAAGTGCAGCAGTACTTGGGGACGGTACCTTGCTCATGAGTACCTCAGTGGTAACTTTACTGGTCCTGGATTTGAACCTGCAACCTTCTGATTATGGGGTGAACACCCTACCGTTACACCACCAACTGCCCCAGGTACAGAGTGTCTTGATTTTTCAGCTTGCACTATTTTACACTTATATGTACGTTCTGTTTGTTTTGCCTTTCACTATCATGTATTTGATACATATGAAATCTTTCTTCGCCAAGGTGGACTCCTCCTTGTCCTCCTACTCCTTGTCGAAGCTGCGAAGAGTTCACTGTGATGCAATGAGTAGCTTATCAGATTCATCACCAATCATACAAGCCTGGTAGATGAAAATAACCGTCTTTGCAAAAAGATAAAAACAAAGCATTATTTGTGGAATAATAATAATAATAATAATAATAATAATAATAATAATAATAATAAATATAACTAACAATAACAATAACAATAACACTAACAATAACAATAATAAATATAACTGCAAGTAGTGATTACGGGGGCCATGCAGTTAGCAGCTTTATCAGTTTTTGACAGATCGAAGTGGACAGACGTTGAAAAATGACACGTTTCATCCTTTTATCTAGAGTGCTACGGTTCAAAACTTATTAGGCAAAACGCAAAATAGCTTATTATAGTGGCACCAACTGGCAGAGTGGTGCAAATTTTTTGCTTGAGTAGTGGGTGGGGTCCCAGACC
The DNA here is from genome assembly GCA_032718565.1 of Distichodus sexfasciatus. Classification (NCBI taxonomy): domain Eukaryota; kingdom Metazoa; phylum Chordata; class Actinopteri; order Characiformes; family Distichodontidae; genus Distichodus; species Distichodus sexfasciatus. Next base: position 7,860,307 of record JAVGVS010000003.1, read on the forward strand.
TACCTGCCAAATTTCAAAGCTGTAGCCACCAGAGCCAGTTCTATGACACTCGGTGTGAGGTGTTGCAGTCTATGCCAAACCCGACCACATTTATTTGCACATTACGGAAATATAAGGCCCTAAATTAAAATGTGCTCGAATAATTAAGAAAGGGGTATACAGGATTCAACTGATACCAGTTGAATGCAGATTGGATAAAAATCCAGGGACTAGTTCGCAAGAGATGGTTTTGCATATTATGCAAATTTGCGAAAAATCAAATAGGGCAGAAATAGATGCGAGGGTCTAAAAGATTTGTCTTGACCAAGGAATAAGATGGTATAAGATTTTTTGAGAATTGGAGCTACAGTTCAAAGTTAGGCCGTCTGTGAATTTTTGGGAAAAAACGCAAAATAGCTTATGTTGTTGCAATTTTTTGCCTGAGTAGTGGGTGGGGAGACACCAGACCTACCTGCCAAATTTTAAAAGTTGTAGGTCTTACAGTTTTTTCTCCTGGCAGCGTTTTAAGGCAGAAAAAAAATCAGCACGATTCCAATAGGGTAGTGTTCCACTGCATGGCCCCTAATAATAATATTAATAAGAAGAAATAAATAAATATAAACTGGAAAAGCACAACATAGTAAAGGAGTAGCTTCACTACTGATTATCTACTGAAAAACAGTAGTTTGTTGTGGTGTTAATTGCAGTTTGCCACTCTTTCACACTGTGCACATATAGTCTGTCAATAGCCATTGTTAAACCGTCTACTGTAATATGAAAGGTTGTAAACAGTTTCATCATAACCTACCAAGTGCTACCTCCAGTAAAATAAATAGACCTAGATTCCCCTTGAGTAGAAAAGTGCTGGCTACGCCCCTGTAACAAGTACTGCAGGTAAAATTTGGCAAACATCTACATGGCACTCTTTTTGCACAAACTACCTATTAAACCATGCAAATGTTTAAATAAAAGCAAATATATGACCCTAAGTGCTCTCCTACGGAAGTAAAACGCATGCACCTCTTCTCTCAGCAGCCGTGAGTCATACAGTGGCAGGTGATGGAGTTGAGACTGCAGCGGCTCTGCAGTGGCCTCATCTGCGCTCCTGCGGCTCCCTCTAGTGGACACAAGCCGAACTGCAGCCATTCTCACTCACTACCACTCCCGCGCTGTACCACACGGATTTACTCACTAGACATCATTCATTCAGGCTTCATTATTATCACAGAGTTTCCCTAATCCTTCTTAAAAGTGCTGGGAAATCCTGTGCCAGCCTGTGTTGAGATTAGCCTACAACTATTAATCACTTTTTGCCCCCTGAACAAAAACATCTGCTTCCATGAAATCAGAGTAACGCTTCTCACTACATCTTAAAGAACATTCCTTCACAAAAGTGTTCATTTTAGATTGATATCTGCTGCTTGGGCATCTGCAGAGACATTTAGAAGAAAGTCTTGTCCGAGCAAGCACGGATTTAGTAGAGAATGACTTCATTAAACTGTAGAGGGGTAATTCCATGTTGACTCCAATCTAAGTGATGCTACAATGTGATCATTTAGAAAAAGTTAAAAGTTGAATCTGTTCTAAAGCGCGGGACAGGTTTGGGGGAGTATAAAGAGATGAGGCAGAAAAGAGTCTCGCACTGGGAACCCTGGGCGACTGTATAATTATTGCAGTGGGACACACAGAGATCTGCCTCCTAAAGTGTATAATTTACAGTGTGAGACCTCCCACCTCTGAAGGTCAAATGATGGGTTGCTACATGAATGACCCGTGTGCAGAGGCGAAAATCACCCAGGCTGCTGGAAGGAGAGTAAACAGAAACAAGGTCTAATCTATATATAAATCAAATCTTAAAGACAAACGCATAACTACAGTACTGTAGATTGATATGTCAGCATATGATCCATTCACAAGGCTATTTAGGGCCTGTTTACACGTATGCAGATATTTTCATAAACTCATTTTATTATATGTTTGGGCCTTCTGTTTACAGAATCCAGCATTTTGAAAAATTTTCACACTGGAGGGCGTTTAAAAATATATGTGTTTGAGGTGGCTAAAACTCTGTTTACATGTAAACAAAAGATCCAAACGTATTAAAAAATATGCACTAAAAAACAGGCCCTTAGACCCTGAAAGCAAGACACCAGGTTATGCAGCTAATAATGATATCCGTTATACATTTTGTATACATATTATTTAAGGAGCACTGTAATTAAAAAATACTGAAAGTGCTTTCTTCATTTTAATGAGAAAAAATGTTAGGGTTTATGGAGTATAATTGGATACAATGTGGTCTTTGAGATATGTAGTTAAAATTTTACATTATCAACATTTATTTGGCATTTCTACACATAACTATTATGATTATTGGGCAAGTAGGGGCAGAGAGTAGAACCTGTACAAACAAAAGAAACAATCCAAGGCTCAGCACAAAAGGAAAGGCTTGATTAAATATTAATCATTAACTGAATTGTAAATAGGCAAATTTAGGATAAAAACTGAAGTCAGATCATTTCTTGTGGCCTTTGGGATTAATGAGCCTGGGCCCTTGTAAAAATGGAGATCTGGCAACATTGCAATAGAAAGGAAGGAGCAATAAACAGCTACCTTCTGGTGCCTATTAATGGTCCGTGTTCTATTTCACAAGCCCACATTTAGTTGTGTTTATTCAACATGTTTTTCAGTGCATAATAAGAAGACTTCATTGAGATGATGCAGATGTTGTTTTGCATCATAAATGTAAACGTTGTTTAAAATCTGAAATGTTTAAACTGTGTCATATGTAGACTTTGATATAGATATTTTTTCCTTTTACAGTAACAAATGACCCATATCCCAGTTATGTGTCTCCTGAGAGGATTTGTCATTCTGACTAGGATTTGGGTTCAGGATATGCATGATATAATATACAAAGCTGTATGAATTTAACAATGAACAATTATTCTGAGGCTTTGGTTAAAGCGTTTGGTTTGGTTAATAAGCGTTTTTCTTTTGGTTGGCCTTATCAGATCTTATGCGTTTCCTTCAAAATTGAGTAGAGTGACTGCTGAGAGCTGCTGCTTGTTTCTGGTCCATCTCTCCCCTGTTCGCTCCCCTAACCTGCTTTTTAACGCTAATAAAAGATGCTAGACTGCGCTCCGCTTTTAGAATGTGGGTGGTGGAAGTGTTCTGGCCTGCTTTTGGTCTCACTGGAGGTGGTCTGAGCACTCAAGCAGCTCTACAGCACAAGGCCTGAGCACAAAATCTAGCAAAACCAAACCTGAACAGACAGGAGGACAGCGGTTGCACTGCTTGGCAATACTGACAATATAGTCATCACTGCAGAATAGCTCTCAAATATTAATGATATAAACAAATAATGATTAACTTTATCTTAAACAATATCTACTCTTCTATCTACTCTCGCTACCACACGCACAAGTCTCCCACACCTCTTTGTCTCTCTCTCAAAAGTCTTGAGCCACCTCACATTTCTTCATATTTTTCTTCCAAAGAGAGACATATTTGTTTTATGTAGTTTTTGTGTGGTGATCGTGTGCTTTCCCTGTATTCACGTGGGTTCCTGGAGAGCTTTACGGAACAGGAGTGATGCGTCTTTAACATCAACACTCATGGCTCCTGCGGTGCCAGACGCCATTATACACATGTGGGTCCTCGATAGTAATGAGGAATCCTCCTTGGGTAAAGTGTAATCATTTATCAAATACATAACTTGCCCTATCTGTGTTATAAATTGTGAAATTCTGACTTTATTTTTAGCAGTGGTACACAGTTTGAGGCGGCGTTAGGTGTCTGTCTTTCCAAACAGTGATCTGAGACCGTGACTCAAAACTTTTGCCAGTATGAATTTATACAGCAAGAGAGTGACTGTACTGTACTTGGATTTATATTAACATTACAATAAAATTGTTCTACATTAAATTTCAACTACATCATAAAGAACGAAACATCCACTTACTATGTGTGCACTTACAGATAATTTGTGTCCAGTGTTAGACCCATCTCAAACTGCTCACTAATGGACAAAATAGTCACCATCAGGTCAATTTGAGAATGTTAAAATGCCTTTCTAGTTTAATAAAGAATCAAATAAAAAATGCAGAAGCATCACAGTATTGTGTAGGGTTTACAGCTGTGATAGCATACAATTCTGATGGTCAGACAGTTTCTCCTGAGAAAAAAAGGGAGACAGTGTTGGCGCTGGATCAGTACAATACAGCATCTAACTGTGTGCTAATACAACAACATGTGTGTGAGATAGACAGAGAGAGAGAGAGAGAGAGAGAGAGATTCCAGGGCAGTCCTGGTGCAGACGGTCCATGGAGAAAAAACTTGACAACAAGGACAAAATAAATACAGTCACACACTCTCTTTATATCTCTCCCTCCAGATCCATTTTCTCTCCAAATCTCACCCCCATTTTCATCTGTTTGCCACAAAAGAGTGACTCAGATCAGAAATAAATCACCAAACACATCAGAAAAAAGTCAGGTAATCCATATGCCGTAACCTGTGAGGCTGATGAATAAAGGGGGGCCTTGTGTCACGCCCTCTGCCTCCGTCCCATCCCCTCAAAGCTACCAAATGGTTTCTGCTACACACTCCCACACACACAAATTCGCACATACATGCACATGCATCATTAGCACTACGGGGTGCTAAACCATTTTCACAATTAGACTGCAACCAACAAATTCATGTCCATATTCAAAAGAAGGCTGCAGTTCTAATGAATGGCAACATCAACAACAGCAACGAGAAAAGAGTTGAGCATACCAGCTAAAAGGTGAATAAGGTAGTACGATTTGGAGCAGATGCAGACGTCTGCATTCTTTTGATTAAGGCATGAGCAAAGTGGGATGAACTTTTAAAAGGCAGATTGCAAGACCTTGACGTATGTCCTAGGCCTGCCCTAAATGGGACGGTGGAATGTGAAACCTGAATTTAGAGACAGCCAACAGCGTATGTGCTAAACACATTTATCAAAGGATAAACTCGACAGAAGTGTGAAGAGGTGAAGGTTGAGGTGCACACATACAGAGAGGAAGAGAGAGAGAGAGAGAGAGAGAGAGAGAGATTGGGAGTGTTGGCCCTGTGATCATGTTAAAAGTAGTAGCTGTTGTCTGATTTCGCCTGTTCAATGCCTTAGATTCCTGAATTCTCACATGAAAAAAGTGATGAAAAATGTGTGATACCCTCAGATATACAGTACTGTACAGAAGCCCAACGTTTCTCCATAGTTTTTCTTCCAAAGAGCCAGAATTTCTTGTGTTTTTAATGTAGTCCTGGGGACCTATCTATTTTCCCATTTTTCTAGCAAATTATAAAAAATGCACGGTGGCTCAAGATTTTTGCTGTATTTCCTCAGACATCTGTCATGGATGTTATCTGTAGAAAGGAGCAGTGGTTTGTGGTATTTAGACATTTTCAAGGCAAAATTCAGTGTGTTTTTTGTTCCAGGTGTTACAGTACTGCACGCTGTTTCCCTCCAGAAAGTGAGACTGCAGTATACTTGCTTTACTTTAAAAACTCTGGGGTGCATTTCCCAAAAGCATACACTATGTTAGTTGCTAATTGCTAATGTACACCATGTTAGTTGCTAATGTACACTATGTTAGTTGCTAATGTACACTATGTTAGTTGCTAATGTACACTATGTTAATTGCTAATTGCTAATGTACACTATGTTAATGCTAATGTACACTATGTTAATTGCTAATTGCTAATGTACACTATGTTAGTTGCTAATGTACACTATGTTAATTGCTAATTGCTAATGTACACTATGTTAACGCTAATGTACACCATGTTAATTGCTAATGTACACCATGTTAGTTGCTAATTTACACTATGTTAGTTGCTAATTGCTAATGCACACTTTGTTAGTTGCTAATGTACACTATGTTAGTTGCAAATGTACACTATGTTAGTTGCTAATTGCTAATGTACACTATGTTAGTTGCTAATGTACACTATGTTAATTGCAAATGTACACTATGTTAGTTGCTAATTGCTAATGTGGTCTATGTTAGTTCCTAATGTACACTATGTTAATTGCTAACTGCGAATGTACACTATGTTAGTTGCTAATGTACACTATGTTAGTTGCTAATTTACACTATGTTAGTTGCTAATTTACACTATGTTAGTTGCTAATTGCTAATGTACACTATGTTAGTTGCAAATGTACACTATTTTAGTTGCTAATTGCTAATGTACACTATGTTAGTTGCAAATGTAAACTATGTTAGTTTCTAATTGCTAATGTACACTATGTTAGTTGCAAATGTACACTATGTTAGTTGCTAATTGCTAATGTACACCATGTTAGTTGCTGATGTACACTATGTTAGTTGCTAATTGCTAATGTACACTATGTTAGTTGCTAATTGCTAATGTACACAATGTTAGTTGCTAATGTACACTTTGTTAGTTGCTAATTGCTAATGTACACAATGTTAGTTGCTAATTGCTAATGTACACAATGTTAGTTGCTAATGTACACTATGTTAGTTGCTAATTGCTAATGTACACCATGTTAGTTGCTAATGTACACCATGTTAGTTGCTAATTGCTAATGTACACTTTGTTAGTTGCTAATGTACACAATGCTTTTGGGAAATGCACCCTTGGTCATTTTTAGCGCAGATCATCAAAGCTCTTCTAAACGTTCTAGGGCAGTAGGTAGCCTAACAGTTAGGGAGTTCGCCATGTGATTAGAAGTTTGCCAGTTTGAATTCTGGACCGGTAGAGGTACCACTGAGGTACTCACGAGCAAAGTACCATTCCCAAGAACTGCTCCTTCACAGATGGGTCAAATGGAGAGGTCACATTTCGTTGTGCTGCAGTGTGTGCTGTGCTGTGGTGTGTTTACAATGACAAATGATCAATCACTTTCACTTTTATAAGCATTTTTATCTCAAATAAAAGCCTTAGAACTATAATGTAAGGATGTAGACTGAAACTTCTCATATCGTAATGTGACCTCCAAAAAACTGCAGCTAGACTCTTTAACCCCTTTAAACAATAGAAAAGGATCCCCAGAGTCACCATTACTATTTTTATGGAATCACATATGGAAAATGCAGAAATGCATCTCTACCACAGATGCTCACTGAACCAGAATTGATTGTGTTGGTGGTATTAACTGGATGCACATCTTTAAGCATTTTTTTTTTCTAAGAGAAAAACATCACAGATGGATGTTATTTGGCTTTACTTGAATGTGGAAGTCTAAGCTTTCAGATGCAAAGCTAATTTTGACACCACCATATAAATGTTGCAAATAGATGAATGTAAATAAGAGTGCCAGTGATAAAGAGTTAAAGGCCTTTCTCAGGTGAGAAGGTATTTTTATCTTCTGCACCTGACTGACTTCAGCAAAAAAAAAATGCCCAGCTTGCTCTACCGCAGTGACCACGTTCACAAATATCTGGTCCATAGCCGACGCCAGACTGAACCCCTGTGGTGAAAGTTAACAGTTTTTACACCAGGCCACACTGGGAATCTCTCACCTCATCGTGTAGAGCAGTGTGCCGTCGTCCTGCAACCTCAGCAGCTTGTTGGGCGTGGTCATGTTGTGGGCGATGGATTTTTTGCCGTTAAGGAAGAAGGTGTCAGGGGTCCAGATGTTGCTGGCCAGCAGGTTATTCAGCGCCAGCTTTTCCATGGGCCCCTTAAAACGCAAACGCTCGTCCTTCCAGCTTTGGCGGAAAAACACATCGATTGTGTACTCCTGCGGAGGAGAGCCGACGTTAGCGTTCAGCCCACTTGAGAGCATAGCCCGGCGGGAGGGCCGAGTGGCATAGCATAGCATAGCGCAGCCAGCGATTATGGAAATGAATATAAGCATCATCCATCAGCCAAGCTAATATAATGCAATGGGGAAACTAGAACAAACAACGGTAATGGAGAGATGAATGCACGTGGCGGTGGTGGGATGTGTGGAATTTGTGGGAGTGTAATGAAGGGCTGCCTGAAACAGTTAGTAATGAGAGCAATTTGATGTTTTTTAATGGTGGAAGGAGTGGAATTAGTTTCTTACCATCTCAGTGTCAGACACGGGCCCAAAGCTGGTGACAAAGATGTTCGTCGTAATCTCGGTCACCTTTTCTGGGAGGTCACAGAGGAACTGAATTAGCTTTTTAATGGATCACCTTTCTCTACACAGGGAAATCCTTGGTCTTGAATTAACAGCGATAGTGTTTATTTAAGTCCACCTGGACTCAAATAAACCATGTAGGAGTTAATCCAACACTGGGCATGTTGCTTTGTACTGGGTTTGACAGCTATGGACTCAAGTCCTGTCAAGAAAAATTTGAACCAAATGGAACTGAAGTCCATTTACAAATGCATTTCCATATCAAAAGACATATAAAAATACATTCAGAGGGGGTAGTGCCATGGAATGGTTTAATGATCAGTAAAGGCAACGTTAATTATTTTAAAATGGGCTTGGTAGTAAATTTTTAATAGCTTACTTCACAGCTTAAAAATCAACTTTTCGAATATGGCATCATACTCTTAATTTTTAAGAAATTTCAGAATTCAACAGCATCAGATTCATTCAGACCAAAAATGTATCGTCTCCGCAAGTAACAAATTCCTTCGTTCAACTTGGAGTTTCCATTCACATCATGCCCAATGCCATCCTTTGTCTCTCAACATCACGCTGCAGCTGTTAGAGATACATGCCTTGCTCTCCAGCACTCCTGTATGAATAGAGCAGGCCAGGGTCTCTCTCTCTCTCTTTCTGTCTCTCTCTCCCTTTCTCTCTCCCTCACTCTCTCTCTTTCTATCTGCCATGCTTCAGTCCTCAGAGAACAATGAACCTTCCCCCTCTGAAAAGAGCGATAGCTTTCTCAAGGTCAGCATCTACACTTTCAGTGTATACTCCCTTCCAACACGCACACACATACACACACACACAAACACACACACTTTGATTCAAAGCGCTGGCGCAGGCATTGGAATTGAACAGAGGACCTCAATAATTCTGTGATTGCTTGCTGTAAAAAAACATCTCATCACTTTTATGAATAGCAACTCATGTTTTTTTTCCTCCTTATTCCTTTCTCCCTAACTCCCTCTCCCCAAGCTGTGCACTGAGAGGTTTCATGCCCATATACCATCAGCACTGAAACAGATCTTCAAAAGGTACAGACTCACCACCTTAAGGACATTTTTGAGGGTCAGTTGCCAATTATATTTCATATAAGGATAAAAATAAAAAAAACGAGAATATAAACAGGCGAAGAGTTCACAGGCAGCCGCACTACGACATAGACAGGGTGAAGTATGATTTGTTTTATACCTCCCAAGCCGGGCCGGAGTCTGTTGTCATAACCGTCCAGCAATCCGTCCAGGATTCGAGTGAAAACTGTGATGTTGTCATTCAGCTCTGCCTCATTAGGGCTCCCTGTAGTAGTCTGGGAGAGGCTAAAGCAGACGTATCAGCTATTACACTGTAATATTTGGCACTAATGAACTTTTGCATGCAGTTAATCATAAATCATGCAGTTTTTCATAAACTAAAGAACACAAAAGATGGAACTGTACCAAACTGACAAAATTCATCCTATCATTAGTCAAATTATCGTAGCATGAAGTCTGTGTAAGAAAATTCAGTGAGAGTTTGTTGTATTAGTTGCCTACCTAAGATGGCATGTAGAGCTGATAAGAACAGCAAAGACCCACAGTCCTCTCATAGTAACTCTGCAGTGCTCTTCATAGCCCATAATACCTGCAAAAAGCCCGGTACAGAGAGCACAGTGAGTCACCACGCTGGCATCGGTCATTACTAAGCAAAGCGCCAACATCAAGAGACATAGTACAAAGATACCAATTGTATGAAAAAGGCTGTTAGATCATAATAAGTCTTTACTAATTATTGTACGATTCAAACATATGACCGCTGTAGGCTAGTAAAAAAGAAAAAAGAAAAGCTTGGTGTAAAATGGACCAGTGCTGGAGTTTAAGCCAAATACAGTAAACCCTAATAAATGGCTAATAATCACCTCTATACCCTATAATTAAATGAGTTTTCTTACAACAGTGCTACTAATATCATGTCATGGATAATTGTTTTGGGTCAGGTTCCCGGTCTAAGTTACAGCAGCTCTACAGCAAACACACACACAAAAAAATCCAGCCTGGGACAAAAGTAGCAGAACCTAATTAGTATGCCAGTCAATCCGGAATAGACAAAACCTTCCTTTGTGGTACTTCCAAAATAAATAAATGCATACATATATAATCTCATACATTTTAATCCTGTCAGACCTGTTATATTCCACATATTCCATTAGCTATCGACTGCTTCTGTGTTAATGTTTTCCTCTTTTTAGAAACCCTAAATAAAACTGAGTTTGCAGCTGCATGGATTCTCAGTTTTAATAACCTTTCAGCGCACATCTTGCATTCGCCAAACGTGAAGTCGCAGGGGAAAAGCGGAAAGCACCGCAAGAGGATCATAAGAGCATCACATCTACCTGAAGGCGCAGCTGATCCGATCCGATCTGTACGAAATTCCTGCAGAAGTGGCGAATCCCCGCAGGTTTCGGGTTACAGCAGCAGTAGCGGCGGCGGCAGCAGCCGGGCGATGTGATGCGATGCTCCTTTACAGATCTCCAGGCTGCTTTAAGCGTCGCCTCAGTGCGCATCGCGCATCGCTTTGTCCGCTTTCAGCGCTCGACTCGGACTGACTGCACTGGAGACGAAACGCTCCGATTCGCACCGAACCTCCTCATCACTCCTGCATCCAGCTGCCCGCTATTAAACCCAGCCAGCAAAGCAGCCGTGTAAAGCTTTCTTGTTCACACACACACACACACGGTCACGTCTTGATATCTTTGTGTGGTACTTAAATGATACTGCAACCTCAAGTGACCCTAACCCCAAAAGAAAATCAATAAAATTACGTAAATTTTCTTTCCTGGAGCATCTTCACAAAGTCTCAAAAATTCCACTACTCTCGTGTTTTCCTAACATGAAAACACGACAGTAGTAGGACAGTCGGGCCCCACAAATACAAAAACCCTGAAAACACGCACATACACACATGCTCACATCTTGACTTCGTGAGGCACTTCTGTTTATTCCCGTTTTTTCACCTTATTTAAAAAATATATTACAGCTACACCTGACGCGAAACCCTAAAAAAATTCCAAAAGGGTTAAAAAGCCTGTACATTTTCTATAAAACATTTCTTCTTGTGAGGATGTCTTCACAAAGTCATAAAAATCTGACTTGACGTCAAACGCTCTCTCTAAACGTCTGATTAAAAAAAAATCCGATTCAATTTAAATCCTCAGCTTCAAAAATCATGTTTTATAATGACAACCTCTACGCAAATCAAAATTTCCTCACAAAACCACAAAAATCTGAAAAGTCTCAGAATGTCTTGTTTGTTGAGGTCAGTAATTAGGTCCTCACAACTACTTAAAAACCTGCTTACACACACACACACACACACACACACACACACAAGATATGCTCCCCCATCTTCAAAAAGTCACTTTTTCTTTTCCCATATATTGCATTATATTATACATAATGGATCACAAAATGTTCTGAGTTTTATAGAATAACTAGATGCTAATCTCTGAGTCGGGCTGTGATGGTGAATATTTGGAGTTGATGTACAGGACGCCACAAATGCCCACAAGGGGACCCGAAAGCAGGGAAAACTCTCCTGTAAGCTCTTTCCAAAGGAGAACAGAGTCACCCTGGGGTTAGAGAGCACGATAAAAAATAAAACAGGATCAGTGAATTGTCTAACGGTCCTGCTTACATTGCGTTTTGTTCTCTGGCACTGGATTCCTGGGTTTGAGCTCTCTTGTGAACGGAGGTGATGGATACAGATGAACAGGGAAATGAAAAATAGAAATTATGGGCAGATATGTGTATAGATAAGAGGACATAATAAGATTTGTTAATGGGAAGAAAGCATGTAGGGTTCTTGTTTGTGTTTGTGGGTGTGTGTGTGCATGTGTGTGTATGTGTGGCCACAGAGTAGTAATGAGCATAGCCATCAGAGGGAACTCTAATCCCATTTTTTCTGATGCTCTCTGTCACTCGACTGCGTATGCTTTTTTCTTCAGTTTATTTGTTTGTTTATCAGTAAGGTAGAAAATACCAGCATTAACCTTTACTGCAAATCCTTAATAAAGCTTATGAACGTAACATTCTGTACAATACTCATAAAAGCTCTGAACACATTTTTGGGAAAACAACTTTAGGGTCAAACCAAGGCATGGTTTTAAAATGTATAATTTTCAATCTAAACTAGTTAGTCGAAAAGCAGAGAGAAACTTATTCACGTCAGTGTGTGAAAGATCAGTAGCACCAGTAGATGAGTGTAAGCCATTGTTCTACAGGTGTGAAATTATGTGATGGTCATTTTTATAGTGAGGCTTTGTTGTTTCTTCTGAAACATGATAAAAAAAGAATTCTTAACTGCCAAATAGTCTGTTGTTGTTGTGAGATAGGATTTAAGCTGTTTGTTTACTGGACCGATGTTAGTGCTGTGAATTATGAACTTTTGCTTTAATTTTGGAACATTCTTTTTGGCCTCCCATGGAACATTCTTATCCCTCAACCCCCACTGATGCAAACCCTAGAGAGCTAGTTGCAATGAACAGCTGTGATGCAGTAGACCTGTGTGTGTGTGTATGTGTTCATATGGATTAATCAGAGTTTAAATGAAACAGAATAGAGTTAACACAAAAGTCATGGACCTGTATCGTGTTTATTTAATACTTAATAAAAGAATACATTTTCATGTTTTATTTTTTCCACATTTTTTTGCAAATCCTTCTTCAGTTTGTCTATAGTTAGACACTATTTCAAGATGCTACTGGAAAAGTTGTGTGTCCGTGTGCTTGCTAATGCCAGATTCCTTTGTGTTTTACAGGAATGCAGTAGATGGAAATAAAAAACTATTTGCAATTTATGACACAAGGTAAGCAATTTATCTTAATAATCACCTATACAATTGTGCTCTATGAATAGAGTATACAAGCCTGTGCATTAGTGTATTCCCTCAGCACCCTCTTGCACCGCATCGCCGCCTGGCCTTCATCGGCCGCCCGAATCCCTTGGAAGTTTCAAAATGTATTGCAAGAGACCCCGAGCAGCCTCGTCTCAATCTAAAACAAATCAGTCCTCCGGTGTCAGCTGCGAACATGCATTATTCATTCGGCACTGCGCGATATTCACTTCATCCGGAGGATCTATTTATCTGTGTCCATTCAATCCAGGGATGTATCTGCTGCATCTGCAACTTGACATAAATGGAAAGCAAAACCTTTTCAGGGGAAGCCGACATGACCGTGTTTTCATCACTCCCCCATCCCACCACCTCCACCACCAACACCAACACCACCCCAGGCGATGTTGTACTACTATCCCCCATCAGTGGATTAGAAACAGTGCAGAAAGCATCACTGCAAGCCCCCTGTGGGAAGAGGAAAGCGTAGCATCAGAAAACGTGTTCCGTGCATGTACAGTGTTTTTTGCTGCGGGAACCGGGGCCCCGACGGGGGCCGATTGGATCAAAGATGCCGCCAGTCGCAGAGACAGAGATGGTAGCGAGGGTCTCTGGTCCACCCACAACCTCTTTGGTTGACTTGCATCATTTTAAATGTTCTTAAAGCATTTGGTATGGCGTAGGACTGTGACTTGGTGCCATTTGCTCTGCCCACACACGGAGGAACCTTCACATTTTCAGACCGATCACGGGGCGCGAGTGGGCTGCTTTGTTTGGCTGCTGAGACGTGGGCGTGTGTGGGTATGTGCTGAAGAGAAAGAGAGAGGGAGAGAGAGAGAGAGAGAGAGAGGGAGAGTGCACCCAGCGCCTGCTTCTGCCTCTTTCAATGGGCTGTTTTTTTGTGAAATGGTTATGCTGCAGAGAGCAAAAAGACACTCCTCTATATATATCCAGAAAAAAACAAGTGACATAAAGCTACCTTTATATATCTTTCATGTTTCTCCCCACGAATAAATTTTCACCCCCAACCCCTCAAATTAGCTGAGGAAAAATAAGAATGAAGGCTAAGTTTTAACTTTACATATAGTCTAATTAGATAATTAGAAATGTTACATCATGGTGGGCTACTGTAGGGATTGCCAGATTTGTGCTGAACATCAAGGTGTGAAGATCAGGGTTGAGAAACATTAACAGATTAACATACCGTACAAATCACTAAACATTCCTCTAGACAGTAATGGAATTCATGACAGTGCCACCCAAATGTTTTCAATGTCTTTTTAAAAGCTTGAATCAATAGACTGACTTTCCCAAACCTTCCAGCAGTGAGGAGCTCTAATCCATTAATGTCACCCTTCACCTAAAATAATCCTCAGCCAGGCAGGATCTGAGAGGAATGGCTCTTCCCGGACTGGGCCATCTCAGATGAGCCGCCACAAAGCTCATTTCTCTGCTATATAGCAAAGTAGGAAGCAGACTCCCAGCTCTGAGCATCCGGAGTGAGCTTCCAGAGACTTTAGGACGCAATCACGCCACGTCTGCACCGCACTCCAGTCCTAATGGAGCAGGAGGGATCTGAGATCACCACAGACAGACTTCCCCCGCTGTCTGAGGCTTTTTTATCCAGTTCACAAACAGCTCTTCCGTGCAAAGACTCCCTTTTATCTGACCAAGGTGTGCCATTGTAATGAAAACAGATCATCTTAACGAGATTGTTTTATCAGCTTGCTGATACGTTTTTAAGGCCCTGGAGCAGTCGTTTCTGTGAACCTTAATCTCCAGCAGACCGTCAGGCCTCCCTGAAAATCTGATTATGGATTATAAGATTGTCTGGAGGCCTGCATTAAAGCCTTAATATCTATTGATGGAATGGGAAGGTGAAGACAAGTAATGTATCAGATGAGTTTCATCACACAAAGTGTCTTTATAGGAGCGTGATGAAGTATTTAGCATTTGTTGTGTGGCTGTGAGTGTGCATGTATGCGCATTTATATGTGTGTACGCACAATATGGAAACTATAATGACTATCTAAAGCACAGTCATCTAAAACCATGGCAGTCTTTTTGGTTTTCCCTGAGCAAGTGGGTGAGAGAAAGAGAGGAACAGACAAAATGTGCATGTGTGTGAAAGAGAAAAAGCAAAAGATAGAGAGATTATGAATACCTGTATCATTAACACTGAAATAAAGCATGAGAGTTAGCTTTTTAACAGCCGTGAGTCATGACAGCATTGATGAAAGCTGCAGCAGACACAATGCTCCGGTGTTTGAGGGATCAGCTCTTAATCTTTCCCCTTTACATATCAGTGAATAGTGAGGGATGAAGTTAAAAGATAAGATGTCACGTCCCTGCTCCCTGCAACTGTGTAATCTCTCAGCCGCTCCACGGCAGCCCTCTCACACAAGTGTGGGCTGACATTTATGCTGCCAGAGAAGTAAAAGAAGTGCATTGGAGCACACCCCAGCACAGCTGTGCCATGCTGTTATGCCCAAGGGGTAACTGCGGACTTGAACATTTTTGACGCACTTTTGAGGTCTTCACCTATTTAGGGGAAGTGGGAGAGGATGGTGGCTCTGTTGGCAGTTTTCACTTTTCTGCATATTTCTAAAATAAAAAATAATTATATGAAATATAAGCAAATAAGAACTTTTACTTCTTTTGACAAAAATATTTCTGAAGTATTACAAACAACTAAATGGATGTCAAGATTACTGATTACTGATCACTGGTATCACTGCATAACAATAACAATATGAAGTGATACCAAGGTAAATAGTGTAATTAAAATGTTGGGGGGCAATTAATTTCCTTCTTCTAACAAACAAGGCATTTCTATGTGCAACTTCTGGTTGAAGATTAGGGAGGCTTCAGCCTTTTAGGAGGTGTCTAGAGGCTTTGGGACAGGGTATTTTTGGCTGGGTTTAATTAATGTGGGTCACCACCGCTACCATGACCCTCACTCCAGTAATTTACGCACATAGTGATGCCTAAAACAGCAAGCTATTCCACATACCACATACAGAAAAAAACTGATTAAGCTTCGGAGCTGAATTTCAGTCACCCAAAACAACATTGAAATTACTGACACCAATTAACACTGGCACCCTTAACAGACTAATTAAATGTAGACAGCAATTAAGTGCTCTCTTCTACCATATAATAAATTCCTTGGTGTCACGTGTCCACCCTCGTCTATACTTCGCCTTTACGTCGTCACACTCAAACTCCGAACAAACTCCGAGCTCTCCAGACTTCAGTCAGTATCCAATCCCGAATGTAAAGAACTACAGCCCACATCCCAGACTTTTTTTCCCGCCCCGGTGAGGGTAAGAAGCAGATCAGCGCGTCTTAATGGACTGTAGATGCTGGTAGAAGTGTTGCGCCTCCACTTAACCAAACTAATCGACCTGTGCGATTTGACTCCCGACTTCAAACGAAGCAGAAACGATCCGGCACTTCTTTTTACCGACACGATTACCGAGGGAGGGAAACAGTAAAGCAGCAGGCGTCAAAAGGGAAGGATGGAGATCTGGCTGAGCCCCAAACAGCGACTCCCCTCCGGCCAACGCCGATAGAGTAGACGGGCAAAATGCATGGTAGTTACCGAAAACGCTTCCAAGTAACGTATTGCCTCCACAGAAGAGCGAAAAACCGGATTGAAACGACTTGTGTCATCTCGTTCAGACGCTCCTGGAGTCAAGAAGGACTTCTCTAGCAAAGAACGACTGATGGAGGAGGGAAACCTGTAGCCGTGTGGTACATTCTGGGGAAGCTCACCACGTCCGTTTTGTCACACGATTCCTTGTTAGAAAGAATAAGGAATGTTTGGGATACAGAGACGAAGGCTGTTTGGAGTTCTTTCAGTCCCGGTGCTTGTGGCAGTTGTGTGTTGTGCTCAAAGGTAAGTAAGTGTGCACCTGGAGGCGCGTGAACGTGGAACTACCGTCGTTTAATTCCAAAGCCAAACCTGCTTCTCTGCTTTTTCCTCTCAGCGCCAACGAACCAGGCAACATGTCTTTTGTCAAAGAGACAGTGGACAAGCTGTTAAAAGGATACGACATCCGCCTTCGACCTGACTTCGGAGGTACGTCTCACCTCGAACTATGATTTACTTTAGAGAACGCATTGGTTAAGGCTGGTGCAAACTTCTTCTGACAAGTTCTAATGATGCAAAGCAACATGTTGATGATGGGGTGAATGTGATAAGTTTTTTTTCTGCTCGTTTAAGGGGCACCGGTAGCTGTTGGAATGAGTATTGACGTGGCCAGTATAGACATGGTGTCTGAGGTCAACATGGTAAGTGCGCACTTTACTTTGCATCTTTTCCACGCATCTTCTCAGCATCCGTGGATTTGTTTAGAGTCAGACTATTCTGTCAGAAACGTAAAGAGCAATATGGTTGTAAGCGTCGTGGCTTCGTGTGTAAAATGACGTGAGATTTTGGTACTGTGGGAGTGTGATGCTGTTCAAGGTGCAGAAATGGGCAAATTAGGAATTATTTAAGAGACTTACTCTTGTTTCAAATGTACACTAATGCAGACAAAATGCAGATTTTTGTTAACATGATAAATATAGATATAACTCTTATGGATGGTTTCTTGCTCATGGATTAAGCCTAGTCTTGGAATAAGTTGTAGTACCAATGGATAGTTACCCTTCAAACTCAAAGCTAGTCTAGGACTAGGCTTAATCCTCGACTGGGAAATTGGCCCTTAGTGTTTTGACAAGGTAGAACTCGTGAAGTGGAAATTTGATACTGTGTGAGTGTGGTTCTGTCCAGGCAGTCTAGACCCTTCTTCTTTTACACTGGTTTGGAGTGATGTGGGCCCTAAATGTTTGCCTTGTTTCCCTACAAGTATTTGTTGTTCAGCACTTTTTATCTATTTTATAGGCTGTGTTATAAATGTGCATAAATGGAGAGCAACAAACTGCAGACTGTTTTGTCAGGAACATGAAGTACAAAATGATAATGAGTGTTGTGGCTTCATATTGGAAGGTGTGGAATGGGTGCGCTGTGAGTGTGGTGCTGTCTATGGTCCTGAAATGAACTAGACCCTTATTTTCACTGGGACCCTCCTCCTTGTTTTGCTCCTTGTTGTCCAACTTTTTTAAAACCAGAGTTTATATAATTTTAACACCTGTTTGGACGTAACAGTGAAATCCATTAACCATTTTTGCACATTGTACTATTTTGCTGCATTTTTATAAATATGACAAATGTGAAGAATTATTTCAGAAATAGATATTGCTACAAAAATGTGCATGAATGCAGATAAACAAAATGCAGGCAGTTCTGTTAGTATAATAAAGCACAATATGGCTATAAGATGTTGTAGTGGAGTCTGTGACACAAGAGGATTTTGGTAGTGTGAGTATGATGATGTCTGTGGTGCTGAAATCAACCAGACCCATATTTTCTCACTTTTGGTGTAATGGGGGTCTGTTTTGTTCTCCCCAGTCATAATTATTGTCCAGCACGCCTTTACTACTTGGAAGTAACAGTTTTGGGTTGCTAAAATATTTTGATGCTTTTATTATTGACACTAGGAATTATTTATCAGCAAACTGATAAATAAAATGTGCTTTATCAGTGCAGTCATGAGTTCTTAGGGTCATTGCTATGGCCATAAGAAATCAATAATATAACACCTTACTGACATACAGAGTTGTCATCTACCTGATGTCCCTGACATGGTTAGCAGCAGATGCTGACTGAACATGACAAAATTCAATCTGTCTATGGGATTAAATTGCTATTGCTATCCTCCTGGCAAAAACTTATGAGTGAAAGCTGCTTTTGGTGCATTTTGAGTCAGCAAATGTTAAGGGCCGGCAGTATTGATTGGCAAGCTATCAGTGAGCTTACGATTCATTCGCGGATGAGGAATACAATTATACTGTCCATTAGAGTGGAGGAGGAGGATCATTCTTAATCCAGCATGCTTATAGTTATTTTCCATTCTCATTTAATGTAACATTTGACAGGGCATTAGTTAGTATAAAGTGGTTACATAATGTGTTTTTGAAAAAACATAAAGGGAAAATATATTCTTTTCAAAATACCCATTAGTGCTTTCAGTGTTTTAGTTTATTTGTGGCAAATGGCCTGTAGACTGGACCACACCTGCTGTGAACACAGTGTTGTCCTGGCTTTATGGTCAGTGAGTGTAACACCATATGAGACCAGGCTGGCTTTATGGTGACTGTGTCCAATTCACTGTGGTAAACAGGAAGATGAACAGATGAGCTTGTGCTTTTACCGGGTCTCTGCCATTTACTTCGAGAAGAAGAGAGCCACATGGCCAATAATGGGCAGGATGCATGTGCTGGAATGTGGAGTTGATGAACCATGACAGTGGCACACATAAGCGTGTTCAGACACCCGCCACTGACATTAGTTGAGACAGATTGTACAGGTTGTGCTGTCAAAAGACGCATGAAAAAAGATGCAATTTCGTGTATGATGGAAGGTATGGCAATGTTAAGAAACATGGTATGAAAGACTCCAAATGCCTCCCTGCATCACTTCAATGATGACATTAATATGTTTTTGATGTTGCAGCACCCTTTACAGTATGTATGAACACTGCTACTAATGAAAAACAGATGGCAGAGCATAAACAGTCCAGAGATGTGTTAAGAAGGGACCATAGCTTTGGACAAAACATTTCTAAGGATCAGATAAAGTGGTTAAAGTCTTGGGCCAAGATTATGCCTACAGCATCTTTATTAATACTCGTTACAACACGGCAGATAACCTCCAAGGAGATGAACAACACCCCACTCATCTAATGCCCCAAAGTGTGCATGCTGATTGAATGATTCTGATTAGTCTGTCCTTGATGTTTCTTGATGTTCTCCCCGGGACTCTGATTAGTGTGGGGCCTTTAACCACTGCACTACTGCTGCTTTAGTGAAACCCAGCTCTTAACATATTAGTTGTTAATGTGTTTAAACTACTTCATGCACAGAACCATTGACGCCTTAAGAACATATTGTGAGCATTTATTAATGTCAGTGTTGCAGACACAAACTGTGTTAAACTCTGTGGTTTTGTTATGTCATAATTGATGTAAACTTCGATCCATATGTCTCATGTAAGATGTTAAGAATATTTTTAGTGTATTTGGTAGAGATGAAATGGTTTTTACCGAACTGTTTGGAACTGCAATAGTTCAATACACCCGACATTAAACTTTTATTTGAAAAATGTGATTGGTAATTGTGCACGTATTCTCATGGATTAAAATTCTCTGTCACTATGACAGATTTCTGTTCATTGGACTCTGGCTTTGATGGATTTCTGGCAATCAAATTCAAAAGCATATTGGAGACGAGAGCAGATCCCATGAGAATTAAAATGTGGGGTGGGGAGATTACACATCGCAAACTCACTGTCTATGAAGTGATGTTATCAGTAAGCAAGGTAAAGTAATTTTGGATAGTCCACTTCAATAGCCTTCTTATTAGACTGTTGATTATGCAGGCTCGCCTATCAGCTGTGTAAACACGCGCAGTGTATTTGAGCACTTGTGACTCTCACATGAAAGTCTCCAGTTCAGTCAAATCTTCCTTTTTATTACAGACAAAACCCAAATTTTTGCTGATAAATAACAGCAACAACAACAACAACCAGTATTCTACTCACAATACAGCCATTCATTGCGATTTTGTAGTGTTTATTCTGGAAGCACATCTATCGCATTATTGTGTTTCGCGTACAGGGGATTGTGGGAAATGTAGTTATCTCTCAGAAAAGCCAAAAGCAGCTTATTTTATAGGCCAAAATGAGTCCAAATTGGTCAGAAACACCCAAGACTTTCAAGTATTTGTTTATTTTCAATCGATCAGAATTTTTTCTCACTGTATAATGTTAGAAAGTAACCAACAGGAAAAAATCAATATAGGAAAATGCATTATTTTTTATTAAATAGTTTATTCACTTTACTATATTTGATTTGGCCTGTTTGTAAGTATGATAGGTGTTTCATTTTTATAATAAAATTTCTGTGTTACTGTGGCCCAAAAAACTGTGATACGTACCGAACCGTTGGCACATTGTACCGTAAGATCCAAAAGTATTGGGAGAGTGCATTGAAAGAAACTAACAACACACAATCATAATGCAGTTGAAATTTGATCAAAAGAGCCACTTAAAGAAGAAAATAATCATTACTTGTAAATGAAAATTAAGCCTATTCTTCAAATAGTCTGTTGCATAAGAGATCACTTTGTATTAAAAAGCACATTGCCATAATTCATTTCAAGTAATGAAACAGTACTGTTCAGTCCTGATATTCACTTTTTACTGTTCCACATCACCCTGCTTAATTCCCTCATTGATCATATTGATTTATTGATAAGTGCTTTTCCACAGTATTAACAGCTCGAATACTTGCACATAGGCATGTAGAATGGTATTAGGCAAATGAATTATTCATCCACACTGTATTATTGCTTCCATTGAGTAAAATGGTCCATGTTGATGTAAAAAAACCGAGTCACAAGCTAAAAGAAATGAACAATTCTGCTGGGATTTGACAACTTTGTGACAGAATTTACACATAGCAAGTCCTGTGTGAGGTCTTTAGCTGAGGAAGTTAATCAAGCAAGCGTTAACAGGATTTACCAGACTAAGAATGGCACTTGCTCTTTTCAGATTAGCTATTTCTGTACAGTGAATTAGCTTTATTTAGAGGCACAAATTAGGATTACTTTGCACTTAGTATCAGTGACACAGCCAGCAAGAGAAGAGTGTGTGTGTGTGTGTGTGTGTTCGTTCATCTCAAAACAGAGCAGCAGTGATATGAGACCTTGCGTGGCAAGAATTACACCAGCCAGCCTTGTGTGATGATTATTCTGTGAGACAGATTAACATTTGAGACTGACAGAAATAGAGAACAGCAAGTAATAGCACCAATAAAAATATGTATGCACTTCCCCTCCTCCATTTACTAAATCTGAATAACCTAACCCTAAATTTAATCTCTTAACTAAACCTTAACCTTAATCTCAGTAACGAAAAGCATTTAATTAAGAAAAAAGCAAAATAAAATTGAGCAAATATTCATAAATCCATTTTTCCTTGCTAACATAAACTATGTTAGTTGCTAACGTACACTATGTTAGTTGCTAACATACACTATGTTAGTTGCTAATATACACCATGTTAGTTGCTAACGTACACTATGTTAGTTGCTAATATACACCATGTTAGTTGCTAAGGTACACTATGTTAGTTGCTAACGTACACTATGTTAGATGCTAATATACACTATGTTAGTTGCTAACGTACACTATGTTAGTTGCTAACGTACACTATGTTAGTTGCTAATATACACTATGTTAGTTGCTAATGTACACTATGTTAGTTGCTAACGTACACTATGTTAGTTGCTAATATACACTATGTTAGTTGCTAACGTACACTATGTTAGTTGCTAATATACACTATGTTACTGGCTAATATACACTATGTTAGTTGCTAACATAGTTAACAACTATGCTTTTGGGAAACGCTCCCCTTGACTTTTCCAGAATGCACAGATTGCCAGTGCGCCTCACTTGGAAGGGAGGACAACTAAGAAATCTGGATTACTGTTGGTTTTGGTGGGACCAACTGTGGTCTGTGTGGATTTCAATGCCCAAGTGCAGAGAGAAGGACACTTAAGTAAAATTAATGCTGTTCTTTAGACTTACATTCTTACATGACTCTTAAGTGACTTCATTTACATTTACGGCATTTAGCAGACGCTCTTATCCAGAAGCGACTTCCATTTCCTAATTACAGGAACAGTCTCCCTGGAGCAACTTGGGGTTAAAAGTCTTGCTCAGGGACCCAGTGATGGTAGTGCCAGACTGCAGATTCGAACCCACAACCTCTTAGTCCAGAGTAGAGTGTCCTAACCACTAGGGCACCAACACCCAGTTTCCCTTGGAGCAACTTGAGGTTAAGAGTCATGCTCAAGGGTCCTGTGATGGTAGTTTTTGGAGCTGGATTTGAATCTATGACCTTAGTCTGTAAGCACGTGTACTACCCCAAGACAACCATCACCCACTGTACATGAGGCAATGACTCTGAGAGGTCATATAATATCCTCATAGATATTTCTAAAAAAGTAGGGCTGGAACCGCAATGTACAGTTTAAAATAGCATTTAAATTGTTTCCAAATAGCACCAATTCTTCACCAGCTTAGCTAAAGTGTGGGGAATGCACTGGTACAGAATGACGGCTGTCACTTCATCCCAGGGGAACTTTTCATTGACGCTGGTTGAAGTGCCTCCACATTGTCTTGGTGAAGTGTAGCGGATGTCCACACAAAGCGCTATATAAATGTAACGTTCATTCATTCATTCACTCACTTACAGTAGGGTGTAGTACAGACTCTCATAAGCCAGTCCCACTGCACTGAAGGCCTGAGAAATTTCAATAATTTAATCCTTCTGGAGCTTCCAGGTTGCTTTAAAACGATGTTTGTTCTTTAATGTTGCTATGGGAAGGAAGCGTTTCATACTTTCAGACAAAGGGCTTGGAAATGGCCTAAATATGTGTATAAAAGGACAGCTATGAGAGCGACAGACTTGTTGGTAATGTGTTTTGTAATGTATTTGCTGATGAACAGAACTGCTTGCTTATAAGAAGCATTTCACGGCTGCTCCTGTCTTTTTATAGCAGGCCATATGGTCTAATGCGAGGAGGGAGACATTAGAGTTGTCCGCAGGAATCCTCAAAAGTAGCAGCATGGGGTTGATTCCTGTGAGCTGATAGTTTGAGCTGCTCGAACCCCTGCTGGACTTAGAGGTGTCTGAAATCCTGTAGGAACGGATTGATAGAGGTGATATGCTGACAGAGTGTCTCTCCCATTTGTCATGGCGACCAGGAATTAGTCAATGTCATTCCCATTGTCGTTTGTTCATTAGGGTAAATGATGGGAAATCATGTGTTAATGTTGTTATGTCCATCTTTCATTCACATTGTCTACTTAGTGACAGTATATAATTATTTCACTTGGAAATCTAAGAAACTAGTAACTAATTAATTAATTAATTAGTTAATTGATTAATGCCTAAAACCATTAATCCATTTAAGGCTCCATTTCTTATGCCACTACCCGAAAGTGAGGTGAAAGTGAGTAATTGCCATTGTGAACACACAGCACAACACACAGTGCACCACAACCAAATGTGACCTCTGCATTTCACCCACCTGTCAAGGAGCAGTGGGCAGCTTTAGTTGAGCAGTGCTTGGGGACGGTACCTTGCTCATGAGTACCTCAGTGGTACCTTTACCAGGACTTGAACCGACCACCTCCTGTTCAGTAAAAAGGTGACTTGTTCTGATATATTGAGCTTTATGTTGTTTCACTGGGACCGGGTATGGAGGCGGGCTTTGGGTCTTTCCATAGAAAAAGGTGCTGAAAGTGAGCCAATATGTTTAGTGGCTAGCACAGAGACAAAGTTTTGGTCTTTTTGTCCACATTGGCTACAGTTCTCAGTAGCCCATGTTATTGGGCTTAATAATTGTTTTGATGAAACAAGCTCACGTCTTAATGCTTGCTTGGCAACGGACGTTGCAATAATTACAGTGTCTGATTGACCTTTTCCCAGGGAGCAGTGTTGGGGACAGTACCTTGCTCATGAGTACCTCAGTGATACCTTTACCAATCCGGGATCCAAACCAGCGACTATCCGATCATGGGACGAATGCCCTAAAGGTTGCACTACCACCTGCCCCAGTTAACTGACTATGACTATGGCCAGAAAGGTTACAAGCAATGTCAGATTAAATGTTTAGTTGCCTGAAATCAGTCAGTGAACAGCTTTTTATGCGAACAAGTAATGCAATGAAACAATGTCCTCGATTTATGGGGGTATTCCAGCTTAAAACAACCTCTGTACATTATCTTAAGGAGAAACAATACAGTAAGTGAGGTGCATTTGATAGATGCAAAATCAATAATTCAGTCCAATTTTGCATAAAAAACATTTTGACTTGAGAGCATGCATTTTGAGAAGAAAACGATGTGGTTTGCTGTGGGGTCAGAATTTAGTACGAGGTCAGAGACTTTTAATATTATGTTTGGCATCAGTAGCCCATCTTCACCTAGTAAAAACTATACTCTCACATTATACAAGTAGCATTGTCTCTATGTAATATTTTTCATCTAGTGACGGCATCTGTTGTGAAGTGAATTGAATGTGTTGTTGCGGGGAAAAGAGATGTGATGAACTGTTTTGAAATGTAGATCTTTGGTTAAAATCGTGATTCTACAAAAACAACAAATGACAGTTTTCCACATTAAAGATGAAAATTTAGACACTAATGAGGACAGTGAAGAGAGCCCGCATAAATCTTCTCAACTTCCAATGTTAAGACTCAAGATTCTTTTGTAAACATTTTCACAGTAATGTTTCTTGCTATGTTTGCAGCTGGACCTGATTTCAAAGAACTGACAAATGACAGGACAGTGCTTGGACATGTGCAAAGCCTTCTAAAAACAGCATGTGTATTGCAAAAGTCCTTTTATTAGGTGAATTTCTGGGTTTTTTTTTTGAAAGATCATAAAGAAAACATTTGAGCACTTTATGCCTGAATTATAATTTACAGATTAAAAAATACCACATTGTCTTCAGATCTTGCTTACTAGAAGATATTACTGATTAACCCTTTCATGCATAAATTAAATGACTGAATCCCTGTGTATCCCCAATTCCCTCAATCCACAGAGACTGTACCTGTAATTAGAAGATGAAAGTCACTCTGGATGAGAGTGTGTGTTAAATGCCATAAGTGTATCAAATTTGAGCTACTAAGTCACAACCTGCTGATGGTTGTTCCTGATGGCTCAACACTCAAGTTGACACAGTGCAGGAAAATGTTAGTTTTTAAATACTAAATAATGGTTTTTAAAATGTTATCTTTTAAATCCCTCAAAATATGGGAGACGTTCTACAATTGAAACGAGTTTTGTGGATATTTTCCATCAGTATTAGTAACATAATTCATAAAGACTCGCTATAAAAGCTTCAGTATGAGACTGTGTCTGTGGTCAGGGTGCAGCTGTCCAGTTGTGTTCCTCATCACTGCAGTTCTCACTGTAATCCTCGCTGGAGGCAATGCAGGTTAACTCGGGGTATTAAGTCCAGCTTAATACTGTTTGTTGGCTCTGAGGTTGCTTTCGGGTCAAAGTTGCTGCTCCTTACTGCCAAGTTTTCAGTGTAAGAACTGTCAGCGGTGCCAATGTGGCCTCACACACACCACAGACACACACTCACACCCTTTGTAAGGTACTTCTAGTCTCTCCAACTATTGCTAGATATAAATAATGCTACAAGTACACCTACCCGTAACCCTAACCTTAACTTTAGTAACAAAAAACAAATCTTTCATTCATTCATTATCCGAACCGCTTAATTGCAACTGGGGTCGCAGGGGGGACCGGAGCCCATCCCGGGAACTTACGGGCGCATGGCGGGGAACAACCCTGGGCAGGCGCCAAGACACCGCAGGGCACAAAAACAAATCTTTATACTCTAATTGTCACATAAAGTCTTGAACTTTTAAAGAAAAGCATTTTTCTTTTAAGGGCTATTAGGACTTTTCCTCACATACTAACATGTCCATATAAAACCACAAAAATTCACAAAATCATTATCATTCATTCATTTATTCATTCATTATCTGAACCACTTAATCCCAACTCGGGTCACAGGGGGACCGGAGCCCATCCGGGGAATTTACAGGTGCAGGGCTGGGAACCCTGGGCAGGCGCCAACACATCGCGGGGCACACACACACAGTCACACACACACGCACAACTTACGGTGCCAATTTAGAGTCGCCAGTTAACCTACAGAGCATGCTTTTGGACTGTGGTAGGAAACCGGAGCACCCGGAGGAAAACCACATGCACACAGGGAGAGCATGCAAACTCCACACAGAAAGACCCGACGGCCGACTCGGGGATCGAACCCTGTGAGGCGGCAGCACTAACAACTGTGCCCACATACTAACGTCTGTGTAAAATAACAGAAATTCACAAAATCTCAAGATTTTCTTTATTTTGGAGGATTATCAGGTCCTCTCAGATACCTTAAAACCTGTCAGCATACTCACAAACACCCAGTGTTGTGGAGTAGATTAATAAAATAAGAAACAATACTAACTTAACCACTTTTTCCAGTAGCTTATCAGTAGCAATGCAACTTTTAAAACACTGTAGCTTTTCCATCAACTACAGATGGTCCCCGAGTTACAATGGTTCGACTTACAATGACTATAGTGACATGACAGAATTGTACAAATATTTTATGTTTCGCATGGCAGGCCAATGTAGCAGCGTATGCGGTGCGATGTGTTGGGACGCTGCCGAGATGTATGCACGTCCCACCTTGTGAGACGGCTCACTCCCGCCAGGGATTGACAAATTTCAGTTTTCTCTGTGCTAGAGCTCACATTTTTCTGTGTTTTTGGTGTTGCAAAGCCCAATTTTAGTGAAGTAAGCGTGTCTCCATGTCTCTATGATATTTCTCCATTGTACATCTCCATTGTCGGGGACTACCTGTACTTATTTTTTACTAACGCTACACTGTTCCAAAAAAATACAGTTATTTTTAAAAGACCGGTATTCTCAACTAGCAGGTGTGTCTGATTGTGGTTGAATTAGTAGTGGCTTCTGATTGGCTACTGTGTGGGGCATACTCATCGCATCACAGTGCACAATTGGCAGCTGCGAGATGGAGTCTAGCCTCATCTAGTAGATGAGGTCTAGCTTAGTGCAGTTGGAAGCAAGAATATGTGGTTGTGAAATAGCTTCAAAGTAGTTAGCTGCTTATTGTAGTTAGTAACTTGTGCTGTAGCTAACTACTATGCTAAAAGAGTAATTTGGCTGTAGCTTATCTGCTTTAATCATGAAGTGTGTACTTAGTAACTAACATAGTGTACATTAGCAACTGACATAGTGTACATGTATACACGTAGCTAACAATACGTTAGCAACTATGCTTTTGGGAAAACTCTAGCCCAGGAGTGACCCTCCATTCATGGTTTCAGCTCCCTAGTAGCGTGTAGCTTGAAAAGTAGCCTCTTCAATGCGGCAAACACCCAGGTACAATAGCACGTGATACAAGCGTCCACAAAAGGAGTGAAGAGGATCCAGTAAAACCGGCCAGCGCAGCAAAACCAGTGGCATGAAATCAGATTTGTGTCACCAGTAGGGTTGTGGAAAATGCAGAAAATAAAAACGCAGGAAGGTTGAAATGGAACGTTGTTCCATAAAAATTAATTAAGTCCAATCTAGGTCTGGTGGACCGGGCTGCTTCTGCAGCCCCCTTCTCTGGAAGAAGCCCCCGCACAGCCGCTATTAAATTATGCTGTCAAAATGTGCTGCTGGTAAGCAGAATAGATCCCAGAAATCACCAGCATTCAAACCCAGTCAGAGGCTCTTTCCTGTTTAGGGCGCTGTCAGGAAAGTGGCACAGAGCGTAGAGACGAGCACTTGGGAGGAGCTTTAAAAGATGGTTTGACATTGAAATTATTTGTGTGTCATTTGATTGGCTCATAAATTGTGCCAGAGAGTGGAAAATGTCTTTATTAAATATTAAAATGATTCCTCTCTCTCTCTCTCTCTCTCTCTCTCTCTCTCTAACTATATCCTGAAGTTGGGTTTTAGTGTTCCTGGAACTGAAAGCAGTCTATTAGAGGATCATGTGTTATACATGTTCTCATGCACACACACATTTATACACACTTACCATGCAACCATCAACAAGTCATTAACACTTTATAATTATCACTGCAACTTTTCTTTAAAAGCATTTTTCCTTATAAGAGCTGGTCCTCACATTCAAAAGCAGAAAAACTCTTCAGGTTTTTAGGGAATGACCGAGTTTTCACAAATACTTTCAAAAAACCCACCTTGCAACCCACACATACAAAGTATACTGTACAAATCTCCTCCAAGTTGATTTCAAAGCTGCTTCTCCTGCATGCTTGTACAGGGATCAATGACAAACGATGTATATTTCATGATGCTGTTTCTTGCTGAGTGAGATGCATTGATTGGTTTAATGCAGTTGTAGCTCTTTAAAATGGTGCTTGAGTCTCATGGGGGAGAACTTCACTTCTTTTCGTGTGTCGGTGTGGATGTGGATTAGTGTGTGTGTGTGTGTGTGTGAGTGGGTTTTGTGGTGGTTGTGAGAGCCTGATTGTCCTTTCAATTCAATTCAGTTCAATTTTATTTGTATAGTGCTCTTTACAACAGAAACACAAAGTGCTTCACATATAACCGACCCAAGCCCCTAACGATCAAGCCTGAGGTGACAAGGAAAAAGAAGTGGCAAGGAAAAACTCTGTAGTAATCACGAAGGAACCAAGACCCGGAAGGGGACCCCATCCTTATTCTTACTCTTTAGTTTCCAGCATATAGACAGCACGGTGAGTCTTTACCTCACGTGAAAATAAACCACATGGCTGCTGCTCACAGACCAGCCATACATGATCAACACAACACTCCGCCGGTAGACTTCTTCATTGTGATTCCTACGCTGGCGTTTTTGAGAAAACGGTGGTGGATCAGGAAGCGCTAGCAGTTCTACCTGGTGGGCGGAGCTTCTCAGATAAAAGGGTGGAGTTATTCAAATATCCCCTAATGTGATGTAGAAGTAGGGGAGAAATCTAAACGGCTCATTTAAGCACACGTTTCTGACATTAGTAAATTAATACCAACGCAACTGACCTTTTATTAAATCAAACTTACAGTGTGTGTAGAGGCAGTGCAGACCCAAATTGATGTCCAAAGAACAGAAAAAGTGGCAGCATGTCAATATTGGGTGTTAGTGCCTTTTACACAAAAAATCTGATGTGTTCAGGTGTTTGCAAAGTGAAGTTTTTTGAAAAAGTATGTGTGTGACAGTATTGTGATTGTGATTATATATATTATATATATATAATATCAGTGGCAGGGCCCACGCAATAATAGTAAATATGTGTGTTGAGTGTATATGTGTCTTAAAGGGGTGTGTTGGGGCTGTTTTAGGATAGTGAGGACCCTCAAATATAGGAAAACCTGAGATTTGTCAGATTTTTTTTACATGCTAGGACAGGTCTTTATAACTAAAAGTGTGTGTGTGTGTGTGTGTGTGTAAGCCTGGTCTCTGCGGTGTGAGGCAGTATTAATGGAGTTTAGAAAAACAAAGCAGCCACACAGCATGGCAAGTTCTTTAGCATTGAGGGGAAGTGTGTTGCCAGTTACCTGTCTGAAGAGGTTTGTGGCACTAAGGTGAAGAGACAAGGTGTGTGTTGTGTGTGCGTGTTTGGCGGGGATTTATGAAATTACTGTTTTCTCAGCATGAAGCAATGAAAACACCATCATCCCCTTAAACAGACCCACAAAAGACCACATAAATCTGAGGCTCCTTTGTTCAACCAAATATGGTACCACAGGGTGTTATCAGCTCTGTGTATGAGTGTGTTTGTGTTTGTGTGTGTGTGGTGGGGGAGGTGTGTGTGCTGTGAGGAGAAAAAATTAGCCTGTCATTTCCTCTCAGTAAAGCCAAGCAGGTGAATTATCTATTATGTCCATAATACATCAGCTGAAAAAAGGGAACATTAATGAATCACTGGCTGTAGTCCAAACTCCCCGCACTACGCTGCTAAATAGTGTGTCAAACCCAGCAGCCCTCGAGCTGCTCAACTCCTGCTCCTGCTCCTGATGACTAGGGGTGTAAATCACCAAGTTGTATAATGATACGATATGATATTGAATGAATGGAAAATGATTTTTACAAACATTGTACAGTGAGCAGATGTCCACTTTTCTCTCAACACGTCCTCTTTTTAGGACCTAAAAAATGTGTCCGGTCAGGATTCTAAAATCGCCCGGAGTAATCATGCGTGCAGTGAGCAGGGCGAAGTAACATGGCCAAGGTGCCACTGCACTGGTAAAGTTACCACTGAGGTACTCGTGAGCAAGGTACTGTCCCCAAGCACTGCTCCCTGGGAGCTGCCATGTACCGTGTGCTGTGCTGTGCTGTGCCATGCTGTGCTGTGTTCACAATGACAAATAATCACTCACTTTCGCTATCGGATCATTGATGATTGAATGAATATATAATTGTAGATAAATGTACTGTTACACCACTGATGACAATTAGAATGACACAAACACACAGGTCATATTGCAGTTTCAGTTCACGTAGTACTGGTGATGTGGATCTGTTGTGGATGTGAGATATCAAGAAAAGGGTAGAAATCAGGAAAATGAGAGAGAATGAGAGAGAAGCACACAAAGAGAGGTGAAGAGAGAGAAAGAGAGAGAGAGGCTCATACAGGGGAAAAGAATGTGAGTTTGTGTGTGTGAAAGAGAGGGAGAGAGAGAGATAGAGGTTCGTAGAGATACAGAGAAAGCATGTTGTGTCTGTAAGTGTTAGATATGTGTGTGTGTGTGTGTGTGTGTGTGAAAGTGAGAAGGAGACAAGATGTGAGTGCTGGGGTGGAAAACACAAGTTCCATCATGATGCAATGTTATATAGATTAACTGTTCAGCAATTTGATGTTTGCTGATATCACAAAGTCTGCAATGATACGATGTAGATTTGTTTCAGTTCAGGAGCCAGCGAGCGATAGCAGACAACATCATTTGACATTTTTATTTCTAAGCTCAAGCAAACATTTAAAGGAAAAACTATCTTCTCTTTTAATAAAAATAGACCTCCTGTTTAATAGTGAAATTGAGTGATTATTTGTCATTGTGAACACACCACAGCACAGCACACAGTGCACCATAACCAAATGTGACCTCTGCATTTGACCCATCCGTGAAGGAGCAGTGGGCATCTGACATGGGCAGCACCCGGGGAGCAGTGCTTGGGGACGGTACCTTGGTCATGAGTACCCCAGTGGTACTTTTACCGGTCCTGGGATTCAAACTGGCAACCTTCCAATCACAAGGCGAACACCCTAACCGTTATGCTACCAAATGCCCCAGTATAAAGTGATGTAACAATATGTGTGAAGTCTGATCCATGTTTTCATTTTGGATCGATGCTATTGACTCACTGATCATTAAATCAATGTATCGATGCTTGGTTACATCCATATGTGTTTGTGTATATGTGTGTGAGTGCATCTGTGTTTTTGTGAGTCTGTGTGTGTGTGTTTGTGCGTATGTACGCAAGCGTGTGCACACGTCTGGGTGCGTGTGTGTGTTCGTGCATGGGCCCAAAGCTCAGTGTGCCTGTGTGGGCGTGTTGCAGGGAGCACGTTGTCAAGGCGACAGGATGTAATAATATGTTGTGTGTTTTGTTTTCTCTTCTCCTCTTTATTTTTAGCCTGATAGTCACTATCGGGGCTGTAATTGTCCAATCAGGCGTAATGCTGGTGTATAGCGGCTTTAAGTCTGCTTTACAATAGCTGCTCATTATCTCCGCAACCTGCATTAATGTGTGTGTTTATTGAGCTGTTTACAGCATGCGACAGGTGTGTGTGTATCTGTGTGTGTGTCATATGAAAAACACAGCGGGTCAGGCCGGTTAAGCTGGTGACATCTAGCTTTTAGCACGGCTGGCGCTGTAATAATATGTCTAACTCTTAGCATCGCAGCAGTTGATAACGTAACAGTTAGGGTGTTCGCCCCATGATCGGAAGGTCGCCGGTTGGACCGGTAAAGGTGCCACTGAGGAACTCTATGAGCAAGGTACTGTCCCCATGCGCTGCTGCCCATGTCAGCTGTCCACTGCTACTTCACGGATGGTCACATTTGGTTGTGGTGCACTGTGTGCTGTGCTGTGGTATGTTCACAATGACAAATAATCACTCACTTTCACTTACACACAGTTCCTTTCTTACCTTTTTAAATATTGTGTTCACTTTCGATCTCTGCGTAGGATGAGCTAACCTGCAGGACCCTCAAGTTCTTGGCAAAATTGGTGTTTAACCACCTTAACTCTTATAGTACCCACTAAGGATGCAACGTTTTTCTGTATTTTACCAAACCGTTCGGTACGCCCTGTTCGTTTCGATACACCCAGGTGAACCGCGATAGTTTGGTACGCCCGACATTAAACTATAATTTTGAAAATGTGGTCATTGTGCACGCATTCTTAAGGATTAAAGTTCTCCATCGCTATGACTGATTTCTGCCCATTAGACTCTAGCTGTGACGGATTTCTGTCGATCGAGGAATATTTAAGATAAAAGCAGATCCGTGAGAATTCAAAAGCGAGCGGGAGGTGGGTGCACATCTCAAACTTATCACTTTATTGTTACTATGCACCCACAACACACACACTGACAAAGCCACACCTTGCTAGGCTTCCACTGACTTTCATAATTACTAGATGTCCATAATACTACCGCTAACCCTAACCTTTAACCTCAATTACCAAAAAGAAATGCTTTGTTTTCCAAATAAAAGTTTGAATTTATTTACTTTTGAGCACCATTTCTCGAAAACAGAACTGCCCTCACAAAGCTGACAAATCTCAGGTTTTCCACTCCTTTAGGGCAACGTTTCCCAACCCAGTCCTCAGGGGAGCACCGGACTCGTCCACTGTATTGCTGTAGCTCAGATCCAAGAAGCCCTGACTCAAGTATTCTATGTTTTTAATTGCCTGGTTAAGCCGTTCTGGGAGCAGAATTATAGACCTGCCTGTTGGGCCCCTAGGACTGGGTTTGGAAAATACATGCACACAAACACACACGCACAAACACACACACACATATACTGGTATTACTGTCTCTACTTCCATTGACTACCATAAATACTAGATATAAATAATACTACAGCTACAACTAACCCTAACCTAACCGCAGTTGCCAAAAACACAGCTTGTATTACACACACACACAGACAGGTGAACACCATTGTGGCAGAGCAAGTGGGCCAGAGATAAGACTGAGAGTGAGCAGACGAAGTTAAACTCATTCAAGAGTTTAGATTTTTCCAGGATGACCAGGACCATGTGGAGAGCTGGGTAGCTGTTAAAATGTTGCATGCTGGGAATTTGCAGTGTCCTGTTTCACTCTGAGCATAACCTGTAATGTCCCAGACACGTTATGCAGATTGTCAAATGAACATGGCCTGCTGATACAGAAGTGTGAGTCAGGATAATACACACACACACAGTATAATAAGCACACACACACACACACATAGACAGAGGGCTGCATACTGTGATGGAATCTCCCCCTTCTCTCGTCTCGCTGCTATTCTGGTATCCCCAGTAGACATGGTGGTGTTAAGTTGACGTAAACGCTGTTTGACTGGCACACCATCACTGTGTGTGTGTGTGTGTGTGTACAAGAGCGTGCGCTTATTGTCTCACTGATGACACCATTGCCTCACACTCCCAGCGGACCTCATTTAATGTCTGAGGTTTTGTTTCTCTGTCTCTGTTCTTCTTCTTCTTCTTCTTCTTCTTCTTCTTCTTCTTCTTCTTCTTCTTCTTCTCTCTCTCTCTCTCTTTCTCTTTACTCCTGCATTTTTCCCGATGTGACTCCTGCCCCTTTTCTGGTTATGACACTAACATATGTTTTTCTAACCTCATTAGTTTTGTGTTTTTGGTTTTTATTTTGGCTAAGGATTAGAAACTTTTTTACATTCCGAAATAGCGGCAGCAGACAGACTGTCCTTTAGATTTCACAGAGCCGTTCTCATAATGAGGTAAACCATGATTGAAAGCTAAATCATTACTTGTACAAATCATTGAGCTGAAACTAATTAAAAATCTCACAAATGGATTTTTTTTGCAGCCTGATTTTAGCTGACTTTGGATTTGGTTTTCTTCCACGTATACAGCGTTTGCCTCGGTTTTGTGTTTTATCAGACAACGGTGACACTGTAGAACAGTAGTAAGATATCCCCAAACAAACCGGGAATCCCAGAATCCCTTTGTTTCACTCCAAATCAGGCTGAACCAGAGGTCACACACAGATGAATATTTTAAAAGTCTGGTTTATATTTGCTCTGTATTGTGTGGAGGGACCAGGAGCGGCATGCTCAGAAGCAGAGTAGACTTCCTAGAAAATGATTACTGAAAAGGTTTTGTATTCTGTGGTAAAAATGTAGGGCTTTGTAGGGTCACATGCAGATATACTTTTAAAGACCCAGTAAGGTCAAAATAATATGTTCCTCATATCAAAGAAGCAGTGGTCACTAATCACCATCAATTTTGAGTGAATATGAACGTTGCTACATGGGTAAAATTCAGTCTCAAAGTGGTGAAAATACAGGCGCTACTTTCTATGCTCGGATGCTGTAGGCATGTCGGCTCAAAACGCTGAGGCAGCGCCCACTACTACAGAGCCCCTACCCATCGACTGTAAAACACATGCAGCACATGCACTGTTAAAAAAGATCACTCTGAAGTCGTGCAAGTAAAACTATGTAAAATTATCTCTTGTTGTGACTTGGCAATATACGTTTCACTGGAAGGGATGAAGACAGTGACAGGATAGTGAGCACAGTCTGGGCTAATACGGAATACAACATGGGATAATAGCCGGGAAATATTTAAGCAGGAGGACGGCGGGGGAAAGCCTAAAATGACAGAGGAACGCTGAAAAAAACAGAGACTAGATAGGTTAGAGCAGATAGTTTGCTAACTTCCATTTTACCATGCGTTACGTCACCGCTATAATTCACATCTGCGCTAGCTCATACGGATTAGCTGCGTGTTCTCATGCATTCTCGAATCATTTGGAGTTCTCTACAGCAGGTTGAACATGCACGTCATATTTTACAGTTTATGACAACACAAAATGGGAGGAATGGAGATATTAGGAACCGCTTCAGACTTGTATGACCGACTCTCTTAGCGAACTTGCCCAGACTAGCAGGTAGGCTACTGATGCTATGCAGGTGGACAGGGTCAGAGCAGAAGATCTGGGCAGGGCTATGCTAAACATGACCTCTACATGTAAGCAGGCTGCGTTTTAGTTCCACCCTACTTAGGGCAGTTGGTCGCGTAGCGGTAGGGTGTTCGCCACGTGATCAGAAGGTCACAGGTTTGAATTCAGGACCGGTAAAGTTACCACTGAGGTACTCATGAGCAAGGTACCGTCCCCAAGCACTGCTCCCCAGGTGCTGCCCTTGTTAGCTGCCTACTGCTCCTTCACGGATGGGTCAAAAGCAGAGGTCACATTTGGTTGTGGTGCACTGTGTGCTGTGCTGTGGTGTGTTCACGATGACAAAAATCACTCACTTTCACTTTGGACCTACCGTGAAAAACCGTTAAAAACTGTAAAACTGCATAACTCCACAACGTCGTAAAACTGAATTCACTGACTTTTCAGACACATTTTTCTGACACATTTCACATGTTACCAAACCAAGGACACTTTTCACCTTACTGGGTCTTGGCATTGAGTGAGTTACAGTCAGCAAAACAATAAAAAAAAAACTTTGTAGTGCAGGTACGGAAGAACTCTCATAAAATGCTGCAAAGGAAAATGAAATGCAAAGTTATATTCATATACTCGCATGTCTAAAACTCAAGCTTCTTTTTAAAATTGAGGGGTGAGACTCCAGCCCACAGCTGTCATGAGTCACGGGAGAGAATTTGGAACATCCCGCTGAGAACTGACACTTATATGTGTAATGATTTTAAATAGAATAACATCATTTGGGGTTAATGTAGTAAGGAGGCACACAGTAGGTGTATAAAATAGTAATGTTGGCAGGTGATACATTTCTAGTAGGTGCTGCAAATGAGTTGCAAAGTGAAATAAATGAGTAACAGCCAATAAATGATGATTAAAACAGAAACATGAGAAAGAAGATGGATTTTTGATCGACCCTGTTGCCAGGTGTTGACATTGCTTAATGTGTCCACATTATGGACAAGTCCATCATCCATCACTGCCAGCGCTTGCGCTTGACTCTGCCTTCCTTTTTTATAAGCATCGGTACTGGCGTTGGCAGATATACGCATGAAAAACATCGGATATCAGCATCGGCCAATAATTCCCATATCGTGCGTCCTTACTTTTCTCCTATTACTGAAACTGATCTAAAAAATATTGTAGTTAAAGCAGACATGATCACATGCATGAGCTATCGAGGGGGAAAATAACTTCTTGCAGTCTGTTCAGTAGATTTGCCAAAGCCAGTTAGTGGGCGGGCAGACTGGCAGGTGGTCTGGACATGCTTGTGTAACAGTTTCCCAAACTGGGCTGGATACCCAAGTTAGCACAACCCAAAGCTCATAACAAAGGAGAGGGGAGAGATTAGACAGGGAAAAAAAGAGAAAGAAACAGATCAAGGGGGAGAGAGAGACAGAAAGAGAGAGAGAGATAAGCTTTGATGCGTGTCGTGCAGCGTTCCCTGTAGAACTGTAGGTGTTTTCCTCCACACACCCCCACAATCTCTCAACTCAACCTTTATTTCAAAGAGATACAAACGATTCAAACGAAAACCGAAACAGAAGAGTTTCTTTCTTTGTAACTGCTCTGCTTGCGGGAACGGTCAGCTCCGTTTTTTATTGGGAAACACTCGTGGCAAGGGGCAGGAAAAAGGTTGACCGTGGTTCTACAAACACTCTTCCCTTATTCAAATGAGGCCTTTTGCAGCACAGTTAAAACGGCATTTAAAGAGCAGATATGCATACAGCAAAGGTCAACAGCTTAGCCTTTGTTTTATTTTCAAAGAATATTCCACGTATTTCACATGCTTGCAGGGTGCAGGATTTTATGTATGTTGTTATTTATAAATTGGCGTTATTGTTTAGGGGATAGCATTATTTTCCAGTCCGCACCAGCAGAAGCAAGGTTGCAGTAATGCATATTGGAATAATTGGTTAATGTAACTTAGACCTGGCTTTTCTTGGGATAAGCTTCGACCAATATAAGAATTTGTCTATAGGTCAAACCTGGTGCATGTTCTTTATAATTAGAGAAGTTTCCACGTAGAAGATTATGGAACTGTCCTCAACCGTTAAGAGAGGGAAGATTTAGTGATAAATGAACAGAAGTGGAGCTGTATCGAGCTCTCTCTCCGATGCACTAATTAGCACTTACACTTCTGGTGGTGTAGGGCATAATGTAATGAGGAAGATTTGTATCTCTCAACATCATTTACAGGATTAATTAAAACAAAAAAAAAAAACATCTCACCAACAGAGAGAAAAAGAGGGAGAGAGAGAGAGAGAGAGAGAGAGAGACTGAAGGTTAGAATGAGAGAAGACGCTGCTTTCCCCATAAAGAAGTAGCTGTCATGTCGTCCCTCTCATCTTTCCAGCTAATGAACTGCACTGCGCTTGCCGTGTTGTGCTCCTGGCTGCTTTTTTGCACAAAGAAAAGCCGAGGCTGAATCCCTAAAGCGGGAGATCAGGTCCGGATCGGAACAAGCACACACTGCTAAACCGGGTCTAACCGGAGTGCATTTCATACTGGAGGAGAACTCAGCTCTTTCAGCTGGTCAGGGGAGGATGTGTAGCTTGTAGCTTGTAAGACACATAGATACACAAACACACATAAACACACAGGGCAGCTCCTTTGGCTTTACGGCGTCTTTAAATATGTGCTTGGCTAATGATTTTTGGCATGGATTTGACAGTTTTTCAGGGCAGTTGGTAGCGTATCGGTTACAAAGTCGGCCCCGTGATGGGAGGGTTGCCAGTTCAAGTCCTGAACTGGTAAAGGTACCACTGAGGTACTCATGAGCAGAGTATCGTCCCCAAGCACCGCTCCCCGGGTGCTGCCCCACTGCTCCTTAAAGGTGAACTCCGGCACATTTGAACATATATATATATATGTTGTACTGTTAGAGGTCTTTGAGTACTGTCAGTTGTCAGAAAATGACACTAATCGGTGCTACCTGGGTGAAGATGTCGAGGTAGCATTCTAATGTCAAAGTTACTGCCATTTTTGTGCTACTAATGAGCCTGTACATATCTTTCTTAGCCCCGCGCAACACAGCCAAGAAACTATTTAAAACAAGTGTTTATTTGTAGCTGTTTATTCAGGCTGTCACATACCGTTGTTGATTTCCGCCGTGTTTGTGAAAGTCCAAGAGTCGAACTCATCTTCTGTAAATGGGAAATGTTTTTTGGACTTTCATGAACGTGGTTTGAACATGCCGACATGAGTTGTCCTTTAACGGACGGGTCAAATGCAGAGGTCACATTTTGTTGTGGTGCACTGTGTGCTGTGCTGTGTTCACACTGACAAATAGTCACTCACTTAATAATTAATCTACTTTTTTCATTTGTTTTATTTTCATTATTTTTGACATAAAGAGTGCATTTGACGCACCATTCCTTCACTATACTTTTGGGGATAATGAAAACTGGAGCTAAATAACACTATGCCTGCCCCCAAATCTAACCCTAACCATAAACACAGTAATGAAAATGAAATGCAGAATTTCTGCTCCTTTCGTTTTCTAACATTTCTTTTAATAGAGAAGATATTATTACAAAAAACAATGGGGACTCCATTTATCACCAGTTTGTATGTTTTGTATCTGTAATGTGTCCCTGAAATAATACTCAGAAGCAGAAGCTAATACAAACATTCACCACAGTATTCTAATGGTCAATTCATTGATTTAACATCCTCAATTTTATCAAAGTCAAAGTAAACGTTATTGTAATCTCTGCTATGTACTGTCAGTGTTGGGCACATTACTTTAAAAAAGTAATTAGTTATAGTTACTAGTTACTTCTTCCAAAAAGTAACTGAGTTAGTAACTGAGTTACAGCATTATAAAAGTAACTAGTTACCAGGGAAAGTAAAAATGTTCAAATATGTCAAAGATGTGGATCCCCCTCCCCACTTTGATGGAAATTTAGCTGTATGTTCAATTATTTGTAATAACACTGGCTATTAAATATGTATAATTAATGAAATAGACACTTAAAATAAATAAAAGTCTAAATATAAATAATTTTTTTTAACAGAAAACATTGTACACAAATCTACAGTATTCTAATATCGCTGTGGGACAATGTGAGACACCTATCAAATTAAATATAACATTGTAGATTTGGTCATTACTATGTATATAATAGTAGAATGATAAAACACAATAAATGTTTTAGAACTTTTCATATTTATTTCATATCAACAGGCCGCAACTGGCGATCAAATAGGTCTAAATTAAATTCTGCTTGTACTCTACCTGAGCCAATCATCATCCCTTATGCGGTTGTCTCGCCCCTCACCAAGGAAAAGAAAAAAGCTTTGCCGCTCCAGTAGCTGAGAGCTTGATCGGATGAAA
Source organism: Distichodus sexfasciatus (assembly GCA_032718565.1). Lineage (NCBI taxonomy): Eukaryota > Metazoa > Chordata > Actinopteri > Characiformes > Distichodontidae > Distichodus > Distichodus sexfasciatus. The sequence continues at coordinate 7,900,499 of JAVGVS010000003.1, forward strand.
ACAGCTTAATAACAGTAACGCGCCGCATGTTATTGTCAATAACGGTAACGGCGTTGTAACGATGGAAACAGTAATTGTGTAGATTACCCGTTACTGAAAAATGACTTTTTTCAGTAACGCCGTTATTTTAACACCGTTATTCCCATCACTGGAAACTGTACAAGTATAGAGAGAGACAAGACGACATGGCTCCAGGTTTGACAGCACAAAGAACAAGAAACAAAGAACAAATAAGGCACATAGAATAAGCAATATGTAAATATAATATAAAATATACACTTTAAACTAGAAGTAGAAAAAGAGATAATTGGGATGTGGTATTCAGCTTACAATTATGGTCTTGGAGTTGTCTGTTACACTGAATGTGCATGAGCTCAGTAACAGTTTCAATATGAAAAATTCTATACAGTCTATGAAATAAAACAGTATCTCAGTAAGTAAGTCTGAGCTAACATGCAAGTCGGATCAAGTACATGCAGATTTTGTAACAGCAGTGGCAGAACTACAGTCTGTGCAGTACTTTCAATACTTTCAGTTTAACCACAGGCGAGTATTCTGGCTCTCTTAGACTGTTAAACAGTATATTTTTTAGAAAAGGAAAGAAAAAATAGGATGAGTAACATTTCATGAGGACATTTGTTGTTCTAAAAGACCTAAGTACACAGATACACACACATACACACACACACACACACACCTCTATACAGACAGACATTCATCTACATTAGCTCCAGTCTATCCCGTGTCTTCTGCTGCATACTAAGCAAGTTCAATAGTTCACCCGGGGGAGCGGCAAACTGTATAAGCCTCGTATTTCAGCCCTTTTAAAATTCATTGAGTTTCAGAAACGGCTCTGATATATACATATATAATACCCATCATCCCAATGGTTTAGTCTGATTGCCGTTCCCAGCACCGCAGAGCCGGAGTCATACAGAATCACTCTCCACTGTGATGTGGAGTCGTGAGTCCAGACAGTGATGGAGGTCAGGGACACGCAGGGCCAAGCTGCCTCGTGGATTGCAGCCCTCAGCACCCCCACGGCAGGAGAGAAGGAGGGAGGGAGGGAGGGAGAAAGAAACGGTGGAAGACTTGATTCCAGTCCACGTTGTTGGATGATTCTATAAATATCACCCTGACAACAGAAAAATCTATTTCTAGAAGAATCCGCCTACAGATTCGCAGCTCTGACCCTGGAGCTGGGTATGAGAGAAAGAGAGAGAGGGAGAGAGAGAGAGGGAGACAGAGAGAGATGTGTTGGGGGACACTCAGGTGTTTTGACGGAGGTGTAACAGTTTCCTTCACTCGATCGATGTGTGGTTTCACGTCTCAGCTTCACTTGGTCTGAAGTTAGACTTTTTTTTAGAAGCTCGGCTCTGTTAGAACGGAATCACATTAAAACAAGTGTATTTCAATCAATCTGAAGTGTTTCTCTCTCTATTAAAGGGCAGAATAATTTCGACTAAAAATACAAACAGAGCCAGTCACCTCCACACACACACACACCAGCTTGAAGTAGACCTGAAAGAGTGAAGCTTTAGATCAAAATGTTACCCGCTTGCTGTTTTTTTAACCCATTTTTGCTTAAATAAAGTGTGTCATTTAGTAAAAATAATGTTTTGCGTCGAGGAAAACTGAAAAAATAGCTGCAACCATTTGGCACTTTCTTTGCTTTGATCCTCACTTTTTTTAAGTGCACTCACACCCACATACACACTCTGTTCCGATGAGTGTAAGAAGCAAGTGCGAACAATGAACTTTACAGACTGTAGTTAAGGTGTCTAGACGTATGGCGAGAGAGTGAAAGTGACTGATTATTTGTCATGGCAACACACAGAGCATTATAACCAAATGTGACCTCTGCATTTGACCTATCTGTGAAGGAGCAGTGGGCAGCTTTTTTGGCAACACCTGGGGAGCAGTGCTTGGGGGCGAAACCTCAGCGGTACCTTTACAGGTCAGACATTCCGATCACGTGGCAAACACCCTAACCGTTGCGCTACCAACTGTCACAAAACACCAGGCAAACTCCTGAATAATTGGTTCTGGTAACTTAGAAGTAGAGATCAACTGATATTGGTTTTTCATGGCCAATATCAATACTGATTATTATTAGTTAACGGGGCCGATAAACGATATTTGGAACCGATATGCAAAAAAGAAAGAAAATCTATGTCAAAATTTTGAATTTTACAAACACCAAGCTCAGCTGAAACTCTCCCCTCTTCTCTTCTGCTTCTGGGAGCTTCACGCTGCACTTGTGTGCGAGTGTGCTTCAGCGTTGATTGGCTACTACTCCTGTGACATATAGCCAATCAGAGACTGTTGTGGACGGGACATTAAATGAAGCAGCGAGTCGAGACCAAACAGCACAGAGAGAAGAGACAGCAGTGGACCCACAGTAGTGCACCTTGTAATTACTTAATATCGGTGATGGTCAAAATGACCAATAATCTGCAATGTGCCTAATATCAGCCACCGATAATCGGTCGACCCTTACTTAGAAGCAACTCAGTAAGTAAATAAGAAAGTATGTTCAAATCCGGTTCTGTCCTGCTACCGACAGTAATACCATGTCTTTATGTCCCTATAATAAGGAAATGGAAATCAACCTGGAGAAAGGCGGCTGATAAATATCATTAACAGCAGAAAAAGAGAAAGGGAGACAAGGTGCAATAAATAACGTGAAACACATGATGGTGTCAAGGGAATTAGGAAGAGGGGAAAGACTGGTCAGTATTCCAGGAAATATGATTGGTGACTGTTGCAGCCAGTGAGGATGTGACTCATACACCTACCTTGTTAATGCAAGTATTCATTTTATTCAGTTTTCTTATTTAAACATTTCTCATGCATCTTTATTTTATTAGTCCTGAACATAACTTAAACCACCTGCATCACTGAGTAACATTTCAATTTGTTATCATGGCTTTGAAAAGCAAATGAACTGAAGTCATTCCAAATAACAAACGATACAGTGCTGGAATTCCACAATGGAGTCGTGACTGGGACAAACCCAACGTTCCGCTGCTGATTTATGCCCCTACTTCCCCCTCTCGGTTCCCATCTACTACGCCAGGCCAGGCGCCATTGAGGAAATTCATAGCTGAGGCATTGTGAAATACGGTTGGCTTGCCCGAAATCACTGGGCCGAGACACCGCGCAATCCAACTGCCTCATTTGTACTGCTGAAGCCAAGCAAAGCCCTGCCAGTTACAATCACGCCATTACAATCCACAGTAGCCTTTTGAAATATTTTGGCATTTCTCCTGACCTCTGCAGTTTACCATACAGATTGTCTTGCTAAAGGAGGAGATATCACTCACCCAACTCTGCATATCTAGTCTGCCCAGATGTTTGAGGACAAAAAAAATTTCTTTGAGAAAAAAAAAGAAATTATCAGTCAGCTATCAGTCTGGTCATAGCATAACTCGCATTTTAAAATAATATTCTGATATACAATAGTTTTGTGTGCATTGTTTTAATTCTGAGAATTATTATGTTTCTCCCTCTGTCTCTGTCTCTTTTAGGACTACACGTTAACCATGTACTTTCAGCAGTACTGGAGGGACAAGCGTCTTGCCTACTCTGGGATCCCTCTCAACCTGACGCTGGACAATAGGGTGGCTGACCAGCTTTGGGTTCCAGACACCTACTTCCTAAACGATAAGAAGTCCTTCGTCCACGGCGTGACCGTGAAGAACCGCATGATCCGTCTGCACCCTGACGGAACCGTTCTCTACGGCCTGAGGTGGGACGTCCACGTTAAACTTCCTGTCACATCCAGACACTAGAGCGGGGTTCGGAAAATCCATCGATTCAGTATGGCTGACGTGGGTTTGGAACTGGTACACATGCTAAACAGGGTCAAGAAATTTAAAAGCTTGTTTTTCTTTACAGAAATATTTTAGCACAGCAAATATAAAGGTTGACATTAGAAATGCCAGCTCATGATAAAATCTTTTGCTTTAGTGCATTTAGTCTCGTTTTGTTATGCTGGGTTTTAGAGATGCAGGAGTGAAGTGAACCACCCAAGCCAAAAACCAGACTTGCTTAGTAAACTAAAGTGCACAGTCCAAGGCGGCCAGCAGGGAATTTGTCCAGACAGCGGAGAAACGGATGCAGGGGTTCCACTGGAGAGCGAGCCTGATTGGCAGTGCTGGCAGTGTTTTAAAGAGAACAGATAGCAACAAAGTTAGCATAACGGTGACTAGTGGGGGTGGTGGTGGTCTAGTGGTTAGAATACTCACCTCTGGAATAAGAGGTTATGGGTTCAAATCGTCCTTCCGGTACCACCATGATTGGCTCCCTGAGCAAGACACTTAAACCCAAGTTGCTTATTAAATTAGGAAAACAGAAGTTGCTGTGGATAAGAGTGTCTGCATAATGCTGTAAATTTAAATGTGTAAACCAAACTGACAAATGAAAAGAAGGTGTAAACCAAACAAATGAAAACCACTGAAGTGAGCGCAAAACAAATGACCCATGAAAGTGAGGGCTGAACGGGGAGTGAAAACAAGATAAAGGTGCAGGTGATCACAAGGGGGAAACTGAATAAAGCAAACGGCAAACGGTTATCCGGTGACACGGACCACCAGAGGCAAGGCGGACATTACAGTGTCAAGTTCATTCATTCATTATCCAAACTGCTTAATACCAACCGGGGTCACGGGGGGACAGTAGCCTATTCCAGGAACTTACGGGCACAAGGCCGGGACCAACTTTGGACAGGCGCCAAAACACTGCAGGGCCCACACACTCACGCAATCACGCTCTCACCTTCGGTGCCAATTTAGAGTCGTCAGTCAACCTATACTGTATGCTTTTGGACTGTGGCAGGAAACCGGAACACCCAGAGGAAACCCACGCAAACACAGAAAGGCCCTGAACCAGGGATCAAACCCAGGACCTTCTTGCACCATGCCGCCATGTCAAGTTCAGTGACGCTAATTATATGCACATGTAACTGACATGGATTCATATTAAATGATGGAAATCACTGTTTTTGCCCACTTGCTAAGGGGTTAAACAATGTACATTTTGGTGTAATTTGTGTACAAATCACAGAAATTATTCACTAATCTACTGTATAAATACAGAAATATGAACCACAAACCTAGCAAAAAATTACAGTATCTAAAACACTAACCTAAATCAAAACCTTGACATAATACAGTAACAACTGAACTAATCCGAAATCTAACCTGAACCCTAGTAAATCTAAATTTACAACAATACCCATTCTTAGATATAATCAGAAAGAATGAGCGCAAGACAAAGGCAACAATGCAAAAAAGCAATAATAAATAAATAAATATATATTTATGACAAGATATAGACTTAAAGAACGTACAGAACACAAAACTACCTGATACCTAAATCTCACTCTTAATCTCGGTATTAAAACCCAGCAAAAGGAGGTCTGTGTTTGTGTACAGGAAAATTTACTGTAGGCTGCCATATAAATCTAATCTTACCACAGCTCAGCACTATTTCACATATACACTCTCTCACTCTGAAGGGATTTAATTCTAGAAGAAAAACATGAAAATAGTTATGAATACGTAATAACGTGCTCCAGACTGTTTAGCAGAGAGATCTGTGATGTCTCAGTGCACATACTGATATACTGTCAGATTGTGTCCTATTCTGGTCAGAGTGCTGAGCTGCTAAATTACGTAAGTGCTAATGTGCCCTTATCTCATTAGAGCCCTTTAGCGCTAACGGGGTCTCTATGCTAAACGAGCTCCACGCTCTGACATGTAGCGCCTGGGCGTGTCTCCTCTCCGTCTTACTATTCCAGGCCTAGAGTGGAGTGCGAGTGAGAAGCTTCATTTAGCATTTTATCTCCAAGATCAGCTTTCAGGCCCTAACTCAGAAACGCATTGTGCTTATGGATGATAGCTGTAGCGTTTCTTTAGCATTTTACCGTTGGACAAAGGACATCTTGGATTCAGGACGGGGGGAAATTGTCCCGATCAACTAATAACCTTGACGATGAGTCGATGGAACTGATAGAGCCGGATGAAAGCGGGCTTTTGTTTGTCATTAGAGTCAAAGTGCTTAGGCATGTATGATAATGCATGTAAGTGTTCTCGCTTGAGTATTGCGCTGAAATAACAGTGTCCTGTGTAAGGCCACACGCTGTAATGCTCTCACCCAGTTACTTAAACCCAAATGGCCTTACTGAGTAAGGACTTGAACATATGAGACCACCGAAATTCAGAGCAAGTCTTTCTTGATAGCTGACTGTAAGTCCCAATGCTGCTAACTTAACTGGTTACAGTTGGTAGTGTAACGGTTAGGCAATTGGCTCTGTGATCGGAAGGTTGCCGGTACAATTCCCGGACCTGTAAAGGTACCACTGAGGTATTCATGAGCAACGTACCATCCCCAAGCACAGCTTCCTAGGCGCTACTAAAAAAGCTACCTGATGTTTCTCGGCTTGTTCCACGTGTGATGTAGTAAATGACTATATTGTGAATATCGAGTACAAATCCTCACATTAATGTTAAACAGACAGCATGTACGTCACCTTTGAGCTTGGCCTCTCTGTACTCTCAAAGCGGAGCACTCCCCCCCCGCCCATCAAGAACACTCTCCTAGCACATTGTTACCTGCTTGTAGAAGGCATGTGTGTGCTTTTGCTTTTCTCCGGGGAAAATGAAGATTGGTGGTGGCATCGGTGAAGCGTAAGTATTTAGTAAGTATATAAGTAAATTGGTAAACGTGCACAAATTACATTCTTTGCGATGTAAACGCGCTGTGTGCAGGTGCTTGCACTCTTGATATGGAACGCCATCATTCACAAAAACGCTTCAGTTCAGACAAATCTTCCCCTTTAGTACAGACGAAACGCATATTTTAGCTGATAAATAACAACAACCAGTGTTGTACCGTCCCCATACACTGCTCCCAGGTGCAGCCCATGTCAGTTACCCACGGATGGGTCAAATGCACAGGTCACATTTGGTTGTGGTGCACTGTGTGCTGTGCTGTGCTGTGTTCACAATGACAAATAGTCACTCACTTTCACTTTTTTCACTTTCAACCGATTGAGGTTTCAGCGTAGTTAAGATTAGCATTTTAGGATCAGTCCTTCCTCATAAATGCAGTCCTCAAGTCTCAATGAAATCTCATAGAAAGAAACAAATCAGTTTGTTATTAAAGCCTGTGCTCTCGTCAGGGGGGAGATGAGATGATAGATTAGAGGGGGCTCCATGTGACCACAGCAATTGCAAAATGAGATGTGCTTAATTTCCCTTGAGCTGGCCAAGTATCTCTCCCTCCTTCTCCCTCGCTCTCCCTCCCTCCTTCTCTCTCTGTATTAAACAAACAAAACTAAGATAAATAACCTTGCGTTCCAGAAAAACAGCTGTGACATGAATCTGAGTAAGCAAACTGCATTTTTTATTCAAATCACTTTGGCGGTTCACTGCGAAATCTGGGAAAAGTGTGTGCGATCTGCTCTAGATTCAGTTCAAAAGCCCGGCGGAGGGCGGCGGCATACTGTATGAAGCCTTCAAAGCTTTGGGGTTGATTTGGAATGTAACTAGAACAAATACAGGTGCGGCGAAAGTCTTACTCACAGAGGTCGGCCAAAAAGCGATCAATCCGGGCGGCTCAGTAACTGTGCACACACACACACACACACAGAAACTCAGACAGAAGAATAAAACATGCAGAGGAAACACAACAGCAGTCGTGACTGAATACGTGAGAAAAGGGAGTGTCGAAAAGCGGAGGTGCCAGAATGACGGAACGCGATCAATGTGCGTGGGATTCAAAAAACTAAAATTTAATAATGAACAAAGCAGAGCAGTGACACAAAACCCAACTAAAGCAAATCAAATCAAACAGAACACAAAACACCTCCATGAAAGACAACAGAGGCAAGACAGAAACACATGGGAAAGTAGTAGCAGTGTTGGAAAAACTACTTTTAAACTACAAGCTACTTCTAATTAAAGTAGGTAATGTACCTGACTACATAGAAGCTGTTAGCAGTAATATTATTATTTGTGCTGTAGAAGCAAATTAATTTAAAAATGTCATTTTGATGCTAGAAGTAATATGAGAAACTATATTTTATAATAGGGGTGGCACGGTAGCGCAGTGGTTAGCTCTGCCACCTCACAGTGAGTAAGTCCTGGGTTCGATCCCCGGGTCGGCCGTAGGGCCTTTCTCTGTAGAGTTTGCATGCTGTCCCCGTAATCGCATGGGCTCCCTCCGGGTGCTCCGGTTTCCTCTCACAGTCCAAAAGCATGCACTATAGGTTAATTGGTGACTCTAAATTTGCCGTAGGGTGTGAGTGAGAGTGTGAGTGTGTTTGCCCTGCGGTTTGTTGGCGCCTGCCCAGGGTTGGTCCCCACCTTGCGTCCACATTTCCTGTGACAGGCTCCGGTCCCCCCCGCGACCCCGATGGGGATTAAACGGTTCGAATAATGAATAAATGAATGATATTTTTAATGAAATAGCAAATCAGAATATGCTTTCAAAAGCATTTTGGAGACAGAAAGCTTTTTCATTTTCACAGAAGTGTTTGCATACGTTACACTCAGATGTTTAAGCTCTGTCCGTTTCGCCGAGTCACGAATTGCTCCAACTGATCTTCGTTAAGGTGAACTCCATCCTCTGACTCCATCTAGCAGCTGCCAAAAGAACACTGTGATGCAATGACTGAAGTATATGTGGCCTGTTGTGGCACTGTGTGTTTATAGGGGGCTTTAGAATGAGCTCCTGGTGTCACACACACACTCGCAGGTGGGTGGGGAGGAATGATAATAGCTCTTCTGATCATTCACATGTCCTTTCACTGACATAGAGCCAATATTGAGCCTACCTGTTACCCTCCCCCAACCACACACACACACACACACTCACTCATACACACACAGAAGGTCTTTAGAAGGTTGATTGATCACCCAAGTGCTGAAAAAAGATTAATGTGTGTTTTCACACTGACGAGATGCTGTGTGTTTCTTCTAGAATCACAACCACTGCTGCGTGCATGATGGACCTGAGGAGGTATCCACTGGATGAACAAAATTGCACACTGGAGATAGAGAGCTGTGAGTATCCACATACCCACACACACACACAATACACACACACACTACCACAGGTCTGATGTTCCACACTCATTTTTGTACTTCTTATTACTTTGGCAAATGTTGACTGATTTTTAAAATTCCTTCACTGTTGAATTCAGAATTAAATTTGAGATTATTATTTATAAAACTGACTATTTTATTGCCCACCAAACCTTAAATGCTACAATATAGTGTGAAATGACAACAAATTTTTAAAAAACAATTTATAACCCCAATGATGAACAATAAAATGACAGTCTCAGAGTTTTTCTATTGTATTGTCGCTACACATTAACGGTGTGGAAGTAAATATAATAGGCACTTTGTTTAGATTTAATTCTCAGTAAAAATCAGTCAAGTTTTGAAAAGGTTAAGGGCATAGATACAGAAGTTCCATTTTGACTCACAATACATCAGCAGTGATTACAGTGATTACAAATTAAATAACTCCATGTAGGGCCGCGCGGTGGCGCAGTGGTTAGCTGTGCTGCCTCACAGCGACAAGGTCTTGGGTTTGATCCCCGGGTCGGCCGTAGGGCCTTTCTGTGTGGAGTTTGCATGCTCTCCTTGTGTTCGCGTGGGTTTCCTCCGGTTTCCTCTCACAGTCCGAAGGCATGCGATATAGGTTAATTTAAGGTGACTCTAAATTGGCTCCGTAAGGTGTGAATGTGAGTGTGATAGTGTGACTGTGGGTGCCATGCGGTGTGTTGGTGCCCAGCCAAGATTGGTCCCCGCCTTGCACCCGTAGTTCCCGGGATAGGCTCCGGTCCCCGCGACCCCAGTTAAGCAGATTAAGCAGTTCGGGGAATTAATGAATGAATGCGTCAAACTCCATGCACCCTATTAAATGTAGTCTCTTTGTTTTTTATTCAATTGTTTTAAGTAGTGCTTTTTTCAGGCCATATTAGAACCTTCATATTTTCTTTCAAGTTCTTCATTCTCCAACTGGTTGCTGCACCGGCTTAAATTGTGGTTACATTATATTGCTTGTTGTTGTTTAAAAGCTTTTTGCCTGGTGGAGTATTTGTGACATACTTCCAGTGGTCCATGTGAGAATCTTCCCATCATTGCTGCTATTAGTATCCAAGGCTCTTATTTTGTATTTCAACAGAAAATAAACTAAGGTCATATAAAGCGTTGATAAAAAAAACAGAGTCATTCCCGGATTCCTTTAACGTTGGATGTGTTTTCTGGGCAGATGGCTACACAACTGACGACATCGAGTTTTATTGGAAAGGGGGAGAAAACGCGGTGACCGGCGTGGAGCGAATTGAGCTCCCTCAGTTTTCCATCGTCGCCCACAAGCTGGTCTCTCGGAACGTCGTCTTCTCCACAGGTTAGTGGCTGCTGATTACTGACACTGTGTATTCCACCTGCAGCTTCATACAAGGATTTGTGTTCTGTATGTGATGGGAATTACAGTGTTACAAATAAACGGTGTTACTAACGGGGTTATTTTTTTCAGTAACAGGTAATCTATTTAATGACATTTTCCATTCTTACAATGGAGTTCTTGTTGTCACTTGTGGTAAGGAATTTAAGGTATTTAAGGAACGCACACAATAGAACTAAACATGTCATTGTTTTTCGAAAAAGCTGCGTTTTACTCGTTCACAATATGCAACGTTTTGAAAAATCTTCACGTCTGAGGTGGCTAAAAACAGGTTAACAGGCTAAAACAGGCCAAAACGAAAGGCCTAAACATACAAACAAATATACATTTATAAAATTATCCACATACGTGTAAACAGGCTCTAAATAATGAAAATCTTCAAAAGCTATCATTTAAAGTTGCTGTTTCCCCAAAACTATTCAGAATTCAAGCCTGTCGCATGGGTTGTGTTTCACTAGCCTCTAGAGAAACCATCAAGACTTTTTCCCCCTGTTGTGCTGTGGACAGATAATAACTTTCCTTGTTTTGCTCTGCCTGTGTAATCTGTGAATGGTTCAGACATTTCGTCTCCTCTTCCAGGTCCCCGTTTTGTCTCCGTTTCGCTAATTTTGCAGTAGAGCCATGTCAAATGTGGCTGCAACTGCTCTTTGGTGCTTGTGAAGTCTGCAAATGGCTTCTGTGAATCACTCAGACATTTGGTGTGCTCACCTCACTACACCCCTGCACTCACCCGGCCAGTGCCATTTCACTCCGGGCTTTGGCCTGCAGTTCGGTCTACGTCAGTGCACATTCGCCATACGTCGAAAGTGGCTGTGCTCGCTCACTTGTTCTCTGCACTCTCAGGAGAAGGACTCTCCCAGCATTACTTTCAAAGGCAGAACTAATTAACGGCTTCGCATCATGTGTCTTACCCCCGTATCATAGAAACACTAGCTTAGGCCAATAATAACGGAGGGGGGCAATTACTTCTGTTTCTTGGAGCTGTTAAAAGAAAAAAAAAACAACAGAGTGAGAAATGGAGAGAGGTAGAGAAAGAAGTGTTTGATTCAAGGCATCATATGTTAATGAGGCTGAGGAGCCGCTGCATCAGTGATTTCCCTCTAAAGCTGAAGAGCTCGTAGCAACAATGCAGTAGTAATTGCCCAAATCATCACCAAATGTTTTATACATTATATATACATATATATATATATATAAAAATTACTTCGCTAGTGAAACTGGATTGCATGTCACGGACCACCTGCAATTCTGCCACGGACCGCTAGGGGGCAGCGCTGCAAGATGAAAACCTCTGTTGTAATCAGTTATGGTCTGCCACTGCATCAATGCAGCATCGTCCACGTCTGCATCGCGATGCTTTGATTATGCCGGATTGATGGTACACTGAATGGGCTTCAGCCTAGAGCTGGATGATCTGGATTTCAATATTGCAATTATTTCAAACTGATAATATCGATGAATGACTTTTAATTTGTATGCTTTATTCAGTTTGAGCGGCAAAGACACCGACTAATAGTTAGTAGACTAATAGTATCAATTGCATATGATCATAATACCATGATAAAGCATGTGATGCTACCAGGATGCCACGATAAAGCATGATCAGTACGGTATTGTAGACTTTCTAAAGCATTTTTATATTTTATATAGTGGTGTAATTACGTACGTGAATCTTTTTGGCGACCCATTGCTTTTTGGATTACTTACATGCTTTTTTAGTTTCATGGGGCAGAGGAATGGGCTGAAGAAGACCAAGTTAATTAATGAATCTAGGTATAGTACTCTTTTTAAAACATGACCGCTGATATGAAACCTGTTTTTATTGCAAAGTATACAGCACCGTAGCTATATAGCCTAACCTTTTTGGTTACTTTGCTTTGGGGTACCAAGTAGGGGTGTAGAAATTAATCGCATAATCGATGCATCGCGATGCAGATGTGGACAATTCTGCATCGATGCAGTGGCAGACCATAATCGATTATAACAGAGGTTTTCATCTTGTAGCCTGCTCCCCCCAGTGGTCCGCGGCGGCATTTCAGATGGTCCATGACATGCAATCCAGTTTCACTACTGAACTAATTTTTTTTTTCTTTTTTCAAAACATTTCCAGATGATTTGGGCATATTTATGAATAATGAATCTAATGCAAATACCTAAAAAGTAATACAAAAAATAATCTGAGTGGTGGTCCCAGGGACAGAAGCAGTTGAAAACCTCTGAATTCTATCATAATGACATTGCATGGTGATTTTTTGCCTACAGCATAAAAATTCAAGTTAAAAATAACATCACGGTAGCAACTATGGCTGCGCGATCTGCGATCTATGCCAATCTGTGTGCAGTGTGAAGTAATGTAGAAAAATTGAAGGGCTGCATCGTGATCCATCGAGATGGTCGTGTCGAAGCAAATCGTTGACTAATAATCATAATCGAATCGAATCGTGAGGCCAGTGAAGGTTCACACCTCTAGTACCACGTGCACCCAGAAAAACTCAAAAGGCAAAAAATATGCCAGAAACCTGCTGATCAAATATGAATAGTCATCTGCACTCTCATGAAACTTTTTCCACAGGTTACTGTTTTTCTTCCTCAGAGTTTTTGCGAGCTGTTTATACTCTTGTCCAGCTTACAACTTAATGCAGGAAACAACACTAAACTGTATTAACTCATGCAACACCGTACTCTACCACATTGCAGCTTTAAAGCACCTTTGATGACAGATTATATATATTTTTTCTGTGAATTGCCCAATTCTGCTTAATCTCACTATGCACATGCACCATGGAATCAAAACACCTTTAAAATGGTTGTTTGAATTGTCAGGGTGAGAGTTGCAGAATTACTGCTTCTCCGAGAAATATATTAGCCCCAGATATGAAATTAGATTTAACCACAGATTTCTAATGAGTTGAAACAAATAAGCCGTACTCCGTTTTGGATTAGAATACATGATGTCCGAACACTGGCTGCTTCAGGTGTGAGTGGAATATGATGCAAAACAGGAGATGATGAGCATAAGCCAGACCGTACTGCAGGCATTCCCTTGTCCCGATCTGACCTTCTTATTGTGCCTGGGGTCACTTCTTACGACAGCTGGGTTAGACCAGGCTCTGTCCTGCTGAGTTGCTACTTAACTCTCATAACATATCATGACCTTTATGTCTAGGCTGTTTCACATATCATCCAATCAACGTTAAACCTGTTTACCCAGAAGTTAATCTTTGTTTTTGCCTTCCTTTGTGGTGGCAGCACTCAAGGCTTCGCTACAACAAATCACGACCAATTTATTCGACCGCGATTGCCTGTTGCCGTAGCGACGGAGGCAATCTGGGCGACCATTGCCATAGAAACTGAAACAAAACATGAAGTATGGCTCCGTGCTCCTCGAAATAAATGGCCTGTCTGTCTCCCTCCCATCCGGCCCATCCCTCTCTCTTAACAGGTGCCTATCCACGGCTGTCCCTCAGCTTTAAACTGAAGAGGAACATCGGCTATTTCATCCTGCAGACCTACATGCCCTCCATCCTGATCACCATCCTGTCCTGGGTCTCCTTCTGGATCAACTACGACGCCTCTGCTGCCCGAGTAGCATTAGGTACAGTCTCAACACTCTTCTCACAATGCTGCAAATATGTGTTTATATGCAGAAGTTACTGGGAACAATCCCAGGGTGGTGATGGTGGTGGTCTAGTGGTTAGGACCCTGGCATCCGGACCAAGAGGTCGTTGGTTCGAATTCCATCTCTGGCACCACCACCACCACCACTGGGTCTATGAGGAAGACTCTTAACCCAAGTTGCTCCAATCCCTGAAATTAGGAAATGAAAGTTGCTGTGGATGTCTGCTAAATGCCGTAAATTTAAAAGTAAATCCCTGTTTGTAACTGCTATTGTTATTTTTATTATTTGGCCAATCTAGTGTCTAATGTTACATTTGGTATTGCCATAATTAGCTGTCTCAGCGTAACACGATGCTGATGTTAGCCATCATAAGTCAGCGTTTTTGTTTCCCAAACATTTCACTCGGTTCGAAGACCCGCCTGCACATGGGCTACAATCTATGACTGAACATAATGTTATTCAACTGTTGAAAATATTTGAAATATTCATCCCTACGTCTAGTGGTGATATAAGTTAGCCAGCCTTGTGTAAATTTTAGCTGTCCAGTAGAAAACTAGCCACTTCGGCATCTGTCTTCTATTACTTCTCCTCTTTCAGCCGTCTCCATCATTAAAACGCATCTCCTATGCAGATCCTCATTTTGTTTCTGCTCATGTCAAGATGTTTTGGTAACCGAAATGCTACTGACTTGGTGATTGCCCAATAGCGGTGGGTGGAGCTACAGGTCAAAACACAAAACCTAAACATAAACACAATTTACATGCTGCAAATTAAAATTTAAATGTGGATATTCTGGCTGTACTCATTTTGTCAGTGAGAGCAGTATTTCAAATGAACATGATTCCTTAATCTCTGGTGACGTATTAGGTTTATTTTCTGATTACTTGCCATAAATTTCTCAAATATAGCCCCTTTAATGTGTTAATGCATGCGATTAATCGTAGGTACCTGCAGCCCAGACGTTGAACCGACTGATGCCCAGTTTTGGGTTATAGACGTGACAGCTCACGCTCACGGGAAACTTCATTATGCAGCAGAATTTAGTGACTTTGGCAGTAACAGTTAGAGAGTTGGCCCAGTAACCGGAGGGTTGCCGTTTCTGGTGAAGTCCTGGACTGTTAAAGGTACTCATGAGCAAGGTACCCAAGGTGCACTGCTTCCCTGCAAAAAAAAGCTGGGTCAAATGCAGAGGTCACATCTCGTTGTGGTGCACTGTGTGCTGTGCTGTTTTGTGGTGTGTTCACAATGACAAACAATCACTTAATTCAGAGGCTATTAAAAGGGGGAGAAGGTGGGATTCGGAATATTGGGTGGTGCGAAAATATTCTTATCTACAAAAGGGAAGCCCTACTCTCCTTCTTGAAAGCATTAATCTCTTCTTTTTAAAGATGATCTTGTCTATTTATTTTAAATCTTCTATGTACTTACTTCTTTCTTCATAGGTATATTTTGTAAAGCAAAAGTGAGTGATTATTTGTCATTGTGAACACAGCACAGCACACCGCAACAAAATGTGACCGCTGCATTTAACCCATCCGTGAAGGAGCATTGGGCAGCTAACAAGCACCCGGGCAGCAGTGCTTGGGGACGGTACCTTGCTCATGCCCTGGACTTGAACCTGCAGCCTTCTGATCATGAGGCAAACACCCTACCATTACGCCACTAACTGCCAACTGCAGCTAGCATGGGGAAGACCCCTTGGTTTGAGGTCTGTTCAGTGTTTTTCATTTTGGATCAATGCTGCAGGCTCGTTGATCACTGAATCAACCCAATGCGCCATTAGTTCACCGGATGTTGCCTCATTTTCAAACCAACCTGCCCATCCTGCACTGTGCGGTGCAAGGTAATTTAGTAGTTAAACAGTGTGGGCACGAGATTTTGCGCTTTGCAAAGAATTTTTCACTGCCACACTCGAAATGGGCCAAAATTTGGAGAGAAAAATCTTTGAGTTTTTTCACAGATGGTGCTTATGTGGGATCTGTACTTTCAGTGTGTGTTTCTGTTTTGTATGTGTGTGTGTGTGTGCGTGTGTGTGTGTGTATATATATATATGTGTAGGCCCTGTAGGCTGAGCGGTGACTCAGTCTACCCTACTAAAGGCTGCTGGACATCTCCAGGTGGAGTGAATGTGAGGTCTCGGAGAGCGAACACCTCTGTCTCATTTCACCCTCTCCGTCTTTACCTCCTACGCATCCTCTGTTTCCTCCCACTCACTCCCTCGCTCCCCTCCTCCCTGGCGCCCTCGCGCTCAGTCTCAAACAGAGACGAATCGAAAGTGTAGGATTGCATGTTTAAAAAATGTCGCACAACGAACAGAAAACAGGATATTTTTTTAACTATGTATACTATGTTTAGAAAGGAATAAAAGTAAGGGGTGTGTTTGCGAGAGAAAAGCAGTAAGAGTAAAGAGCAAGAGAGAGGAGGAGGGATACACACATGCACACATACACAGGTGTGTGAGATTAATATGATGTGCTGGGCGGTTGGTGGTCTACTTTTGGGAGTCGATCCTCATTAACCACGTTAAGCAGAGAAATGAGAGCACTTTGCACTGGAAGGAATAAGTCTCCAGGGCCTCCCACACACACACACACACACACACACACACACACCACTCACTCCACTCGCTTTTTCTCTTTCTTGTTTTCAGTGTCTTTCTCTGCTGCAAGGTAACCCACTAAAAACAGAGATCAATGCAGCTGCAAAACAATTACATTTAACCTCCATTTCAATCCCAGCCACACGCTGCAGCACCGATGAATCTCGGCTTTAAATGACTCTGTCTGAACTGCGAGCGGGGATGAGGCCATCCATCCATCCTCCTCATCCTCATCCCCTGCCGCGGGAGATCGCCGACACATATACACTTAGGGCTCCAGTCCTCTCCGAAAAAGGAAGTGTGTGATGATGATAATGATGATCGGATAATGCAGATGGTGTTACGTTGCTGTCGTTCCTGACTGAGAGTTGCTCAGACTTAGCCAGACACTCTTGTTGTGATGTCTAAGTTTACGCAGAGCTTAATAGAGATTAAGTAACATGAGCGTTGGCTAATGACTAAAGCATGTTCGATTGTGTCTTTAAATAGCACAGTTTAAGTATGTACTTGGGAATGAAAAAAGGAGGAGCGAGGGAGAGAGAGATCAAAGCTTCCAGCAGATAGTGTTAGATATTGTACTGAAATTTTTAAAAATATTTCATATGTCATATCAGGGGCTTTACATGAAACACAGTTCATTATTTTGTATTTATACACAGCAGTTGATAGTGTAATCTTTAGGGTGTTCACCCCGTGATCGGAAGGTGTTCATCGAATCTCTGACCAGTAAAGGTACCACTATGGTACTCATAAGCAAAGTACCACCACAAGCACTGCTCCCCCGGTGCTGCCCATGTTATCTGCCCACAGCTCCTTCACAGATTGGTCAAATGCAGAGGTAAGACTTCGTCATGGTGCACCGTGTGCTGGGCTGTGCTGTGTTCACAATTGTTACAACACTGTTACTGAGAACAAAATGCAGCATGTTACTATACTTAAGGTCGTTAAAGCTGTTCTCATCCGACCAGGCTCTTTTCTTTGGTGGGGGAGGGTGAATCAACCAAATTAAGTGATGATGATTGGCTAAAAGAGTAGAATTTCGTGGCCAATCAGAGGCAGAGTTGGGCGGACGTTCACACACAAACAGACATGCACAGTGGCACACACAATCGGAGACACACGCAAAAGTAGTGTTTTTAAACTGGAAGTACAGACATTATTGTTCCCCTCACCGAGATAACAGGCAAGAATATATATGTGGTGTAGATGAAAACCAGGAAGAAAGTGTTTTCTCCACATCAGATGTAAATGATTTAAGGAGGGGGATCCAGAAATATAAAATTTAAAAATGTAAAAAATATAATGCAGTAGTTACTTTACCTGGTAACTATTTACTTGTATAATGCTGTAACTTTGGTAGTAACTGGGAGAAGTAGTAACTAAAATTACTTTTTTAAAGTATCGTGTCCAACACTGTTGACTAGCTTTTAAAACACTGTTGCTGTTCCAGTAACTATTTTTTCTCCAAATAGCTGTGTAGTGTGGTATTCCAAAAAATGCCACTATTTTTCTCATTTTATAAAGATAAGTAATTTTAAATACTCAGTGTTTTTAAATGGTGTTGAATTTGCAGGAGTAGCATCTTATAGACTACAGCGCCCACTCACAGCCACTGCATCACAGCATGGTCTTAGAGATGGAGTCTACCCCCAAAATGTCTTTGAAATCTTATTGTGATTTGACATTAATTTTTGAAGAGATTTTTATTGATTTCTCAGAGTTTAATATTACCTTTAACATCATGTTTCACATTTTTTCATTTATTTATTTTAGGAGTATCATAAATCACAAAAGTTAATCAGTACTGGATGAAATAGCTTCTGTGTAGTTAGCTGTTTTTCTCTGTAGCTTGTAGTGTAGCTGACTAGTATATTAAAATTGTAGCTTTGTCTGTAGCTTAGCTACTTTTAATCTTAAGTATCTTATAGCTTTAAAAGCTACTATGTAAAAGCAGCTTCTCTACACTGGAGAATACACCAAATATTGATCATCAGGGATGTCGCCAGCCGATTGTACTGGGGCTTCAGCCCAGGGTATTTTGAGTCTAGCTACGGGTAGCCAAAATAATTGTACAGTTGTTTAACTTATTTATTTCATTAACATGCATGAATATGGAAATTAAAATTATAATTTAGGCAGTGCACAAATAATAGTCTGTAATCTAGTATGACACATTTTATATACTGTATACAAATTGAAAAAAATCCTCGGCTCCTCTTTGAATTTACATCCGGTCCGAGCTAAACCCAGGCTGTCCTTTAAGGCTGGAAATGCCCCCATTGACCATCACGGGGTTAAACTGTAAGGAATCCAAGAGTAGGAGGTTTAAAAACAGAGCCCCCATTATCTCAGAGTCTAGTGATGTTGAAAATGGCCCTTGGTATTTGTGTCTGGGGCAAAGGTCGTAGAGTGACCCAGGAGGCTGTAGAAAATCGAGCAATGGCTGACATGGCTGTCCTCAGCTAAACCTCTCTAGCTAAACGCAGTCCACGGCTCATGTGAAAGAATCGGCCTGTTTATGTTAGGTTAGGTAACTCTGCTGCTCCTCTTCGCTCGGCCGGTCGGGTTAGTTTGATCCTCCCATGCTGTTCCCTGCTCAGGTACAAATCGATGCCGTGCGCTTTATGCCTCTGCAGAACCTCGACACGGTCACGGGCTCACACACACAACACACACAACACGCGCACAGATTCTGGGTTATGTAAAGCAACACATCCTCCATCCACCCACATGGGTCACTCTTAACTTGGGGACTGTGAAAACCTCTAAAAGAATGGTGAGAGTACAGTGACAAATACCGTACACGCTTTTCTTGTAGTAGGGTTTGCAGATCTAAACAAAAACTGGGTTTGTGGCTGGGATCTATTCTAGCTGGAAACTAGGTTGTTTTGTATAACTGATGTTATATTTATGGAGGTAAAAACAAAGAAAACATATTGTAACCACGGAATTTGAGGAATGTCACTGTAGAACTTGATTGGATTTCAACTTCCAGATCTGCCACATGCATGCATAGTTACTGTGTAAGCAATTTGTAATTCAATTTTAAACAGGTGTATTTAGTGAAATAAAATGATGATCTGAAATATTAATAAACATAACTAAGTTCAGATCTGCAGTCATGGAGGTTGCTTTGTTTAACTCCTCAGTCTGGTTGTATCCTTTGTTGTTTTTTATATCAGTTTATAAATGAATGAAATATTACTGTGTAACATTTGAATTAAACGCTGCATTTTGAAGTATCAAGAACATGTTATTTTGCTCCAAAATAACATGCTCATTTTGGCGTTAACTCAATGTGGAGGCCAATTAGACGTTAATCTTCTGTACGTTTATTTTTGTAGTAAGGCGACTACTGTTGAATACACGCACCTTGGGGTGTCCTCTCAGCAGCTATACTGATTTCAGCACGACAACTGTTTGCGCGTCTCTTTGACGTTGTTCTCGTCCCGACTTCCTTTGCACATGGCCCTACAGTCTCATGCCCTTTTATAGGGCGTTGCGGGGCGTTTCCCTATGCTAATTCAGAAAAACTGACAGGCACTTTCAACTACAAAGACATGGGATTCATCATTCTTAGGAACACATGTGCCAACAATTCGGCTGCTTAAGAACACGTCGAGAATCCCACGTAGATTATTCTTAGCACGTTTCTTAAGAACAAATTTAAGAAAATTCTTAAGAAGATATGAGGCCGATTGTTTTTCATTTTAATGTCTGTTTGAGCTCAGGATTAACCAATCAGCCTATAGTGCATGTTTTTGGACTGTGGAAGGAAAACAACTATAGAAAACCCACAGGAACACGGGGAGAGCATGCAAACTCCACACAGAAAGGCCCTACGGCTGCCCAGAGATCAAGCCCAGGAGCTATTCGATGTGAGACGGCAGCGCTAACCTTCGCACCGCACCATACATTTCTTAGTGTTTACTGAAATGGTTTGATTGGATAGTAGTTGTCTGTACATATTTTAATACATCAATACATTGTAACTTTCTTTATGCCATTTTTTGGGGGGCGAGACCTGCATGTTATTTCTAAACCTAGTTCTGTAACTGAACTTGTTGGCCCTATTTGTTATGTGTGTGCAGCCCAGCATATGGTGTCCCCAGTTTATGATCACGGGCTATTTCCCTAAATGCATTTCTCTGGAATGGCATATGTTGGGAGAAAACCCGAACTCAATGCATCTTAATCTGTTAACTATGGCACCTTGTTTACTCTGTAACCGCTGTGCGGACTCTCACTAAATTATTAAAGCCAATTGACTGGCCTGAGAAGAAGAAAAAAACTCTTCTAACAAAACATGTATTCTCTCTAAGAATTCAGGATCCGTGCAACGTTCACACACTCTTTTACGACATGTCTGAGCTGTAATTCTTGGAATTGTGATAAATGTGTCTTTAGATGTTAATGTGGCCAGTCAGAGTAAAAAACTAGGCCAGGCCCCACTTTGTAGTCGGTAGACGGACTCGTCTCTCATTAAACAGATAACAGCCTTCCCGGGGGGAGTCTGAACGTGCTGGAAACAAGTTTCCCCCGTAAAACCGCTGTGGTCCATGCTGAATTGGTCCTTCGGTTTTAGCACAGCGCTACTGCTAACCTACTCTAGGATTTGAACCACGCTTGATCTGCCATTTTCATTAGGCCCTAACCACACGGGCATTCGAATCTCTGATAAATGAACACGCGCTGAACGCCCTACGCATTTTTGTTGAGTTTTGTAGCTGCGCTTGATTGACTTCAGTGAGGCGTCACATTGGCATTCATTTGACGCTGTTTAACGGCAACATGCAGCCCAATTTGTAATTTCATGTATTTACCTGTGGGGGGCAGTAATCAGACTGTTTACCTGTGCCAAAATATAACAATTTTAAATCTATGTATATATATATACGGTACATATATGGCACATGATGGAAATTAGTCTCTGTGCTGCACAGTTGGTTTTACATCACCCACTGAAGCGCATAATAGGAATATTAAACTAACTTAACCGAATCATGGGATATATTCAGTCCTCCAGAAAGTCAACCGACCGCCATGTAAACACAGTAGTGACGTTTTCTTCACGTTTGTCTGGATTTTGGAAGAAATTGGCGTCAGGAAAACGTTGCGTGCAGCGTTTATTTGATGCCATCGAACACGCAGCCAACCGAACACAGGTCACGAACGCCCGTGTGGACGCTCAGATTCACTGCAATGAGCAGAAAAACAGTCAGTGTTTAGTCCGCACTCACCTGACGCCACGAACGGCAGAAAAACGCCTGATTCAGACAATTCATCATTCATCAAAAAATGTCTTGAGCAAGATTACATCGATTAGAGCTGTAGATTGCCGCTTCTGATTAATTTTTGATTAAATGCCTAACCCTAAAAGAGACCATCCAAAGCTTGCAGAGTCCATCTCGTTTAACAGCTGACAGTTAAACTCCGTGTTCTGATCAGGACTCGTTTTCCTCTCGGCCAGACCTGTCCACAGTTCTCTCTGAATGTCAGCTTTAGCTTGGAGCTGTGGCTCGTAAAGAGAGATTTAAGTGAGCCCTTCTGGCCCCAGGACTTTGAAGAAGAGAAAACTTGTTCTGAAAGAGCCGTGGCCTGTGAGCTCCATCCTTCTCATTACCCTCCTCCTCCTCCTCGCAAGCAAGCTGGCAAATATCAAGAAATGATTTACCAAAGGGTAAAGATATTTAATGAGTAGGCCATTGGCCAGAAACTAGGCTGTAAATACTACTCACAGTGCTGTGGAGGACTTTGTGTCACTGGTAAATCATTATTAATGACACAAGAATAGAACAAAGAACTGTAGCGTGTTGAAAGTGGGGTTGTGTTCACTCGTAGAAAAGATGTGTTAAAATGGACACAAACTGCATCAAATTCTTACACATTAAAAGGTGAGGGATAACGATTCTTGTGTTGATTTTAACACATTCACTGTCTTAATACTTTTGACACAGCGAAAGTGTCAAGAAAGGTAACACAAGGATGTGTAGACATGTATAATATTAATACTGTCCTTGGTTACACATATTGTGTTGAATACTGTGAACAAATGCACATGTTGTGTACATTTGTGACCCGATCTGCCGTAATGAGTCGGAAGTCGGCGTTCTATTTATTTAGATACGGGCCGATTATGTTGACAAACATAAAAAATATCGATTTTTCTTTTTTGGTCTTATATGAAAGAAAAGCTCTTCAAAATTAATCTGGTCTCCAAAAAAGAAAAATCACTATTTTTGTGATGTTTTTCAACATAATCGGCCCGTATCTAAATAAATAGAGCGCCGACTTCCGACTTATTACGGCAGATCGGGTCATATTTTAAAACTATCTGTAAAGGATCTGACTTTTTCAACACATTTTTATTAAACATTAACACAAAATGTGTAAACTAAAGTGATACGCATGATTTTTGTCATTTTTTCTACACATTCATTCTAAGAGTGTATGAGTAAGAGTAGTAGTCATTTTAACTGCTGAAATTCAACCTCCTAAATTCTTCCCTCGTCTTTGA
Source organism: Distichodus sexfasciatus (assembly GCA_032718565.1). Taxonomy (NCBI): domain Eukaryota; kingdom Metazoa; phylum Chordata; class Actinopteri; order Characiformes; family Distichodontidae; genus Distichodus; species Distichodus sexfasciatus. The sequence continues at coordinate 7,923,719 of JAVGVS010000003.1, forward strand.
TCATTTCGTGTTAGGGTACTGATAGAGAAAGCAGTATATTTTGAGGTGTTGTGGTGCTCAGAGTATTGGGCTTCATTCACCAATATTGAAAAACAGTTTTAAGTTTCTATAAATCTTCTTGAGAAGAAGAATAAGGCCTAAGGTTTGCACATAAATCAATCTTACAAAATTTGCTGCAGTAAAACTGGATACAGATTACACATAATTTGAAGTGAAAAGTGAAAGTAAGTGATTATTTGTCATTGTGAACACATCACAGCACACCACTAATGAATCGTGACCTCTGTATTTGACACATCCGTGAAGGAGCAGTGGGCAACTCTGACATCGCCCGGGGAGCGGTACCCTTATTCATGAGTACCTCAGTGGTACTCAGTTCTGTCTCAAACAGTGGTGCACAAAGTAGCTAAGTGAAAGTACAGATAACACTAGTCAAATGTTACTCTGATGCAAGTGAAAGTCGTAAATGAAGTACTTGTTTTTAAAAATACTTAAGTATTAAAAGTACATCTTCTTTCACCACTTGGTGCATTATTGCCACAACACTTACAAAACCTAATGCCCCTGAGTAGCTTGTAGAAGCTGTAGAATAAAGAACTGATAGAATGTTACAGAATGACAAAGAAAACCAGTCGTTTGTTTAATTGTTAAGTAATTGTAAGACTACACACTCCCACAATACAGCATGGTAGTGTTCTGACCCAGATGTGTACACATATACAGTACTGTGCAAACGTTTTAGGCAGGTGTGAAAAAATGCCGTAAACAAAGAATGCTTTCAAAAATGGAAGTGTTAATCATTGATTTTCATCAATCAACAAAATGCAGTGAATGAACAAAAGAGAAATCTAAATCAAATCAATATTTGGTGTGACCACCTTTGCCTTCAAAACAGCATCAATTCTTCTGGGTTCACTTGCACACAGTTTTTGAAGGAACTCGGCTGGTAGGTTGTTCCAAACATCTTGGAGAACTAACCACAGATCTATAATCCTATAATCCTACAAAATAATATAATGACTATAATCCTACAAAATCCCTGACTTTGTGCAAGTGTACCTATAAGAATTGATGCTGGTTTGAAGGCAAAAGGTAGTAACACCAAATATTGATTTGATTTAGATTTTTCTTTTGTTCACTCAATTTGCATTTTGTAAATTGATAAAAATAAACAATCATTATTTATATTTCTGAAAGCATTCTTTGTTGACAGCATTTTTTCACACCTGCCTAAAACTTTTGCACAGTGCTGTATGTGTATGTTAATCAGGAGGACAGTGCAATAGCTGTAAATGCAGCCTGTCCAGAAAATAAAATGAACATTCCAACCTGCTTAAATCCCAGCTCTACACCTCTAGCTACATGACTTTCCAACAGCAATGTTTTAATCAAGACACAAAACAGCAGAACTGTCTGAACTTGGTTTTGTAGTCACAGTCTACAGGTGTGATGTAACACTACTGGTTACTGATAGACTGTCACCTGCCAAAAAAACAGTCACATTTTAGAAAAGGGGGCATAACATCCACTTTATCCACAGATTTGAAAGTAATGAGTAACGAGAACCTTGATAGAAATGTAGAGAAATGAAAAGTACAGTATTAGTCTTTCAAATGTAGTGAAGTGAAAGTCATAAGTTTCCTAAAAAAATACCACTCAAGTGATGTACAGATACTCAAAAAGGTACTCAAGTAAATGTACTTTGTCACTCCCAAATTTACTTAAATTACTTAATTATTTCTGGGGTTTATCAAAAGTAAATCATAAAGTAGCCAGAATCATGATGAGGTCAGGTTTGGAAAACACAAACACACACACACATACACACACACCATCCTCATGAGACTAAGCCTGGCCTGATCACGTTGCGCTCCTAGATCTGTTATGGTTGATTAAAATGCTGATGCTGTGAGATTCTACTACACAACCAGACCCTGATCGGGACAAATTGCCTATTAACCTCTCACAGCTGAGCTTCTTACTGTACCTTTAACTAGAGAGTAGGCTAGTCTATAACAACAGTGAGAAAAAGCCTGCAGTATTCAGCTGCTGGCTATCAGTTATGTTCATCTGCGGCCTGTAGGCTACACAGACCTGCCTCTTTTAGCGCACAGAAATAGAAAAATGTAATATGCAAACACAATGTAACCCAACATGGCAAGGGGATAACGGAGTGTGTCCTGTATTCAAATCATGTAGCGAAGTCTGTGAGCAAGACATGGCGGTGAAAAAGGATTTTTATTATACAGTACATACATCATTGCAAGGAAAATAAGGACTGGGCCAAGAAAAAAAGAATCATGAAAAATCATCCTCTAGTGCTGAACGTTCCTGATCTTGATCTTTTATGCTCTTTCATATGCATTGTTGGTGTGTGTGTGTGTGTGTCCGGTTTAGTCTTTATATCTCCAACTTGGTCGCAGTGGGTTTTCTCATTTCTGCAGTTGTTGTTTCCCGGCTTTTAAGAGGCGCTCTGAAAGTGTAGCAACCATTTGGTTATGTGAACAAACGAGCGTATTACCTGTGGGCTTCTATATAAAAATGGGAGAAAAAAAAATCATGAAAATGTAATAAACAGGAGAGGGTTTTTTATGATGCACATGCTAGCATCACAAGAGGATGATTCATTTAGAGATTTGACAGTGTGATTGTGTAATTGGGTTTAGTAAGCAGGGCTCCTTGTTGGCATTTGCACTCGGTGACAGAGCTCAATCTGTAGCACCCATCCACGGAGTCCAGATTCATGGTGGGCGGCAGAGCCGAGCTGTCAAAAGAGAAGAGCTTCATCACAGCTCTTTTGGCTGAGCCCCTGAATAAATATCAGTGTCATGGTGCTTTTTTACCCTTATGTATACAGCTCCGCGCTCGTCTTATTTCCAGTTTGTGCTTAATCCGTTAGGACGGCTATTTTGTAGCACAAGGACAAGTCGCCTTTTATGTTATTCCAGGAGACAAACCTGCTTGCTCTTTATTGCTTTGTTGACTTTGCTTGGCTGATCTTTGACTCTGAGGGAGATAAAACTGATATGAAACTGAAATGATATGCTCTGAATGTGGCTCGCAATTCCTGTGGTGAATTTAAAGTGAAAATACGAAAGTGAGTGATTATTTTTCATCGTGAACGCAGCGCAGCACATCACATAGTGCACCCCAACCAAACGTGACCTCTGCATTTGACCCATCCAGGAGGGAGCAGGGGGCAGATAACATGGGCAGTGCCTGGAGAGCAGTGCTTGGGGATGGTACCTTGCTCATGAGTACCTCAGTGGTACCTTTACCGGTCCTGGGATTCAAACCAGCAACCTTCCGATCATGTGGCAAATGCCCTAACTGCTGCGCTACCAACTGCCCCCATTGAAAGATGTAAATCCTGAATAATCTCTAGTAAAGTACGGAAAAAAAACAACATTAATAAAAGTTGGACCCCAAGTCAATACCACATTTAATCAAAACTCCTAATTGATTTGAGAATGGCCAAACAACATGTGGATGAAAGCAAAGTCTCTATAAAAATGGGCTTCATCAATATTTTCTTACATTTTTCTTACATATGCTTTTAAAGTTAAGACATTTAAAATATTATACAAGGGGCAGCACGGTGGCGCAGTTGTTGGCAATGCTGCCTTACAGCGAGAAGGTCCCGCGTTCAATCTCCGGGTCAGCCATAGGACCTTTCTGTGTGGAGTTTGCATGCTCTCCCCGTGTTCGTGTGGGTTTCCTCCGGGTGCTCCAGTTTCCTCCCACAGTCCAAAAGCATGCAGTGTAGTTTAATTGGCGACTCTAAATTGGCCCCGTAAGGTGTGAATGGGAGTGTGATTGTGTGAGTGTGTGTGCCCTGTGGTGTGTTGGCGCCTGCCCAGCGGTTCGGAAAATGAATGAATGAATGAATGAATATTATACAACTGTAGAATTGAAAACCCAATTAGCTAATGGTTTGTACAAACCAAGGCGTGCAATAAAATTTGTCGCAAATGCAGAGGTTAGAGTCCTGAGATGTTACATGTGCTGGTGATTACGATCTTCTTGACTGGTGATTAGTAACTGACATTAATAATTTGGTATGCCAAACAGAATGCAGGGTAGGTGGGATAATAGTGACTCTACTTCCTTTGGTGTAAGTAATGGGGGACGCTAATGGTCTGCTTTCTCCTCCTGTATACGAATGACTTATCCATCCAACTAAGTGGCTGTGAAACTGGTTGTATGATTGGTATCACCCCGGTAAATTGGCCATTCTGTCTCCTAGCAGTGCTGGTTTTCAGCAAGTACTAAATATATGTTCTGAGTATGGGATGAAATATGATGTGCAATACAATGCAAAAAAGAGTGGAACTAGAGGAGATAAAGATCTGTCGGGACATGTGCTGGACGTCTGTATATATATATGTAGGCAACGTCATATGTTATATGCATAAGCTAATACTTTGGTTAGAAAATTTCACATGTGCTCTAGTGGTGGGTATTGGACCTCATGATATGATACGTATTGCGATACATGGGTCACAATAGGATTATATCATGAGGTCCTTGCCAATATATTATATATTGCGATACTACACATAATGAAATATATTGCGATATTCTACAGTTCACTGAAAATGTTAAAACAGAGCTGAAATGCGAGTTGCTGTGTACGATCTGGGTGGTCTTGATGAATCACATTACATTAATAATTCAGCCAAAACTCAGAAATCACTCAGAACTGAATTTTAACTTTGTCTTTGCATTTGAACACACTGAACTAGTGGACACCAAAACCATTAAGATAAAGTGCACAAGATTGAAAATAAGAACTTAAAGTGCCCAGTAAGTTATCTGAGGCTGCATGTGGTGCATGATTCTCCCCCTCAGAAATATCAATTTTTCTAGCTAGAAATCAATATAATATATCGTGAAAGGAAATATCAAATTTTATAGAATTTTACTCAAGCAACTAAGGGGTTGTAGTGCGAGTGCCCTGTTTTACATTGCAGGGGTCAGCACATTTAGGGCACTACTGAGGCGTTTAATGTATAAATATATATGCCAATTAAATGAGTCCCATAATAACATAGTTACGCTGCTGATTAATCTCAGCTCTAGTGCTGTACGGTACCAGTCACCAATGTGGAGGCACTGGTATGAGTGTTTTTTATTTTTTTTCTTCATTTTGTATGTATTGAGTTAAGTCTGTATAGTCTGTGTATTTTTGGAGTCTGGCAAATAAAGGTGATGCTGATTTCTTCCGCAGGTATCACCACTGTGCTGACCATGACCACCATCAACACCCACCTGAGGGAAACACTCCCGAAGATCCCGTATGTCAAAGCCATAGACATGTACCTGATGGGCTGCTTCGTCTTCGTCTTCTTGGCCCTGTTGGAGTACGCCTTCGTCAACTACATTTTCTTCGGCCGAGGCCCCCAGATGCAGAAGAAGCTGGCGGAGAAGGCTGAAAAGGCCAACAACGACAGGCCCAAATATGATGGCAATAAGGTAAGAGTGACATGTCACTGTCACTTTGACCCTAATGCAACAAATGTTTTGCGTGATGATAAGTCTTCATGTTCAGTTACACAACCACTGCATCTTTCCAGTAAGCCTGTTTATCTCTTACAGTCGTAATTTCAGAAAGGCTATCTTTGTTGGGAGAGGAGAAGGAACTAACGACAAAACAGATTACATTGCCTTGTGGGTTATGTTACATGAAATATCAGAGAGGGAGAGAGAGGGAGAAAGCTTTTAGCATTGAAATTAAGTTAGTAGACTTTTACTATGCACTTTCATCACAGGCAGATGGATTGACATCAAATGCTCTGAATGATAAAATTACCATATTCTCTATATCAGCGGTAGACAACTCCGGTCCTGGAGGTCCGGTGCCATGGAGGTTTTCAGTACATTCACACCTGGTCTCACATAGATAACCACCAGAAGAGACTGATCAGGTAGGATCAGGAAAACCGCCAGGATTCTGGACCTCCAGGTCCGGAGTTGCCTACTCCTGCTCTATATGATCATTTTCTGATTCTTTAATACAAAACATTATAATGTTACCATATTTGCTGTGGTTAAGGTGAATATTAATAACTTCTCTTCTCAATATTAGTCTTTGGAATATGGTATCTCTACAAAAAAATGAAGGAAGCATCAAAGTGAGGTGTTTTTACTTGGGATGCACGATAATATCGGAATCATATCGGAATCGGTCAATAATTGCTTTTTTTTTTACTCATCAGCATCGGACTGATGCTTCGATTTGGCTGATATTTTTAGTCAATATTTCATGACACATTTAAGTAAAAGTGAGTGATTATTCAAGATTCAAGATTATTTGTCATTGTGAAGTGTCACACGCGCCCTATTTGACTTGGTACACTACATAGGGCGGAAAGTGACTTTTTATGACTTAAAATGTTGTGCACTACGCTCGAAATATATCGCCCTCGCTTGACTCAGCCTTCATGCTCACTTGACTTGGCACTGTATTATAAATGTCAGAACTATTTTTGTGCCAAAATTCTGAGCGTGCAGTAGAGCAAAATACGTTCGTCTTTATGTGCTCAACTCTAATTTATCGGCTTCAGCAGATATAAGCAAGAAAAATATCGTACGGTATATCGGCATCGGTCAGTAATTCCCATATCGTGCATCTCTAGTTTTTAGTGATGTTAAGTAACATGTAGACCTGACCTGTGGGGAAAAAAAAAGAATCATATGCGTTACTTATGCATACAAGGAGCAATTCAAGACATCACTGGATATGAGACAATTGTCTAAATTTAGCGAGTATCATAGTTTTCTGTTTCTGTCATTTGTGTAAACATCTACTGAAGGAGGAAATGACAGATTGCTTCTTTGTCTCTCTGTCTCTGTCCCAGTTTAAAGTGTCTGTTTATGTCCCTTTACAAACCCTTTGCTTAGTGACAGCAGCTTTTCATTGGCCAATTAAAATAGTAACGAGCCCCTGTGAGCTAAATGCGGGTTATAGGGGCAAATAACTTGTTCAAACGAGTTTGCCATTTGGAAATCCTGCAACATTGCACCTAAATATGAGAAGAAACCTGGCAACATTTGATTATACCAAATTTGTGATGTGATACATGAAAACGCAGCGTTTACCACAATGTACCATTAAACCTTTGCTAGGGGAAATAATCCAGGGATAGATATTCCAGTCAGGCAGGTTTAGTGTTTAGGCTTTTGGAGCTCCTAGTGTAAAAAGTGAAGCCAAAGGCCACATGATGAGGATCTCATCTTTGTGTTTTTCTGGCCAGTCTGCTCAGGAGGGGGGCAATTGCAAGCCGTCGACTGTTAAACAGTCCAATCAGGTACAAGGCCACCGTCACTCACGTGGGGTGAGTGTCTGCATTACCGCTGTCCTGTCAGCATGTGTAATCTCTCACTCATGCGCCGTCCACTCGCCATGCAAAACCAGCCTTCTACAGCTCGTGCAAGCTCAGGGCTTCCGCCTCGGCCGTGCATGGCATGTATTGTGCTGCAGCTCTCGCTCAGTGTCTTTTTTTTGCTGTTGCATGCCTCATGTTTCCTCGATTCATGCATGTGTTCCTGAGGATGCGCTTCACCTCCAACTAGTCACAAGTGCTTTCTGTAAATGGCTTCAAATCAGTGTTCAGAATTCCGCTTCAAGACTTTGTAATACGCCATCGCGGGTCGGGATCATTACTGGGGTGCTTGAGCTGTAATTATATTTCTGCTCGAACGTAGTTGTGAATTATTTATTACTATCGAGACTCAGGGGTAAGAGTAAATAAACAATGCATTTCACAGAGGCACGTCCGCTGGGAAATAACCGCAACGTGGTGATTTTGTTCTGAGAAATACAAATTACTTTAGTCATTATATTTGCAGCTGCTAATCACGTCACGATCAAGGAAATCTTGAGGGTTTGCTGCTGTAAGCAAAAATCTTGTTAGGCGCAATTTTTCTTGGGCAAATCGATTTGCTTAACATGGTTTTTGATACATTACATGCAATCGACTCTTATTATTCTATTTGACTTTTGCATTTCCCTACATGCCATTTAAGACATAAGAAATTACATATAAAGAATAACCAAAGTCCTCAATACTCGCACACACACACAGTTTACCTACATACTGTGCAAAAGTTTTAGGCAGGTGTGAAAAAATGCGGTAAACAAAGAATGCTTTCAAAAATGGAAGTGTTAATCATTTATTTTCATCAATCAACAAAATGCAGTGAATGAACAAAAGAGAAATCTAAATCAAATCAATATTTGGTGTGACCACCCTTTGCCTTCAAAACAGCATCAATTCTTCTAGGTACACTTGCACACAGTTTTTGAAGGAACTCGGCTGGTAGGTTGTTCCAAACATCTTGGAGAACTAACCACAGATCTATAATCCTATAATCCTACAAAATAATATAATGACTATAATCCTACAAAATCCCTGACTTTGTGCAAGTGTACCTATAAGAATTGATGCTGGTTTGAAGGCAAAAGGTAGTAACACCAAATATTGATTTGATTTAGATTTTTCTTTTGTTCGCTCACTTTGCATTTTGTAAATTGATAAAAATAAACAATCATTATTTATATTTCTGAAAGCATTCTTTGTTGATAGCATTTTTTCACACCTGCCTAAAACTTTTGCACAGTACTGTAGATGAAAGCTGAATTCAGCTAATAGCGAGTTAATCATGTTTGTTGTTGTGTAAGGACCTGTTTACATGTATGCGGATATTTTTATAAACACAAGGCAGGCGCCAACACACTGCAGTGGTTCTGTTTATTTACTCTTATAATAAATGATATATAAGATACAGGTTATTGGTCTTGGGGCAAAGACAAGATCGCTTGTGCCCTGCAGTACGAGTCAATTCAAGATGAATTTATTTATGATTTTAAAGATTTATATACTGACACAGAGTCTGTGTGCCATGATCCAAGTTTATTTTATTTCTCAATTTATGTTCCTGCCTCTAACACACTGTAAAAACAGTCAGTTGTGTTGGTATTAGTTTACTAATGTCAAAATCGTGTGCTTAAACCAGCCGTTTAGATTTCTCCCCTACTTCTACGTCACATTAGGGGACATTTGAATAACTCCACCCTCCTATCTGAGAAGCTCCGTCCACCAGGTAGAACTGCTAGCGCTTCCTGATCCGCAATGTTTTCTCACAAGCGCTAGTGTAGGAATCACAGTGAAGAAGTCTACCAGCGGAGTGCTGTGTTGAACATGTATGGCTGTATGGATGGTCTGTTAGCAGCATGTGGATTATTTTCACGTGAGGTAAACTCTCGCCGTGCTGTCTACACCCCAGTTCCAGAATGGGAATGGGAATCAGCTCGTTTGCATGTACAAATACTAATGAGAAACAGCCTGTTCTGAAAGGGACTGAAATAGAGGAGTAAAAAGCAGGTGAAAATGTCTAATCTGAGAGGTGTTTACAGCAAACTACTTCAGAGACATGTTTAGTGGAGCTCATAGAAATATTTAAACTTGCAGAATGAATGTATAATATGAAAACTTTAACTTTATAAAGATTCAGTGATGAGTTTGATCCATGTTTAGGGCTTTAATAAATTATTTTTGTGGTAGTTAACTAATCTAATTTTTCAGTTATTATTTATATTCCGGCCTCCATCTCTGCATCCTGTAGGCATGAATGCAGGTCCTGTGGATATTTTACATAATATTTTATATTACTTCACCTGTTCAAGTCTGTAGTGAATGTCAACCTGTTTTCCAGTCTCTGCCTTAATATACACAGGTTTCCGTAGCAGATAAATAACGATCCTTGAAACGTTAGCGTGAATAGCTTAATAAAGCATATTATGGTTTAGTAGAAATAAGTTTAGGGGCATTGCGAGCATGTTGACCTATTTCACAAAAACGGGAGAAGACAAGGCAAGGTACCTACTCCTGTAATTCACTAATTTACTACACCGCTTTTCGCTTATCGTTGCAGCTCTATCCATGATATATCATAATTATAAGTCATCCATATACATCAGTAACACTGGCATTGTGGTACCGCTGCAGGTGGACTCCCAGGGAAACATCCTCCTCACCACTTTGGAGATCCATAACGAGGTGGCTGGGAACGAGATCACGACCACCGTCAGCGAGGCTCGCAACTCCACTTCCGTGACTCTGGACAACTCGGCCATCCAGTACCGGAAGCAAAGCGTTGCGCGGCACGAGGCCAGCCGCCACAGTGCGGAGAGGAACGCCCAGCCCAAGAAAGCCCGGCTGCGCAGGCGCTCCTCCCAGCTGAAAATCAAAATCCCGGACCTTACGGACGTCAACGCCATCGACCGATGGTCGCGGATAATATTCCCTGCTGCTTTTTCCCTTTTCAATCTCATCTACTGGCTGTACTATGTGAATTAAGCTGCAGACCTGGGTGACTTTCCTCCCTTTGCAGTTGTCTTTTTTCATTTTAGATGTGAACCGAGACTTTTTTTTCTCTATTCGAGGGACGCTTTTTTGCGCGATGTTGTGGTTTTTTTGTACTTGCAAACCTTTGCATCAGTGTGCAAGGTACGTACCAGTGGAAGATGATGATCTGCACTAAATTGGGTTCAATCATCACACACACTCACAAACACCCTGAAAACATGTCTTCTTGCACAACTACACACACAATATCAATTTTATAAAGACTCTTTGTATATAACTCTGAAGTTGTAAAGACATTGGGATTTCTGCATGATGCAATCTCACCCTTTTTAACTTCCACCATCTGTTTAAAACACTGAGACAATTCTTTTCCGTTAAATTTGGTACAGACCATTTAGGTTCCACGTGTCAGCTACAGTGTTTCATGCCAATGAGTCTCTATTATTAGAGTACCGAGAACAAATATAAAATGACCTTAAACCAGGTATTAAACCAGGTTGTAGAAATGCAATATACTGTATTTATGGCTGAGGTCTCATAAGGCTCAATGATGGTCATTTTTCTCCATCAGCTGTTGCATTAAACTTTAGACTTTTGCTGATATGAACATATTATGTGTATGAATGAACTTTATTTGTATATAGTCACAGTTATGACATGCATTTTGAGACATGATTTTTCTGCCTTGGGTTGATATAGTTCACTATTCACAGATTTGGGTGTGCAGCAGTACATGTAACACAGCAATGTTTGTGCACTCCTCATGGCTCACGAAATATCGTCACTTATAAAGGCTTAAACTCCAGATTTGTAGAATGTTTAAATCAGGGCCTGCAAATGACTACCATAATGCCAACATCTGCATTATAGGATCACTTTATAGATATCGTACATAGTTCTTTTGTTTCAGATTGTTCATTTCTGTCAGTAGATGTATTGCATTTAGCATGTGTAATTTTAAGGTGAGAGATTATGACCCAGACATTTTTTTTATGAATGTTTGAGTCAAATAATATTAATGTAGGCCTTATGTAAGCTGTTGTATGGTCCATTGGCAATGTTTGTTTAACCAAAAAATCTCCACCCAACCTTTAAAAAAAATTCTGTCAGTGAAGGACTGACGGTGTAGAAGCATATTCTAATAATAAGATGTGACTTGTCTCAGGTTCAACTACAAACTATTCATGACCCATATTGAACTTTTTTTTTATCATTGGCCACATGCATATATCAGTATTATATTTGCTGCAGTTATGTTGTATTATATCCCCTTGTAGACCAATTGTAATAATTACATTATGGCAAATATTTGTTTATATCAATAGCATGATATGATTTATATTTGAAGAATTTCATTAATTGTATTCCATCTTTCTTTGGAAACCGCTTTGCCACGAGTCATTTCAGTGACCACTAATCTTGCTTCAGGGACTGATGACTTTGCTGCCCGATGAGAGAATGATGTACTCAATGATTTACTCAACCTGCTCACAAATCACCCAAATATGTTGATATTATTCCCTTTTAAAATACTCAGTGTGTGCTGTCAACATGTCACATTAACAGGCTGCTTTGCAGTTATGTTGTGTCAGTAGTTGCTCGTTCTTACTTTGATTGCTCCTTTTCCTTCTATTATATGTTGTAAATACACAGCAGAATAAGAGGTTTGTGAGCTGTTCTTATCTGATTTGCATTTTCAAGCTTGAGGTTCGATTCTTTTCTGTTTCTCCATAAATCACCAGATCTCTATTAATGAAACATGTCTGGCTCAGTAGATTAATGTGGGGTGGATTTCCAGAGTATGAAGAGACCGAGCATTGGTTTTAAAAATAAACTTCAATCTTTCAAGAATTCAGCTTCTTTTTCTTTAAAATAGCTATTGCCAATGTGCAGGAAAATCTAATCTCAATGATCTATTTCTACTTGCTATGCATTAGTATACACTAGTGTATTATCAAGTGCATTTACTGTTTATTTTTCGGAAGAACACCTTAATGATCTTAAATGAACAAACCTTTGAAATTTGGTTGTACTTTTTGATCTGAAATTCTTCACAGGAACCAACCAGATTAACCAAATTAACACAAAGACTGTATGGAGCGTTTGTTGGGGATTTTAGCTCTTGATATTGACTGTGGTGTCACCCTGAGTCCTATGCAGAATTCCTACCTGAAATAGACTCGGCGCTTTCATCCAGAACAATGACCATATCAGGTACTGCCCTCTTCCTGTGTGCCATTTCATCTCCGGTTCTAAATACAGAGAGACAATGATGAACTGCTCTTGTTTCGCACAATTTCCAGCAGCATCAGTATAGAAATAAATGTATGTGCATGCCATCATAGAGTTTAGCATTTATACTTAATTTATCATTAATCATGGTTTAGTAAGTGCTGATTTACTGAAAAATGATTTTTAGATGTGTTAGAGTGTGGGGAAAAACAAAAAAAATCTGGATTATATGAGATTTCCATTAATTTACTACCCATGAGCGATCAGATGTCTAAATGTTTTGATAATGTTATTTTTTTTTATATTTACTAATTATATAAACACAATAAATACACAACACATTACACCACCAACTGCCCACATTATTTAATATTAATTAAACACGCAATAACAGTTGTGCAACAAAAATGAGAAACAAATGAAATCATATTTCAATTTTAATGTTAGTTAAGGAAGTTTTGCTGTTCGTTTGCTGTCTCTTTCAGTTCATTCCACCATTGAGCTGTTTTCCAATAAGCAAGTTTGCTAATAAGTAGCACTGTAGAATCTATACAAGCGGTAAAGTGGCTTGTTTGGTCACAGCTGCTGGCAGTGAAGAGGAAGTTACTTTCAAATGGTAGTTTGTCAAGCTACAAGCTACTTCTTAAAAGTTGATAACCAAGCTACAGTCATAACATAGTAGATAACTATACTATAAGCTATGGAGAAACTACATCAAAGCTATTTCATGGCTGGAGATTCAAGCCAAGTTGGACTCCATCTTGCTGCTTCAAGAGTGAGCTGTGATGCAACGACCATGTGCCACGTGGGCAAGCTAACTTCTGTAAATCAGAAAAAGCCAGTAGTTGAAAATACCCATCATTGCAAAGAGAGAAAAATAATAGTATTTTTTAACATAATTCTTTGGCTACAGTGTTATTTCTAAAAGAGTTCCTGGAAAAGCTACAATGTTGTAAAAGTAGCTTCGCTAATGACAAGCTAGTGAAAAAGTTGAGCAAGTAGCATTGCTAATTGGAATTGCTGGTTATAAGAGGGAACTGCAGCAGGTTTTGGTACTCGTGAAGTGGTCACAGGTGTCTGGAAATAAACCCAAGCACTGGTGCTAGAAGACAACATGGACATAAGCCCTGGCACTCGCATTTAAATCAGTGCTGGGTGTTACTGGCACTGACATTGGCACCAGCGCTGCCCCCTGTCAGACAGGAAGGCATGACCGCTGACATAGGCAAAGACACCAGTGGAGATCTTTTGTTAGAAACAAATAGCCATCTTAGTTTTCAACATGAACCATCTGTAGGCAGATATAAGCTTTTTTTCATTAAAATTCTGACCTTTACAAAGCTTTATAACCTTTTTCTTTAAAAACACTTCATACTGTCCCACTTGGTCTTGAGTCCAAGACCTTGATAAGTGGCGTTAAAAGATATGACAGAATGACCCAGGTCACCTGAGGCAGTGAAATGAAATTGCTATCACCTAAAGCCCAAGACCTTGGTGTACTCTATTCATCTGGACACAGTCTTGTATCCTGCCAAGGCTCTGGGCCATCTCTCTAATTGACACAAGGCTAAAGCTGCAGAGGTGATTTTTTCCCAACAATGCCTGTCCACATTTCAATTTCTCAGCTTGATTCAGTAGTAATTTGTATCTCGGCCATGAGTTGCTCATCTCAGAATATACAGTGCAATCATCGCAGCAGTAGTAATCCAGAGCTGAAAGTCCCATAAGAGTATAACCAGATCAACAGGGAAAGGGCTCCCACGAAGTACATAAGGAGTGATTCTGTGAAATTGTCAGTCTACAGTTGGCAACACAATCAACTCTGTACAATGTTGATATAAAGTAAGAACAGTCTCTCTTAACTTCACTTAATAATGTATGGTATAACAGATTAATAAACAAAATTTAGGATTATATAGTCTTAATGTAAAGCATATTCAGCAAGTTGCTACACACATTATAGTTTTCATTGGTTGGGTTTTCTGACTGAAAAACAGCTAATTTGGTCATCAGACCTCCATGACGGATTGGAAAATCTCCAGGGACATAAATGTGGTTACATATGTTTTACGCTGAAGTATTCCTTTAGGCTTTTCAAACAAATCTTTTTTGCCTACTGTAGTTTCTGACTTTCATTGCTACACTGCTCTGGTTCAACTTATATAATATGTTTTTAATGAGAGAAACACACGATCATCATGAATCTTGTTTTAAAGGACAAATTTTTGAGTTCTCAGTATACTCAGTTAAAATCATGCAGCCAACAAAAAAGCCTAATGGTTATTCAAATAGCCATGGGATCTGTAATGGTATCATTATCCCATTGGATTTCTAAGATAATCAGAGTACCATTATCTTTTATTCACTGTTAGCTACATTAGCGTCTGTGGGTATAGTGCCGCTCTAAATGCATGTGTCAAGTTTGTGCTAATGCATACTTTTAATGCCCAAACTGTCTCAGTGACTTTGAAATGGCACTTCATAAATGAATATTAATGTTTGGTGCGCTGTATTGCTGAGTTGTTGGCTTGAATCAGGTTAGTATTGCCAACAGTCACAAGTCACTAAGCTTGGCTCAGCATAGAGGGGCAGAGAGTTCACCACATCCAGACTAGGGAAATATAAATAGATATTGATCAAAGCTTGGGGGAACTATTTGCTTTGAAAAGAAACAATGTATGATTTCTTTTTGCACGGGACATGTTTATTAATATGACTTTTATTAGCAGATTGGCATAGCATGGCAACAATTATTATTATTATTGTTGTTAGTAGTAGTAGTGTAAGACTTTTTTTTAGTGATTAACATTATATATTATTATATATAGTTCTGCCTGCCAGGCACAGTCATATGTCTCCTGTCACTCTCACTTGAATTAGGATTAATTTCTCCCATCAATATCTCATATCCATCCCTAATAGATACATAATATCCATCCATAATTCATACAGTAATAACATCACAGTTATATTAACACCTGAAAACCCAGTGAACCCTGAGCCATTTGAGGAAAAAAATGAACAAAATATTCACATTGAACTGATTTGAACTGAACTGAAGCTCTCTCTCTCTCTCTCCTCTCCCCTCTCCCTCTTCCCCCTCTCTCTGGATGCCTAATATAACCATTCATTCTCTAAATGTGTATTGGGTATACATATAATGATTGGTGGCTCATTTTGCTGTCACACGTACAACACTGTATATTTATCAAAATTATAAAGATGATGTGTGTATTAATGACAAACACGTGCAGTACATGATTCCACACACATACAGCTTCGAGGGTGTAAGAGGTTGAACAGTCGAAGACAAGATGTTGCCAGGCATATCTAATTAACAAATGCAGGTGCAAGTACTCATTTTAATCAATCCTGTAAGAGGACTGAAGCTGTTTTATTTTTTATGTTTCAGGGTTTTTTCATATTTTGCCTTTCAACTTGAAATATAAATCAATATCCGGAGGTTTTTTTTTTTTAATCAGTTTCATAATATAGAAAGTACAGCTACCCCCTAAATGTCTATCCTCCCAGCATGTTAATTTATTAGCAAATGAACACTTTCTTCATACAAACACACCTCGCTATGAAAACACACTGGAGTGTGTCCTAGAGCTACTACCTAAAAAAACAAAAGAGCAATAATGAACTGACTAATCTGCTCAGACCGTAGTTGATCAAAAATGAAGCAAGGACAGAATGTAAGACACTGATTAATTAATAGTTTATTTTCTGCAGGTTTACTTAACACTAAGTGATAATAAAAAGGTCATGAACTCATAAAACACAGGTAACTGCTCTCTCCCGTGGCCACATAACCCCACACCCTTCCACAACTTGTTTTTTTTTCCCCTTGATTCCACTCAACCTGCACCTGGAAGGGCCACCCTGACATTTGCTTAAACACAGCAACACTGTGTACTATATAACCTTTTCAACTCTGTCCCGTCAGGGTCCGCTGTGCTTAAGGAACAAGTAGTCGAG
Organism: Distichodus sexfasciatus; assembly: GCA_032718565.1. Lineage (NCBI taxonomy): Eukaryota > Metazoa > Chordata > Actinopteri > Characiformes > Distichodontidae > Distichodus > Distichodus sexfasciatus. Next base: position 7,940,302 of record JAVGVS010000003.1, read on the forward strand.
GCATGAATATTAACACAAAAAAGCCAAGGACAACCCAGAGATAAACTTTATTTACAGCCAGTTGGCCCAAAAATACATAAATAAAGAAATAGATGACATTAAATTAGTAGATAGATAATGTCAAATGACAAAAATTCTGTCTTTATACATTCAGTTGATGCTGAAAGCATCCAGTTATCCCATGTTGGATGGTGAGAGACTTGGGGTAATTGACAGCATGGTATGCTGGACCACCAGGTTGCCGATTCAAGTCCCAGATGGGTAAAGGTACCGGTGGGATACTCATGAGCGAGGTACTGTCCCTAAGCATTGCTCCCAGGGCGCTGCCAAAGCTATCCACTGTCTTTCCAAGGATGTTTATTTCAGGCACTGTGTGCTGTGTTCACAATGACAAACACTCACAAAAACTCACTTAAATATTTGAGTACTGGAGCACATAGATTACATGGATGGTCAGCATGGCGTAAAACAGGAAACAGAGGCACCGGTGCAGCATTATTTTATTTAAAATCAAAGTATATCAGCACACAGCTACAAAACAACAAACTGAAAAATTTTCACTTTTTAATCTGACATCAAACACTGAGCATGCAACGGTAGGTATAACACAACAGTGGATCGACAGATACAAAGGCCTAAATAGCGGACTAAGCCACTAAGCTACTAAATCACTAAACCAATAGATTTATACAATCCAGCAATCAGAGCAGGGAACTAGGAACAAGGTTCAAGGTTCAAGGTACTTGTACATGTACAAAGTGTGATGAGACAGCATTTCTATGTAATGCAACCTATAGTAATACCTGAACATTACATTCTAAATAGAAACAAAAGGTGCAATCACAAACAAATAAATACAGTACGAAAGTGATGTTTAGTGAAAACATGGACAAATAAGTATTTAGTGTATGTTTCTTCCAATGTAACATTGGCAGCATCAGCATCTAAGCAGCTTTGTAAACGAATGAAGTGCAAAAGCATCATGTTAAAACAAAACAATCACAATAAATATATGTGAACAATAAATACACAACACTCCAGCAACAACAGGGGGATAAACCTAATTGACTGAAATTGCACATGATTATTATACTGCAAGAAGAACAGAACTGAAGACATCACATGAAGAAAGGTGTGAATTAACAGTTATTGTATTAACACTATGATTCGAGTACTATGTAAACAGTAGACAGCAGCAAAAATGGTGTGAGGTAGTTTATACATGCAAATATGTATTTTTAAGAGAGCTCTGAGATATTAATGTGCAACAAACAAAAACACCAAAGCAAGAAACAGTAATTGATAATTAGACTAAACTAAATTAGGATTAACAAGGACACAGGACAGAGGCAACTGACTGACATACCACACTAGACAGAAACAAGATAGGACCTGGGTGCCCTCCAGTGGCCAGTAGGGGAATACTGATCATTAGCAGGGGTTGATTAAGGTGTTCATGGGTTCCCCAGGCCACATTTTCTAGCATTTTTTAGCCCCACCCCTCGGCTATTTCACTAAATTGATATTTTTATTGGCCCCATATCTAGCCCAAAAGTGTTAATCCGTGCCTGATCATAGTATTGATTACAAACTATGTGGAGATGTCTGATCTGAAAGAACCATACAACTTACATAGAACCTCATATAAAGCTTCTGACAGTTTTGGAAGTCTAATATCTCAAAGTGGATAGAACTTAGGTCAGTGTTGTCTGTGATTAAGATCATCGAAAAAAGACACTGTGGAATTCAGTTAAAGTGGCGTTATTGTGGCTTTGCTTTGAGAAGGCGTTTTGAACACTGGTCTGTTACTATTATTTTAAATCCTTTGTGTAGGTTCTTAGATAGTACACCGAGTGAATTCGTCTGCTGCATCTGGGCATCTTCGTAGCAAGCAAGTTGTCAAATCGTCAGAATCCCCTTAAGGGGACCTTTCTATGTCATTCAGATGAGTAATGTAGTGCTAAATGGAAGGGAAATCTTCGGATTTATGCAAAGTGCTAATCCTTTTTGACTGTTTAATAGGTTTACTTCGAACAGAAATCACTGGGGATATACTCTGATTCTCAAATTCAGCTCCTATTTAAACTTTTTTTCCTCCCTTAAATCCAGACCTTCGCTGTCTTAGGTTTCTGTCGGTGATTTATAAGAGGTTTACATATGATGCAACAAATGTATATAGTGCATGTCAATATAACCCCATCTTAACGCAAGAAAGGGTATTTGTTTAAAACATTTTAAAGATCGAGTAGAATCCTATCTCTCAAAATGTAGAGAGACCATCCTAAATGAGTGTAGAAAAGTGTATGTTTATGATGTAAATATATTGTTTATATTGGGTTATATATACATCCAGCATTAGTCTGTCACCTATTTGCGAAAACCTATTCCATCATCAGAAGACAGATGGCATGTAATATGCCCAAGCAAGTGTATTATTTAGAAGGGGGGGACGTGAGGTTATTATATAGCATTTTGTGATTGGTATGGCAAGTGCCATATTAGAAGAAAAATATGTCAAGATTATTTCAATTCAGACTTGACAGAGATTGATTAGTGTAGTAGTGAGTGTCATGAGATGAATAATTACAGCATACATGATTAATTAAAAAGCACTATCAATCTTTAGCCCCTCAGTCATGTAGAATACTTTAAAGGTCCAATTCAATAACGAGTTTATTTGGAGGAAAAAACGAAAGATGAGGGTGCAAACAAGTCTTTCTGACCCACTTAGCGAAATGACCATTTTGCAACGCTGCATCAGTTTGTACAGGATCAGTTCCGAACGCTTAAGCATATGTAAAGTGGAGATCTGGATATGAGGTGCAGACGGGAAGTCATTTCTTCGGGAACCGTGGCAGGCAAATTAGTTTCTTCTTGTCCCAAAAATTAAATAGCTCATAGACGTATTGAGCAGGTTGAGCCCATGGTTTGAGTTATAGTTTTCCATGGGAAGGTGTGAAGATGGAGGGTTTAACCAACCCAACATACCGTACAGGTGTTATTACACAAGGAGTGCATACAGTAGTATAAATAATGTGGATCCACCGCCTACCTGTAGATGAGAGACGATACAGGTATGGAGTGAATAATGAAGCTGCATGGATTGTTTGGTGCCCAAGGCATGTAAACATCTACACATTATGTGTTTATCTTGTGAGTGTTGGACTTCACTGTTTTACACCTAATATGCCAATTCACATATAGTTAGATGCACACACACATCTAATACCTACACAACGCCTCTCTACAAACAAACACAAAGAATCAGATTTACAGTACCTAAACACAAACACACACATACATACACACACATGTCAATAAATGTTAAGACATATAGTATCTATGTATCAAAACATACACACACAAATTCAAATACAGTACCCAAACTTTACCAGAAAAAAACATTATCCAGTACACAAACAAACACACACTCACACACACACACACACACACACACAAACAAAAAATACATGTATCAAAAACATACACACACACACAATATCAATAAATTCAAATACAGTACCCAAACATCTTACCAGAGGAAATATATTATCCAGTACACAAACAAACACACACTCACACACACACACACTCTCTGGCATACACTCTTATAACGATTGTGTAGAAAAATGACACAAATCATGTGTAGTAATTTCTTTAGTTTACACATTTTGTGTTAATGTTTAATAAAATTGTGTTGGAAAAAGTCAGATCTTTTACACATAGTTATGTGTAGTTTTAAAATACACAGCACATGTGGTAATATTATTCATGTTTATACATCTTGTGTTACTCTTTTCTTGACACCTCTACTGTGTGTCAAAAGTGTTAATACAGTGAATGTGATAAAATTCAAACAAGAACTGTTGCCCCAGAACTCATCCATTAATGTGTAAGAATTTAACACATCTTTTCTAAGAGTGCAGGCACATACTTACAAACATGGAGATACAGTACATACTAACACACAAGAAAATATTCACAAACAGTATCTAAAACACATGCACAGAAACAAAACATTGCCATTAGCCAGTACATAAATAAACACACACACTTTCATTTAAATATACACCTCCAAACATGCAAGCTATGCAATACACACCCACAAGAAAATATTCATAAAACAGTATTGAAAAAACACTTGTATTAGAAAATGTTTTCATTATTCAGTGCATCCAAACGAACACTCACAAGCACACACACATCTACAAGGCACATAGATATACATGCACACAAGAAAATATTTGCATACAGTATCAAACCATAATGCACAGAAAATAATTTATTATCCAAAAAATAACTCAAAACATACACACACACACACACACACACACAAACCACATACAGTTTAGCACACACACACTTGGCAGAAAAGCATTCAGAGACAATAGCTAAAAACACAAACTTTGTGGCTAACTATTCTTATGAGGACATTCATATTCCATATGGAATAATGACTAAATTTATGTACCCCACAGCTAATCCTAACCCCAACCCTAACTCACTCTGAAGTACTAAAATGCACATTGTTTATCTCTTTTAGTTTCTCAAATAAACATGCACATTTTTATAAAGTCATGGGACCTCGTAGACCTCTCTAAACAACCCCACAAAGCCAAGAAATGAAAGTGATTTTAGCGGACAAAAAGGCCCAAAAAGATCCCCACGATGCATAAAAACATGACACACACACTCACACACACACACACAAAGCTACGACCCCTGGGTGGAGCTATAAAGGATAATAGGAAATAAACATGAACGAAACTGCACTGCGGGGGCAGAAAGCTGAACAGAAACTTAGAGTATTTGGGACTTCCTGACCTACAGCACACAGCTACTGCTACTGATTAGCTAATTAGCAACGCAGGATCCGCGTGCGGCGGTGCAGGAAATACCGAATCTGCGCAGAGCGGTGTTCCATGAGGACCGGGATTGGGAAACGCTGTCCTAGAGAGATGGGAAATACTAAATTTCTGTTTTAAACCCGTTTTGAACGGTTCATCACTTCCGCTTCTTGCCGTGCAAGAGTCTTCAATTCTTTTTTTTTCCTTTTATACCAAACTGTATTATATTCTGTCAATTTCTTACTAAACATCTTTTTATATAAAGGACTAACGACTGATTAGACACTGCTTGGCGTGGTCATTTTAAAAAAAAATTTCGCGAGAACCGCCACATATAGGGCTTCCTCCGTCCGCAAACTGACGGGTAAAAATCCTTTCAAAGGATCCTGCTCAACTAATACAAGCAAACATAAGTGATATCGTCTTTAAATAAGATGCCCAACGGTGATGTTATTTTCTGTAGTGAGGTAGAATGTTCAGCCTTAGCTCCTCCGCTGGGCGCAATAGGTTAAGTAGTGATAATATCTGTGGTACAAAGATGGTAGAAGCTCTGACGGAGAAGTTCATAGAACCAGAGACGCGCCTCCAGACATTGCACAGCCTGTAGCCTTTTAGCTGCAGGTCTGCAGTCAGGAGTCTGAGGCTTCAGGGTTCAGATTGCTGCCTAGGCCCAAAACTCCGCATTAGGGCCTTTACAGAACCAATGGTGGCAGGTTCATGCATAGACGGAGAGAGCCCGAGCCTGTTAAAGGCCATCCGGCACCACTTCCATCTCTCAGCGTAGTCGGTAAAGGTTTACCCCGCCAGTGAAACACCCGCTGAGACGCCTGTTGAAAGTACTGGGTGACAGGTGATTCTATTCTACTGCACGTGGAAAAATAGCTAGACCCTTAGCGGCACTTGTAGCAGTCGAGGTAAATTGTTTCATCGAGCCAGAGCAAGCCGACATCAGGGCCAATCTTGGTGTGCCGGCCAGTAATAGATGCAGATATTCCAAGATAGTTGTCCATGTCGGGCAATTGCCTAAGCTCAGATACAGTCTGAAGTAACCAAAAGTAATTTTTAGAAGAGGTGTGTGAGCTAGCCAAAACAGCCATCGCAGGCATTCTCTGGCTCCCTCCCCAGCTAGACGTAGCTCGAGACCCACAGCAGGCTCTGGCTCTTCCGCTGAACTGCTGGCTGTCAAAGTGGTGCTCTGAAAATAGCATAGGTTTTGTACATAACTGGTCCACAGCATGAGGGAAAGCCTGGTCTTTTGAGCCGGGATGGTATCCACCCCTCATGGGAGGGTGCTGCCCGTATTTCAATGAACATAGCAGCTAGCCTTTAGGCGGCCTTTGACAAACTGGAGCTAGTCAGGCCGCAGGCAGAAAGGCTAACCTACTGCTCATGAGCTTCGAGCTACAACACCTAGGTACCACCATAATGGACATTGTCTCTGTGCCTTAACCAGAAATAGTTCACGTAAAAGCTGTTCTTTCCGATCTAATTTCATTAAATTATTAGAGCAGCCAATGCAGAATATCTGTAGTACTAAGGAAAGTAGGACTAATAACATAGATCATTAACTAATAAGGCACTTATTAGCCTTGTTTAACTGGAGATGGGTAAGACCCAAATTGGTATTTAGCCTTTAAACAAATGATGGCGCCTCCAGGATAAAGGTATATAAAACCCCGGCTTCAGTGGTAAAGGGGAGGTGTTGCAACTATCTGGCCAAAAGATCTCTTTCAATAACACAGAAGTCAGGACCTAAATTTACATTTAAAGCACTTGAATTATTATTCCTTAGAATTGCAGACATATCTGCAAAACCTAATTCTTTGTCGCTCCCTCTCATTACGATGCATCATTCACTCAGGTCCTTATTCTGAATTCCTAACTGAATTTGCAGAATTTCTGTCAGACCTGCTTATTTCAACTAAAAGAGCAATAATTGTGGGGGACTTTAATATTCATGTAGATAATGAACAAGATCCTCTGACAGCAGCTTTACTAATTTACTAGATTCCATGGGCATTGTTCAAAATGTAATCCGGGCTCCACTCAACCGCGGTCATACCCTTTGATTTAATCCTATTGTTTATTATCTTAATGTAGATAATGTAACAGCACTGCCTCATATTAAGTATTATTTCGACCACCATCTCATTACAGTTGATTTTCACTTTAGTCAAAACAGAAATACTACAACTCGCTTTTGTTCCAAGCGTACAATCACTTCATATATATATAGACAACAGCTAGTAACTTTATTGGATCTCTCAATCTGTCGTTCCCATACAGTGGAAATGAATTTGGTGAGTAATACGGATTATCTAACATCTACGCTTGCTCCAATTTTTATAAAATTGTTCAAGTAAAAATTAAAAAATGAGAAACAAAACATCCCCTTGTTATAATGACCACCTACTGAGCCTAAAACAAGGGACACGGAAACTAGAACGTAAGTGGCGGCAAACTAGATTAGTGGTCTTTGAACTAGCATGGAAAAGACGCTATGGAAGCTATAAAAAGGTTTCTTAGAGCTGCGGTAAATCAGAATACCTATCATTGCTAATTAAAAAATAACAAAAACAATCCTAGGTTTCATCCCATACTTATTTTCAATATGGTGGTATCCAAAGCCGACTAATAGCCAGACTACCACCAAACTGTACCAACATTGTTTTATGGCGAATTTTTTTTAACCAAAAAATTTGTTTAATCAGACAGAATATTCAAAATCTCATAACTACAGTGGCTGGCCTAAGCAAACTAATACTGCAGCCATCTTATTTGAATCATTTACTCCGGTTGACCAGTCAGATCTAACGTCTTTAATCCTTTCCTCAAATTCATCTACTTGCATGTTAGACCCTGTTCCAACAAGGCTACTCAAAGAGATGATTCCAGTAGTGATTAAACCTCTACTAGCAATAGTTAACTCCTCTATTAGCATTGGTTATTTACCCAAATCTCTTAAATAAGCAGTGATTAAGCAGTGATTGGATCCCCTGGTAATGTTAAACTATAGACCAATATCTAATCTCCCATTTATCTCCAAAATAATAGAAAAAGTTGTTGCCAGTCAGCTAACCTCGTTCTTGCAGGAAAACCATATTTATGAAATGTTTCAGTCTGGGTTTAGAGCCAACCACAGCACAGAGACTGCTCTGCTGAAGGTAGTGAATGATCTTCTCTTATCTGCTGATCAGGGCTATGCCTTGCTCCTAGTGCTGCTTGATATTAATGCTGCTTTTGATACTGTTGATCATGCCATTCTCCTAGATAGACTTGAACATGTTGTTGGTATCAGGGGCGTGGCCCTCTCTTGGTTCAGATCCTACCTTTCAGACCGCTATCAGTATGTGAATATAAATGGTGATTCCTCTGAGCATGTCAGGGTGAAATACGGAGTACGGAGTACCACAAGGATCAGTTTTAGGTCCCTTTCTGTTTTTGCTGTACATGCTACCTTTAGCCTCAGTCATCCGTAAGCATGGAATTAGTTTTCATTGTTTTGCGGACGATACACAGTTATTTATATCGGCTAAACCGGAAGACCAACAGCAATTTCAGAAAATGGAAAAATGCTTATTTGACATAAAAAAGTGGATGTCGGACAACTTCCTCCAGCTAAATCTGGACAAGACTGAGGTCCTTCTTATTGGCACTAATGCCACCAGAAGTCAGCTATCTGACATCACGGTCAGTCTTGTTGGATTGTCCATTGTACCAAGTACTGTTGTTAAAAACCTTGGTGTTACTTTAGACTCCAATCTTTCATTTGATGTACATACTTCTAACATTAGTCGCACCGCCTTCTTTGAACTCCGTAATATTGCCAAACTAAGAAACATGCTATCCCTTCAAGATGCAGAGAAACTGGTTCATGCATGTATTACCTCAAGGCTCGATTACTGTAATGTTTTATTCTCCGGTTGTCCAAATAGGTTGTTAAATAAACTCCAGCTAGTTCAGAATGCAGCAGCCAGAGTCCTCACTAAAACAAAAAAATATGATCATATCACCCCAATTCTATCCTCACTCCACTGGCTACCAGTTAAATTTCGTGTTGACTATAAAATACTCCTCTTGACCTATAAAGCTCTAAATGGTCTTGCACCGCAGTATGTGAGTGACCTCATTTGCAACTACAATCCGACGCGTACACTTTGATCGCAAGATGCAGATCTTTTAGTAATACCTAGAATAAAGAACGTTACCGTGGGCGGAAGAGCTTTTGCTCATAAAGCACCACAACTGTGGAATAAACTTCCTACTAGTGTTCGGCGCTCAGAAACATTCTCTGCTTTTAAGTCAAGGTTTAAGACTTACCTGTTTAGTCAGTCTTTTGGATATTAAAGTCCATTTTTCTTAGTTAAAGGCGAGATCTGGGGGTTCATGGTCATTTGAGATTAAAGGTGAAAGGGGGGATTGGTGCTGTCATCCTACCATTCTTGCTGATCAAACAAGTTTGCAGACGGTAGTTTGGTGTGATGCCGAGACCCCTGGAAGCCCTCATGTCTGTGTTACCTTCCAGCTCTCCCTTCTTAGCTAGGCTGCCATAGTTACTCTAGCATTGCCGGATGTTAGGTTAGGGCACTTAACTTTCTTCTCCCTCTTCTTCTTTTTCCGAGCTGTTCCTGAGCTGATCCCGGGATGACGCTTGGCTGACCGAACCCTCACCAGGACTCTGGAGTTGCCCCAAGCTGACGCTGACCATATCGACCCTACCAAGCTGACGCTGACCAACTGAACTCACCAGGAGTCCCTGGAGACGTCCTGAGCTGATGCTTGTCCTTGTCAACCCTCCCGAGCTAATCCTGACCCACTGAACCCGCACCAGGACTCCATGGGGACATGATCATGAAACCAACTGGGATTGGACCCTATGGACGTCTACTGACTTAGCAGCACAATACTGAACTAACTTCAGCTTAATGTTGCTGAGAGGGTCCTGCAAGTGGCCCAGCAACAACCCGGGATTCGAAATATCCCTTGGACTATTTTTTGTATCTTTGCGTATTTAAATAACTAACAACTCATCTTGATCTATTGCTTGTTGTACATTAAATGTTAGCGCGCCCGGTCGCCCAGAGGAGGATGGGGTCCCCCTCCGAGTCTTGGTTCCTCTCAAGGTTTCTTCCTACTAGAGGGAGTTTTTCCTTGCCACTGTCGCCTCAGGCTTGCTTGTTGGGGGGTTTAGGCCGGTTACATGTAAAGTGCTTTGTGACAATGACTGTTGTTAAGAGCGCTATATAAATTTGAACTGAATTGAATATATGTACATGAGGAACCGCTCGGCACTTCCTTCTCCCTTCAGAGGATTCTGAACTGAACACTTAACACTCAACACAATGGCAGGCAGGAAACACGCTCTGCCCCACAGGCAGCAGGGTTTGTGTGTGGACACGTGTACTGGGTTCGGCTTAGAAATGCAACATAAACCCATCATAATCTGCCTCCTGCTGGGAGCCCTGAGGAAGAAGCTAATGAGAAAAGAACCATAATGACAGCAGTAATGTACACTTTGGCCTTAACATTATGGGCCTTGAGAGGAAATTATTAATTATCTAAATTACAAATATAAAAAAAAAAACACGCTCTCACACACTGCGGTCAGAAGGGCTTCCTAATGGACTTTCTTTGTTACATCACAGAGGTTGGGCTTTAGCAACCCTCTGGTAGTGGAGGACTGTGACGTACTTACACGAACCCATATCCCTCTGGTTTGTCGAGCGGTTTCAAGCGTTATTATGGTTTCTGCCGTGTGATTAGTGCCTTTAAAACACACACTGGTCCTTAAGTGTAGGTTTCAATGCACTTGCTGGAACGCTTTGACTTCAAAATGGTTCTTCAGGCCTCAGAGTAGCAAGGGTTGAATTAAAGGATCATTGAGAAACAAATTGGATTTTCTTGTTTATGCGCTTGCACACATAGTTCGAGGCCGAGAGGATTTTTGTTCATTTTAAGGGTCTGCGGTTTGGGCCAGTGGGTTAGCGTGACGCTGGAAAGTGGGCTGAGGAGAAGCGATAAGCTCTGAGCTGTCCTGAACCTGCAGCGAAACCCAGTGCAGCGAAACCGACAGGACAGTGGACAGGGCAGTCTTGATGAATGGCCTTTGCAGGGGCCAGGCAGGCCGGGAGGTGTGATAATAATGAGAGACCTTCAAAACAAGCTCTAATCCTGGTGGGACTGTAACTGCAGGAGCTCAATGTGAGGAACGACACATCTTATACTGATAATACTGTCTCTTTAAATTATAGATAATTCCTAACTGTACTGTATTGCATGGTATTGTACTTTGTATTCAAATTGTGAATGTGAAAGTGAGTGATTATTTGTCATTGTGAACACCACGACCAAATGTGACCTCTGCATTTGACCCCGTGAAGAAGCAGTGGCCAGCTAACGTGTAGCCAACAGGAAGCAGTGCTTGCTCAGTGGTACCTTTACCGGTTTGGGATGCCTGGGTTTGCAAACTCCACACAGAAGGTCCTTACAGCCGACCTGGGCATCGAACCCAGGACCTTCGTGATGTGACTGTCCCACCGTGCCGCCCAGTACTGTGTCATTTTCCGTTTTTAAAAGGTGGGTTTGGCAGCATTTGGGATCTGACTGTGTCATCTCATTTCAATTCTAGGATTTATTTAAGACAATGGTAAATTTAGAAGGGATTTAGAGGTTTTACTCATTAAACTTATCAGGCCCTGAAGGAAAACTAACAAATGTTTTTAGAATACTACAGCAGATGCCTGCATGAATCACAATCATGAAAACTTGAACAACAAGCGGAGCAATATGGCTGTTTATACAAAACTTGGCAGCAATTTTTGGACCATCAAAATTATTTTTGAGAAATGCCTGACAGTTCCCTCTAAAGGAATAATCAAAATGTAAATTAACAAATTATGCTGATAATTACGGTTGCACAGGTCTCGTCCAACTCATTTTAACATTAACTCTGCAGACACACATTCAGCAGCTGCTCCTGTTAAGTGCCCAAAAGGGAAAAATATGTTAATATGCATTAATCGGATAAATGTTTCTCAAAAGAGATTGTTTCTCATCAACAAAAAGTATTATATAAATATATACTGTAAAGAAAATGAGACCCATTTTATTAAAATAGTGTTAAACATTGGAAATTAAACTGGACAGGCAACATCTTGAGTTACAATCTATTTCTGGCTGTGTAATATGTGTAACTGTCCTGTTATTCCACCAGCATTTCTCTGGTTATTTACAAGAGACATAAAATATGACTAAGTCATCTCACAAATGCCAATGTCCTTTTCTGTCTTCTCATTCCACCACTGAAGAAGAACATCAGTCTTCTTTATGCCTGCCCTTTTCCTCTCCTCTCTCTGGAATAAACTACCATGCTCTTCTTTCTCTCACCCTCCACATTAATGTCAGTCTTCACATTTGTCTATCAGAGAGACTGAACGAAGACAGTTAGGAACTCGAAACCGACTATGGATCACAAGATAAAGCTGCTTTCAGGACACACTCTAAACAAGAAAAAAATCCTGGTGTCTGATATTTTGTGATCTATAAGTAATTGGACAGTGACATAGTGTTTGTTGCAGCTGAAATGGAAAAAAAAACAATCTTATCAACCTTCTGTAGAAATCAGTCTTTTAACCCTTTTGTGGATGATGTCTATTTGGTTTTTGTCATAGTGGATGCAAATTGATGCATGAAAGGGTTAAATAAATGGGGCTTCACGTTTAAAGAAAAGAATGGAAAGTTGTTGAATTAACACTTGTGGAGTCTATACAGTTTAGAAAATAAATGAAAGAATGAATGTGTACTGCAATGTGTTGGCACCTGACCAGGGTTGGTCCCTGCCTTGCACCCGTCAGTTCCTGGGACAGGCTCCGGTCCCCCCGCGACCCCAGTTGGGATTAAGCGGCTTGGAAAATGAATGGATGGATGAATGTGCATTTATGAATTTTACATTAGCATGTTGTACTCCAAGCTATGTATGTGATGAATCTTGAATCTTGTAACTTAAATCTAACATTATCTTTACCACACTTTTACTCAATCACAAAAGTTATGACACTCTGATCCCAGACATCACCAGATGGGTGCCATCTTCCATGGTGATCTTCTAATTACTCACCGCATTATGTGACTTGCATTATGCAAGTTATTATTAGGTTGTATTGCTAATAGTGGTGGTCAGTAAGAAGATGATGACCTCAGTGTGTGTAATATAGGCCTAGCATAATGTCTGCATGGCATGGACAAGGCACTGAGACGAAGCCTCTTTATCTCTGTCTGATCCCACTGTGTTAGTTGTGTAGAGATGGGGTGAGTTAAAGTGTGTTGTGCAATGTCTGCACAACAGTGTAAACAGCGTAGAACCTTTGGGTAAATGTAGATTACTAGGAGATCTTAGTTTGTTTACAGGTTGTTTACTTTAAATGAGTGATTATTTTGTCATTGTGAACACATCACTGCACAGGGCACCACTACGAAATGTGACCTCTGCATTTGCCCCATCCGTGGGGCAACATGGTCACCAGCCGGGAACCAGCACTTGTTCATGAGTACCCCGGTGGTAACTTTACTGGTCTGGGATTCGAACCAGTGACCTTCTGATCAGAAGCGCATAACCGCTACGCCATTATGCCCCCTTTGTTGAGGCCCACATCATCTTTTGAACCAAATTATTATATAATTAAGTTTACTGTATTACACCCCAAACCAGCCAGCACACAGACAGGGCTACTCTGATTCCCTTCTTGCTGATTCAGGTGAGGCTCAGGCTGTACGCACATAAACAATTCACACATCTGAATTATGACAGTGTACACACTAATAAATATGTACTGTACATGGCAGGAAATAAATTCAGGTGAGTGGGTATTGACGTGCGAAATAAATGGATGGATACTTCTATTCTTGAATTCTCTATCATCTATAATAATATTTTACTGGCTGTCCTTGCAAGCTGTCCTGATTTATCACACCCTTCTTACCTGTAAAGCTGGAGAAAAAGAGTTACACGTCCTTATGCTGTATGTCCTTGGCCTGTTCACTAGGCCTTATATGACACACAAACGTCATACTTCAGTAAAACGCTTTAGAAAAAAAAAATCAGTTGCCACACTTTTCCTCTCCTTTCATTTCATCCCCAACTGTGTAGCACGAGCCAGAGATCAGTGCATTAGTCCAGCTTCTGGCCGGAAGAATAAGTATCTGTCAAAAGGGAGCAAGCCATATATCTGAGCTCATAGTGGGGCGGCTAACCGGCTGCAGCGCTACCTCAGGAACGAAGCAGCACCCCAGAAATGACTTATAGGAGATGATGGAGAGCAGGGTGACCAGTCAGCTCAGCCAGCAGTGGAAGTCGGCAGTCGGCCTAAACGGGCCCTGATGACCTTAACCATAATCCTTCAGACAGAACCTTCCAGTACAAGCATTTATCCTCGAAGACATTGTGTGTTTTCTCACTCTACACTCTCCACTTTCAGGATGGACCCCCTTAAGAATCTGAAAAGCCATAAATCCACCCTGGATCAGGCAATGATTTTCTGCCACGGCTGAGCACCGACTGCCAATCCCACTGGCTAGTAATGGCTACACCCTCCTGCCAGATCTGTTGGGTTTTTTTTTTTATTCCTGTCAGTGACGTCCTTGAAGTTGCTCTCACCTTGAGCCGCACTCTTTTTTTTGCTAAGATTCTTGGTTATCTGGCATAAGTCCCAAAGGTTCATTCCAGTATTTATACTGTTTGGCTCTTGGTGCACTCTTCAGTTGATGACCTTGACTGCAACACAATCTTGGGAAGTAGCAATGCTACTAAATTAACTACTTTTCTCAGGAGCTTGTCAGAAGCAAAGACAGGTATTACCAAGGACCAGGTGATTCTTCTTGGTTTTGCGTCAAAGCGCACTCTTGGCAGCACTCTTGAAGTGGACCCTCTTCATCCACTTCACATGTTAAATGTCCAACTTCTTTCGATATTAATTTTGTACTGTATGTGCCCATTTGACAGGCAAGTGCCCCATGTTTGTTTAGCAGTGCCTGATGTTATGCTGCTAGCACAGCTAAACAATATGAGTTTGAAATAATTCTCCTAATCATTTAGCACATGCTCGGGCAAGTTTCGGAGTTACAGATGTGTCCACATAGAAACATGGTAGACAGTTTTATAGTAGTCAAGCGCAAAATCTCACAAATAATTGACTAGACATTTGAGTTTATTTCTGCGATCACCCCAACTCCCAACTCTTCCACACTCCCAATCAGCTCCTCTTGCTCTTACCTTGCAGTCATAAATGTTTCATTCTCAATTCGGAAAGTGACAAATCCACTAGATGCGCTTTTATATTTGAGGGTTATGTTTTTGGACGAACACAAGGTTCATTTGCTCTTGTGGATGCAAAGTGGGAATCAAATAGCTCTTGGTTAGGTCTTTTCTTTTAATTCTGAATGAAGCTGATTTTGTTTAACCACTACGTTAAGAGTGTCAATGAGAGTCAGAGAAAGAGACAGAAAAGGGAGGGGGAGAGAGAGAGGGAGAGAGAGGCATACATGCTTATAGCCTCTGACAGTTGACTGAAAAAAAATGAGGTGGAATGATTGGCAAACGTGCAAGGCTTTGAACATTTCTTGTGCATTTTCGGTCTGCAAGCACTTAAGGCAAGGAGAAACATTAGTTTAGTCACCCTTTCTAAAGTTTCTGTCGACAAGGGCCAAAGAAAGGCCAAGTAAGCAGCTAAGTGCACTTCTACAACCTTGACATCAGGCTTTAACCGATGGGAGTCTTTTTGAACTTGCTGATGGTGCATATGGACAAACACAGCGGCAGAACTGACCGTGAAGTTGGTCAGGCATTTCGAGTCAGAATTTACAGACATAGGAGAGGAGCTGCAGGGAAGGAATCATTCTTGTCAGAGATTTTCAAACTTGATTTCTTGGTTAAAAAGCAAAATGCTTATATCTCCAAAACTCTGCACCGAATTTCCAAACTATCTTGAGAGTTTCCTGAGTGTCAGTGTCAAACTTTTTGCAGTTTCTTAATTGGCAAGAAAGACATGCATGCATGCGTAGTTCAGGTTGACCAGCCTCTTGACGTCTATCCCCAAATCATATCTGGCACCCTTTTCCCCATGCAAATCACCCGCCCTCCCCTTTTTCCCCCCCCATTCTAATTGATTAGGTGCATTTTCCTCCTCTGGCCTTCCTTCAGGGACATCATTACACATTCAGAGCAGTGCGTTTGGCAGGCAGCGAGTGTAAGATTTCACTGCATCCATTATCCTCCTCCACAGCTTCACCCGCCGTTAATGATAGAATCATTAGCACAATCAGTGCAGGCACTCCAGTCTCCCGACTACAAGCACTTTTCCTCCTTGTCTTTTGGTCCATGTATGTTTATGTGCATGTGAGAACGTTCCGGCTGCATGTGTCCCTGTGCATGGTTTTAAAAGATCTCCAGTTCTCCAAAACTATACCAGAAAGACACGAAAAATCATTCTGAGGTCCAAGAAAGCAAACCCACAAAGTACAATGCTTATTTAATAAAAAAAAATAATGGAAACATTCTTAAGAGAAAAAATCTGGATGCATTTTTGGTTTTAAAATTATTTCCATTTGGACATGTATAGATATAGATAAAATGCATATAGGATTGCTTTTAACTCTGGGATCCACAATGATATGAAAACCATAATTTGTGTGTGTGTGTGTGTGTGTGTGTGTGTGTGTGTGTGTTCAGACTCAGTAAGGGGGGTGAAGTGAATGTGATTAGTCTTCTCCAATAACAAACACAAGTATGAAGGGAATTCTCCCATGCTGACCTGCTTGCCTACACGCGAAAGACAGCACAATTAATCAAATACAATCTGGTCTGGAGATCAGCTCTGACAGTCGTGGGGCCCATCAACAAGCACACAGATAATATGGAGCAATCAAACATGCCTAACCAGCTTTTATTAACACACACACCATGGAAACAGTCCTATAACAACCTCTGTGACTCTTCAGCACTCGGTGATAAACCATTCAGCCTTCCTACATGGGTATCGGTGGGGGACTATGATTATATACAGCAGGTGTAAGATTTGCTCTTGGGTTTAAAAGTATATAAACCTAATTTTGGTTGAGATTTGAAAAAAACTATTTTAGGGATACAGATAGTCCCCCTTAATTTTTAATGCACAGACAGACACACAAGAGGAGATGCTGGAAAAAAAACCTAATCATTCCAGAGATTGTCAAACAAAAATGGTCAAATCTTCTAACCTTTACACCAAATTCCCAAACTACCTCGAGAGTCTTTAGAACTTCTCTCAGTTTGACTGCTGAACTTTTGTTGTTCCTACACTTTAAGAAAAACTGGTTCTTTATTAGTGCTCTGGAGAACTTTTTTATGATGTAGAATCTTTTTATGCTGTTTAAGGTTCTTTAGAGAACTGAATGCAAAAAAAAAAATTTAAGTAACACCTTATATCATTTGCAGTGCTTTGAAGAAGCATTTATGTATGACCTTAATGGCTACTGACCCTATGCCAAACCTACTGATTTACTCGTGGCTGTGTGTAGAAATTATTTGTAATTTTAACAGATATCTGCCACTATCTTTTAGAGAGATCAGTTATTAATGTGCAATTTATGTATAGCAACTGATAACTTGACTCAGTTAAGTTTTACCAAACACTACATTAAAACAAATTGAATCAATTATTAAATATTGCACATATTAACCACAGGTAAAAGGATCTAAATACTATTTACACTAAATTCTTCATGATCACTTCATGATAAATGGTTCTGCAAAGAATCAATGAGTAAAAAGTTTCTTTGTAGAACCAAAGAAGGTCCCCCTATGCCATAGAAACTCCTATGTACCTCCTGAACAATAAAAGAACCAAAAGTGGTCTATGGCATCACTGTGAAGAACCACTTTTGTTTCTTTTATTTTTCAGGATGTACATAGGATTACATACAAGTCTAAGTCTAGGGTTTACTCTGGGAAATTAAATATTTTTAATTCCAATGTAGGTTTGCAAGTGATGCCCCCTTAATTTATGGCACTTTTCTAGTGGTACCAGGAAGTGGCTAATACCAACAAGATTTTCCATTACAAATGAAAGTAAGATATTATTTCTCATTGTGAACACGCAACAGCAGAGAACATGTTGCACCACAATGAAATGCAACTCCTGCATTAATCTGTCTGTGGAGGAGCAGTGTTCAGGAACCAGCCAGACCCTCCAGTAATTGGCAATGTTGTGATTGCAACCATTAACGCAAATTCATTCCCCAAAAATTCATTGCAACCTTGCAATTTTGACTAATTACTGTAATTTGACCAATCGCTGTCGATTCCCGCAAAGCGTTGAGCCATACGTCAGCAAACTCACTTCCAAACTATTATGTTTGGAAGACGCAGGAAACATGTGACTAAAAACGCCTCAGATTTACCTTCAAAAATAACTAAATGGTTAGAGTTTAACACAAATAATAGTGGTTATGTCAGTCAGTCAGCCACTTTACACATCACCGTCACTGTGATACACATGCTGCTATACGGACTATTTTCTCCTCAAATGACTGTTGATACAACACTGCAATAATAATTTTTGCACTGCCGCCACTTACAGTATTTGCACAAATATCGAACATTGAATGTATAAATAGACTGGATTTAGAATTTTTTAATATTATAACTGTTATAACCTCTTGCACATCCAGCAAGTCAATTTCCACTTTGTAGGCAATACTGCATCCTAACTGTCTCTCTATCTACCTCTACCTCTATTTCTAAGTTACATTTATTATTCCATGTCTAGTTTAAAATGTATATTTTGTACTCTATTTATATATTGTTTATTCCATGTGCCTTATTTGTTCTTTGTTCCTTATTTGCTACTGCACTGTTAAAACTGGAGCCACGTCGTCTCGTCTCTCTATGTATCTGTACAGTATATAGCAGAGATGACAATAAAGTTTACTTTGACTTTGACTTTGATCTGAACTGCTTAATCTGGAGGACAGGAGCTTATCCTGGGACTGCGGGCGTGAAGAGGGAACCAACCCTGGGCGCACAGCAACACCCCGCAGGACGCAAGTGGTTTTGTTCCCTTCATTTTAATTAATTCTTAATGAATAAAAATAGAGGGTGAAAATCGCAACTTCTTTCCACAACAAAATTGCAACAAAACGCCTAAAAACACTTACAATGCTTTTTAAAGAAAAGCTGCAGCAAAATCAGCAATTTTAAGCCGCAACAATCTCAAAAAAGGCCTGTGAAATCTTAGAGGGACTGCGTAGCTCAACTGTTCCTTAATGGTACTTTCAACTGTCTGGGATTTAAATCAGCAACCCTCTGTTCTCTCGATGGCATGGTCAAAACTGAGAAACCACCAGCATTAAGTAAGGCACTATGCCTATCTAGAAGGTATCTTCACTAACCTGTCATAGTGAAACTCTGTAATGCTTTAAAAACCTACAGTTTTTGTTATATTAGCAGCGGATAAATGGGGATTTGGTAGCATAACAGTTCGCCCTGTGATCAGAAGGTCACCGGTTCGAGTCCCTGACCGGTAAAGGTACCACTAAGTAACTCATGAGCAAGGTACTATCACCAAGCATTGCTCCCTGGGTGCTGACAGAGCTGCCCGCTGCTCCTTCACGGAGGGGTCAAATGCACAGGTTGAAAATGGTTGTGGTGCACTGTGTGCTGTGCTGTGGTGTTCACAATGACAAATAATCACTTACTTTTAAATTGTTTGACAGTAAAGCCAAGTCATTATGCACTAGACAAATTTTGCATAATGTCAGAACATTTATATCAGGAAATGATTTATTTCTTGCTATAATAACACCTGAGTGTGATGTACTTTACTTCACAAATGGGCACTCAATGAGGAAAGTGGAGTTCAGCAGGTTCAAAGATGTTCTGACATCAGAAATTTAATCTGGACTTTGTATGGTGTGATCAACAATCTAATATTAACAGAAAAGCAGTTTCCTAATGTTTTGTCCTTGCTGAAATGTCCTGGCATAGCGCTATTTTAAGCATTTTGCAGGTGTGGAAAGAGTCACAAAAGTTCACCTGTTTTTGTTGGAGCATTTACTTTTTAAGCAGATGTTGCAATTTCTCTCATATTTCAATGTAAAGTATACCTTAGCTACCCATTCTATATGTAATTACTGAATGTGCTAACACACTTTGGCAAGGTCAAATTTACCCTCAGTGCTCTCTTCACCAAAGTTTGAAAGTGTCATGAACAAATCCATATACTGTCTTGTGTTAAACAAGTTGTTGGGGCTCATAAAAATGAAAGCAGCAATAAAAAAAATTAGCTGCCGGTTAAAACCTTTTAGTTGATGAAATGAGATTTTTAGTACATATATAATAGTAAATAATCCAGCACTTAAACAACATGAGGTTAAATTATATTGATGATGAAAGTGTCACAAAACATATACTATACAGTCTTTAAAAAAAAACCCATAAAGAACCATTGTTACCGTGTGAGGTTAATGAAGTTAAAGTCTGGACTGTTGAGGTCATTTGAGTCTTCGGGGAGGTGGCGATCAAATGAGGGTAGCACCTGAGACAGCCCATCTCATTTCGATATTATTGCAGTCATTTGGCTTGGTTACAGACTCCCACAGGTCTGCTTACCTTAGGTCACTTGTTCTCTGTCACTGGCAATGTAAATGACAGCACGCATCGATACACACAGTGATATTCACAGCCTTTAACACACAGACAAATAAATACATTGATATTCTGATATTGGATATGACCTGATATCTTTTTAAAGCAATGTCACTATGAAAGTCTGGTATCTAGATCCCTCCTGTGTCTCGCCATGTTAGATCTTTAGTCAATACCACATCGAAATCTGATTTGAAAATGTTAGTTGAGAATTATGCATTAAATATTGGCCAGACTGAATTTTGCGTATTCACTAAAGACTTATGAAAGGGGAATTGTGAATATTAGTGAAATGATTTAGTAAACTATGGTGAAAGGGATCTATGGCATCAATCTATAAATATTTCGAACCAGCAACCTTCCGATCACGGGGGAAACTCTCTAACTGTTATGCTACCAACTCCCCATTTATCTGCTGCTAACATTAAAAAATAGTAATCAGCCACTATTACATGGACAGTCTTCCTGGAGCAATTAGGGGCTAAGAGTTTTGTTCAGGGGCAGAATGGTGTTAGAGCTAGGGGTATAAAAAAAACAGAATTTGACCCTTTCAGCCTTTCAGCCCGAATATCCTACCACAGGGTCACCATCAACTACTCAGATAGATGCAAACTATCATCAAAGTCAAATCAGCGATCAGTGATATGTACAGCAATGTTCAGTGTTCGTTAGTTCTGCAAATATGTAGCAGCAGTGCAATACTGTGCAAATATTGTAGCAGCAGTCAAGAGAAGAGGATTACAATCAGCTGGTAACAGATCAGCAGCAGTTTGGAGTGACCATACTGTACAGTCTGTAAACAAAAACATTATTCCTGAGACAGTTTTAGAGCAAAATGAATGAGATTGTCCGTATAACAGCATGTGCATCACGAAGACCCTGTTTTTCTGTTTATGGACTAAAATGCTTGGATTAACTTAAGGGAAATATTGAAAGCATGGTTGAGGCTTGGGGTAAGGCATTAATTATAGTCATGACATTGTCGAAAGATAAATCGAGGCAATGACAGTTGCTTTTACAGCTGTAAGCTGTGAGATAATTGACAGCTTCTAGATGATGAAGATTTCCTGAGGATATGTGTACTTCATACAAAATATAATTGTAGTACAAACATCCAAAAACGAGCACTGTGCCCAGCTGTTGTCTCTTTCTAAGCAAAGCAAGAATAACTGCAATGGGACACGCTTTGCATGGCTGTTTAGCAATGCTGTCAGACCTGGCTGAGTCTCTTTGAAGTGAATCCAAATGAGCTCAGGTGGAGGTAAGCATGACCAAATAGAGAGGCCCCAGCTGTGGCCCTTTAGAACTCAGTGCTTGATAAAAACAGATGCACACACACACACACAACGCAACGTGTGCTTTTAAAACCACATAGGCATTAGTGTGCATTACAGCAAGCGTAACACATCACCACACATATCACATTCCGTAACAGATTGAACAACGACCCATAGTAAGGAAAGTCAGTCTTTTACAACGATCTTCATCTGACCTCATTTGTAATAGTAGGTGGTCTGCTCCTATTTTTCTTAATGTTAGAGCTGTATTGTGTTATGCTTTAGTATGTCCTGCAAAACTCTGGCACATTGCCCAGAAAGCCTTTTGTATAATAAGGAAGTTCCATACATTCTCACGGAAGACTCGGGCAGAGTCTAAGTGAGAGCTCTCCTAAAACCCAGAGCCCGGTCTTCAATATCACTTTAGTGGGGTAAACAACAGAGGAGAGCAAACAAACTAAAACTAATCCAATCCAGACCACTTTTAAGTATGGTAAGTGAAAAATTGGACAGGCTGTACTCTCAGCAGCAACAGCAGTCCGCTTCGTTTTAGTGAGGTCTCCCAAAATGTCAATGAGCGCTTCAAGGCTGACGAGAGAGGCGAAGCACCGTTGAGCTGATGAGTTTGGTGCTGGGTGTGGGAGGGAGAGAGGGAGAAGTGATGAAAGGAGAGACACCGAGGTAACGTTTTTATGGCTGATGAAATTTCACTCGTTATTGTTCTTCTCAGACAGGCGCCTAAACCCAAAGCGACTCAAGTGCTGAGGCACACTTTAAAATAAAGAGATGTAGGAACTGACCTGAAAAATAACCTTGCCGAGACTTGCAGGCTTTAACTCGTGGCAAGAGGAACAGCACTCAGACTGAACATGTTGTTGTTCCTGTGAAAGCTTTGAATAACGGTGCATTCAATTCTAAATTTTTTGAACGTGGTATTCATGAACAAATAAGGAATGGATATTTTAGTGTATAGTATAGTAATGGTGCCCACCAACTGGGGCACTCGGTGGCGTAACGGTAGAATGTTCACTCGTGATTCACAGGACTGGTAAAGTTACCACTGAGGTACTCATGAGTAAGGTACTGTCCCCAAGCATTGCTCCCCGGGTGCTGCCCTTGTTAGCTGCCCACTGCTTCTTCACTGATGGGTCAAATGCAGAAGTCACATTTCGTTGTCGTGTGTTGTGTTTCACTTTTAAATATAGTATATTACTATTACTTTTATGAAATTTAGCAAACAATCTTATCCAGAGAGACTTTTATTTCCCAGTGACAAGGAGTCTCCCAGGAGCAACTTGGGCTTAAGGGCCTTGCCCAGGGGCCTCAGGAACTGCCAAATATGATAATCACCAAAACAGAGTTTCAGTCATTTACAGTATATAGAGATGGCACCAATTTCATGGTCAATATTTGGTCAGTAGCAATGTTAAAACAGATTTTGGAAATATGTCCGACTAATATTATGCTTTATATTAGACCTTTACAAATGGTACAGAACGCTGCTGTTCGACTTTTCTTTGATCAGCACAAAAGGTCACAGGTCTCTCCTCCACTTATTGACCTATACTGACTTCCCTTGACTGCTCGAATCAAATTCAAATCACTGGCACTGACTTACAGAGTGAGGTCTGGGTCCGCTCCCAGCTACCTCAACTCTCTTGTACAGTCTTACGTCCCTTCTCGCTCCCTCCGCTCCTCCAAACAAAATCATCTGGCTGTGCCAACCCTACGCACAAAGCACACCAAGTCCAGACTGTTCTCCTTAGTGGTTCCCCGCTGGTGGAATGAGCTGTCCAGGGCCACCAGAACATGTTGATCCTTCTCCGTCTTCAAGGGCCTCCTGAAGACTCATCTCTTTAGAGAGCATCTCCTCTCTGACTGAACTTCGTACACTTAGAACTTCGCACTTAATATGCACTGCTAGTTCTCCCATGATCCCAAGCTTAAATATTTTTCACTTTGTCACTTTGGATAAAAGCGTCTGCCAAGTCTAATGTAAGGTAAGGGCCAGATACGACGTGATGCGTATGCTCGCGGACACTGCTGCTACGCAAACGTTGTACTGACTATATTTGCGCACATACTTTTTGATAGTCTTCAGGATTCCAACGGGTGGCAGTGCATACTATAAAAGCATCCAGTCTGATGTTAAGTGACAAAAGAAGAGGAAGAAGTAGAAGGCAGCAGGTTTTGCTGTTAAATGAGGGAAGAAAGATATTAAATTTACATTCTGATTTTATGAATGTGCAAAATAGACGACTAACTCATTCAGTCATGTTGATGCTCAATGCACAATGATGCTGACATCACGTATCAAAACATGAACACACTGCCACCCCAATTTTTGCTGGTACTGCAACTTGCTTACTTTGGGAATGGTAGGGATGTGGTGATCTTGTGGTTGAAAGTGAGTGATTTTTTGTCATTGAACACACCACAGCACAGCACACAGTGCACAACAACCAAATGTGACTTGTGCATGTGACACATCTGTGAAGGAGCAGTGGGCAGCTAACGTGGGCAGTGCCCGGGGAGCAGTGCTTGAGGACAATACCTCATTTGTTCATTCAAACTGTGAACCTTTCAATCACTGGGTGAACGCCCTAACCGTTACGTTACCAACTGCCCCAACTGGTTGTGGTGAACCTCAAGGTTGTGGGTTCAACTTTATTCCACGTGTTAATGTATGAAAACTCTATATGCCATAACTGTAACTGGGATTGGATGAGGAAAATTGCCATCACCATGTCCTCCTGAAATCCATTCCACACAAGTGTGTGTGTGTGTCTGAGTGTGTTGGTTCACTGCTTCCATGACTCATGCTCTTTATACGAAGGACTTACTGAACAAAGCTGTATCCCCCGAGGCCACAGCGCAACCTCTCTCTCCTCACTGCTTGGGAATGTCAACAGAGAAATAACTTTCACTGTCACTCGCTGCACACACACAAACACACACACACACACACATATAAAGACACAGCTCACAGTAAGTATATTTGCAGACAAGGAATGTCCTCAACATCCCTCAAAAACCATTCTCGACAGCATTACTTCAAATCCAGGATTTATCAGCTCACTTGTGGTCACCTGGGGTCTGACCACGGCTGCACAGGACCCTGGGAGGAATGAAAGTATCCCTATGATGGTGTATTGGGTCTAACATCTCTTTATTGTAGTAGATTCCCAGTGTGAGAGCCTCAGGCAGACACAGTCATTGCTCAGACGAATCATCATTTACATGTATTCAGCTGAGTACACACTCATTGCATCAGAGGGCACGCAGAAACAACCCAGACACAACAAGCTGGGAGATGTAGTTACTCACTTTTATATCAAATTAACACCAGTTCACTTGAATAGCTTACAGATTTTTTGGACAGTTATTTTCAAACATGTTTCAAAATCATGTTCACGTTTTCAGAACACTTCACACCTTCACTATATCTATAGATTATGAGAGATAAACTGATAATACCTTTGATTGACCGCTTTAATACAAAGTGCATTCTGTGAAACTTCTTCCAAATTTCACAAATACCTCTCTCAGTCAATATTCACCGTCAGCTAACTTCTGTACAATTACAAACATTTTAGCAACAATTTAGATACTGTTCAAAGCAGTTTCAAAGTCCCATATTATGAAAAAAATCCCTTTGTCTGTTCTTTGGACATCCATTTGGGTCTGTACAGAAATCGTGTGCTTAAATGAGCCGAAGATGTAAGGATAAAAATGACATTTCATAACAAAGTCAAAGTCAAAGTCAACTTTATTGTCATCTCTGCTATATACTGTACAGATACATAGAGAGACGAGACGACGTGGCTCCAGGTTATTTCCAGTGCAAACAAACAAAGAACAGCAGAACAGAGAATAAATAGGCAGTGACACAACTAGGCACATGGGATAGACAATAAATAAGTAAAAATACTAAAATATACATTAAACAATATACATTTTAAACTAGACAATATGCAATATACATTTTAAACCAGACAGGAAGTTTTAAATATAATTGGAACTATAATTAAATATAATTATAACACTGAAAACAAGACATTCATACATTAATAATTACCATCACCTGTCATGTTGCTAATTTTAAATGTACTTGTCATGCATGAACTCTTTAGTGACGCGTCTTTACCTCTGATTCAGAATTCCCTGAGCTCTCTAAAGGCAATGGGGGAAAGCCTCTAGGACCATCAAACCTTCACGGAAGCAACTTTCTGCACCATTAATCCGGTAATTACATGATAGTGTCTGGTGTACTGTCTTTGTCATCCTCTTTGCTGCATCTGAGTACGGACGGGCATTTTTCACTCATTAAGCACGGCCGCTGCGGAAGGAGCAGCCCGAGGGGAATCTTGTGCCCTTGGTGGAGTGCTGATGATCATCACTGTTGGTGGACGCACATAATGAGGTTTTCTTGGAGCTTTACTGGGAGAACAGCCTCTCTTCCATCCCACAGATGGGCCAAAATAAGCCAGGTATGTGTGAGCAGGCAGTCGCAAGGGTTAAATATGTGAAGCTGGAGAAAATCCAGCCAAGTTTCAATGAAACCTCTGTGAGAAATGCTGTGCTAATTGAGATTTATGGACTTCACATGATTCGGGGTGTTATCTAATGCATGCATGCGAAATGGAGATCTGTATCTTAAAAAAATATGCTGAGCCTAAAAAAATCCCTCTGATTTCTTCTTTGCAAGCTGGTCTCACATCCTTTATTCAGGAATGGTCAGAGAGACAGAAAAGAGAAGGAGAAAGAGAGAGAGCTCATTAAAGCTCTTCTCTGTGACTGAGGGAGTAGATCGCCACTTCAGTGTGCTTTTGAAGCTCCTTCTCTGTTTTAAAGAAGTAATGTAAGGACCGCATATGGGTCAAGGCCTAGTTCAGCTGTCCATGAGGCTCAATATGGATTTCCTGGGTTGCAGATTGCGTTCAAAGTCAACACAGTCCAAAGAATTATCTCTAAATTCAGATTTAAGTAAACCTTGGCTCTTTTGTCACTGGTGGAAGGGTTGGGTGAAAAGTCTCATAATAGGAAATAAAAACATTAGGCATCATTTAAAAGAAATTTGTTCTTAAAACGCACTTTTCACTGAGAGTCTTACATTCACCAGATCCAACAAGGTCATAATAAAACCAGCTCTAAGTTCCAGTTGTTACTAATCACCATCAATTTTGAGTGAATATGAACGTTGCTACATGGGTAAAATTCAGTCTCAAAGTGGTGAAAATACAGGCGTTACTTTCTATGCTCGGATGCTGTAGGCATGTCGGCTCAAAACGCTGAGGCAGCGCCCACTACTACAGAGCCCCTACCCATCGACTGTAAAACACATGCAGCACATACACTGTTAAAAAAGATCACTCTGAAGTCGTGCAAGTAAAACTATGTAAAATGATCTCTTCTTGTGACTTGGCAATAAATGTTTCACTGGAAGGGATAAAGACAGTGACAGGATAGTGAGCACAGCCTGGGCTAATACAGAATGCAACACGGGACAATGGCGGGGAAATATTTAAGCGGGAGGACAGCGGGGGAAAGCCTAAAATGACAGAGGAACGCTGAAAAAACAGAGACTAGATAGGTTAGAGCAGATAGTTTGCTAACTTCCATTTTACCATGCGTTACGTCACCGCTATAATTCACATCTGCGCTAGCTCATACGGATTAGCTGCGTGTTCTCATGCATTCTCGAATCATTTGGAGTTCTCTACAGCAGGTTGAACATGCACATGTCATATTTTACAGTTTATGACAACACAAAATGGGAGGAATGGAGATATTAGGAACCGCTTCAGACTTGTATGACCGACTCTCTTAGCGAACTTGCCCAGACTAGCAGGTAGGCTACTGATGCTATGCAGGTGGACAGGGTCAGAGCAGTAGATATGGGCAGGGCTATGCTAAACAACCTTTACACATAAGCAGGCTGCGTTTTAGTCCCAACCTACTTAGACCTATCGGGAAAAGCTGTCTTTTCACGATACTGACTTTACTGACCTTTCAGACATACTTTTCTGACACATTGCACGTTACCAAACCAAGAACAGTTCTCACCATACTGGGTCTTTAATGTCCGTTCCTAGGTAAGATACAGTTCTACTGCTGAAGAGCATTGCAGGTGGTCTGTGACTTGCAATACAGTTTCACTACTGAAATCACTTTTTAAAAATTATTTCATTTAATTTACTTTGTCAAGATGACATTTCCAGATGATTTGGCGATCTTTATGAATAATGAATTTAATGCAAATATCTAAAAATATATATATATATAAAATACCCCCTCACCCAACACACACAGACACAGAGTGGACCATGGACTAATGCTTAGTCTGAATGGTGGTCCCTGGGACAGAACCAGGTGAAAACCCCTGGCATACGTGCTTATGGGATTTTCCTTACTAAGAAAACTAAGAAAATATTGATGAATGAAACCCATTGTACATCATACATTTACCTTTACAGTTACATGGGCGGCATCGTGGTTAGTGCTGTCGCCTCACAGCAAGGAAGTCCAGGTTTCGGTCCCCGGGTCGGCCGTGGAGTCTTTCTGTGTGGAGTTTGTGTGCTCTCCCTGTGTTCACATGGGCTTCCTCCCACAGTCCAAAAGCATGCACTATTTACTCTGAATTGGCCCAGTAAGGTGTGAATGTGAGCGTGTTTGTATGAGTGTGTTGCCCCGTGGTGTGTTTGTGCCCACCCAGGGTTGTCCCCCACCTCGTGCCCGCCGTCCCAGGATAGGTAGGGATTAATGGTTTAGATAATGAATGAATGAATTTATAGCTACAGCATTTAGCAGACACTCTGTCCAGAGGGTCATGTACACTAACGTAGGTGTGTGGTGCTGCTTTCTGTTTAGCTGTAGCGTGTTTTGATGGTAAACATTTCAAAGTAGGTTAGCTGAATCCCTCGTGTGCTTGTCTGCCTTTTAGCAAGCCATTTAACCTGCACCGCTTTCGAGAATCGCTCAGTGGTTTATAAGCCGATGGCTGAACTCATAAGCTGTAACCGCTGTGGTGAAGAGGAGCTTTTACCATGTTCACTGACACTAATGGTGATAACTCATATCCTTCATCTATTCCAGAACAAGTCTTTTTGCAGACACTGCCGATGTGTAATAAGGGATAGAAATTTACAGGAGCAATGAGATCAGGGAGGGAAGGAGGAGAATATCAGAGCAGGTGTAATGTTTTAGTGAAGGAGATGGAAGCATGGTGGTCCCCGACTCCAATAAATGGAAATTAGAGGTCATAAAATATGGCCTCAGGACAGGATCAAAAGGTGAAGAAATAGACTAAATGAAAGGGGGAGGGCATGAGGAAGAGAGAGGGAGGGAGTGGGGGAAGGGGAAGAGAAGGAGGAAAGAGAGACCAAAGGGTTGAAGGGTTGAGAGAGAGACCAAAACGGGGACAGTGGAGGAATAGGATGAAAGAGAGTGAGAGAGAAGTAGGGAGGAAGAGAACAAAAGGAGGCAAGAGGGCTGAGAGAGATGGTAGGAATGAAGAAGGGGTGGGAGGGAGGTGGAGAGAAATGGGGGAACAGAAAGAGGGGGAGAGAGCGGAGGACGGATGAGAGACAGAATCAGGGAGGGTGGAGGAATAGAGAGAAAGTGTGTGAGAGTAGGGAAGAAGAGAGCATAAGGATGGAGGGATGAGAGAGATAGAGAGAAAGAAGGAGCGATGAGAGGGAGATGGAGAGATATGGCAGAGAATGGGGGGAACCCAGGGAGACAGAAAAAGAGAGAGAGAGATGCGGTAGAGGAAGGCAGGGAGAAAGAAAGAGGAAGAGAGAAAAATGGAGAAACAGAGAGATGAGGAGAGAGATTGACTGAGACAGAAAGACAGATGGGGAAGAGACAGATAGTGACAAAGAGAGAGGCAGAAGGAGAGAGAGAGAGAGAGAGAGCAATAGAGAGAGATGAGGAGACAGAAAGAGAGAGAAAAGGGAGAGATAAAGATGGGGAGACAGAGTGAGAGAACAGAAAGAGACAGAGAGAGAGGCAGAGGGACAGGACAAGGGAGAGAAAGAGAGAGGCAGAGAGAAAGAGAAAGACAGAATCAGAGAGAGAGAGTGTTGCCTTCATGCTCCCGGGGTGGATGTGCTGAGTCAGAATGTGAGGAAATTGCTTCTTCACCAGTGCAGTGAACGTCCCTCAGTAAACAGGAGCTGCTGCTGCAACACTGAACACCACGTCCTCCCAAAAACACGACTTCCTACAAAACCCACAAGCCACCGCACACACCAACCAGGAGCCAAGAGGACAAAATCATCATGTTCCACAGTCTCCACTCTCTTCACTCCAACCATAAATCTGCCTGGAATTAATCAACATTCAATGGCTGGGTCAAAAGTTGATGTGAAAGGTCATATTTATTTGCGTGATTTAAGGA
Organism: Distichodus sexfasciatus; assembly: GCA_032718565.1. NCBI lineage: Eukaryota > Metazoa > Chordata > Actinopteri > Characiformes > Distichodontidae > Distichodus > Distichodus sexfasciatus. The sequence continues at coordinate 7,970,503 of JAVGVS010000003.1, forward strand.
CGTCTGTTTCAGCAGTTTGTTTCTTCACTCGCTCCGGCCTTGGTAATGCCGACTCACTGCAGTAACACATGGGGAATGTCCTTAACTAACAGATGAAATGCTTCTAGCACGCAGCTAGGTTCCTTGTCATATGTCTTGAACGCCTGTGCAGTCATCAAGGGTGTCAGACTTTACAAACAACGCAAACATGGGTTCGGTTGAATACTGATATATCCTTGGAATTCCAGAGCGGAACGCCAGCTCGAGATTTTTTACCCAACAAACAAACAGAGTTATTACAGAAAGAGAAGGTTACAGACATCATCGCTGCTCTCTGGAGGGTATGTGTACAGCCTGAATACAACAGGAAGAGAGAGAGAGTGAGAGGCGAAAGGAGGATGAGAGAAAGAGAGAGAGATGGGAGGTGGGGGCAGAGAGACAGAGAGAGAGAGAGAGAGAGAGAGAAAGTGGGAAGGAGGATGAGAGAAAGACCAAGAGAAAGAGGGATGAGAGAGATAGAGAGAGATGGGGAACAAAAAAGAGGCTGAGAAAAAGAGAGAGAGAAGGAGGAAGAACAAGAGAGAGATGGGGTAGAGACAGAGAGGGAAGAGAAAGAGGGGAAGAGAGTGATAGAGGGAGAAAGAAAGAGGGAGAGAAAAGGGGCATGAGAGAGAGGGATGGGTGGAGGACAAGAGAGACGGCCAGATGGGTGAGCGAGAGAGATGAGGAGAAAGAGAGAGGGAGAGAAAGAGGGATGAGACAGAGGGATGGAGGAGAAGAGACAGAGGTAGATGGAGAGCGAGGGAGATGGGGAAGATGGAGGGATGGAGGAAGAGAGAGACAGACCAGATGGGGAGAGAGACAAATGGGGGATGGAGAGAGGGATGGAGGATGAGAGAGACAGATGCAGATGGTGAGCGAGAAGGATAGATGGAAAGAAAAGGGGGATGAGAGAGAGGGATTGAGGATGAGAGAGAGACAGATGGGAACGATGGGGAGATAGAAAGAGGGAGAGAAAGGCGGGTAAGCATGACAGAGGGAGGGTGGGTAAGAGAGACAGAAACAGTAAGAGGAGGACAGAGAGAGGACGAAAGATGCGTAGAGAAAATGAAAAGAGAGAGTATGACAGAGAAAAAGAGAGATGAGAGAGAAAGACAGGGAGACAGGGGAGAGAGCGAGAGAGAGAGAGAGAGAGAGAGAGAGAGAGAGAGAGGAGTGTGTGTAGTGTGTTTAAAAAGACAGAGTTCTATAGGGTGCTCTCATGGGAAGGGGTCCGCTGGTGATGCTGCCTCACACCTCTAAAGCTGATCCAAATCTAAACTGACAGCAAGCACCAAAACAAACGTATAGCTCACTATTCACACACACACACACACAAACACACACACACACACACACAGGTCATAATGGTCTGCAGCAGGTGGAATCCTGCTGCTCTGTGGCTTTTAACATTAGCATGTTTTTACCATAGGTTTTTCCTCTTTATTTTCCAGCCTTTAGGAGTTTTCCGCCTTTTTGTCTTTTCTGATAGCTGCACTGGATCAGACGCTGGGGATGTCAGCGCACCACAGAGGCTGTAAGATGAGGGGAATTGGCCTCCAGCATGCAGAGAGAGAGAGAAAGAGAGGGTGAGAATGAGAGAGGGCGAGCTGTTCTCCTCCAGTGTGGTCCTCTGTGTGGCCTGGTGTGTTACAGCCCCTGATAGATTGATTAAAGGGTCGTTTGAATGGCTCGCCGCTCTGCTCCAGTGTAATTAAAAAGTGACTTACCTTCTGGCCAAACGTGTCTGCCGCTCAGATGCCGAAACCCTTTCCCCTTCAGCCACCCGTCCTGCCTTTCCCGGCCGCCCTTCTGCCGAGTTCTCTGGGAAAAACACTCCCCACTTTAAGGAGGAAAGTAATGAAATCAATTATGAAGTTAATTACTTTGATTTATTTGAGTTTTCTTTGCAGGGAACTCTGGAATTATATTACACATTCAGAAGTGCACGGCCGTTTAAATCCTTTTTAATAACCGGATCATGCGCACGAGCGGAGACTGATTGGTGCTTTTCAATTGCCACGGATCAACAGTTCTAACAAAACAGAAGCGTATGAATTATTTAACAGTAACACGGCTTTTAATGAGGTGTGTGTGCACGGACAACCTGCATTTGCATCGGTAACACGCGTTCAATGTTTCGTGATTTATTGTTAGATACATATTTCCTCTTCTCCTGCCGAGAGAACAAAGGTGGTCCGGTTAATTAAACAATAGCAAAGCGTCTCCGTGACGTTGGGGAGAGGCTTTAATTATAATAAGACTGAAATGTATAGCACTAGCGAGTGTGATAGAAGACAGAAAACAGCCCGTTGTTGTTGTTCTACAGACCGCTGTGCAATAATCAGCTCTGGTAAGTGTTATATTACAAGCTAATATCCACCAACGCAGTTAGCACTAGCCAAAAAAGGACCAGTAAGTGGCTCTGAACAGATTTCACAGTGTTTGGATCTCTTTTTTTATAGAACAGACAACTGCAAACACTGATAATAACTCTAGAACCTATCATAACTCTTCATAAGAAATTCTACTAATTTGTAAAATAGTGATTATAAAATTCACCCCAATTTTAAACTCTATAACATGGTCAGTATGACACATTTTCAACACTTTAAAATATCCTTGTCTTTATTTCTTTTGGGACTCATATCAGTATGAGCAGAGGTCGACAGTAACGAAAAGTGAAAGTGAGTGATTATTTGTCACTGTGAACACACCACATGGGAGCAGTGCTTGGGGACGGCACCTTGCTCAGTGGTACCTTTACCAGTCCAGAACTCGAAGTGGTGACTTTCCGATCACACAGCCAACTTCCTAACTGTGAACCTACCAACTGCCCTATACACGCTTGCCTTTACCATTCTTTCACATGAATCCAGTAGCTGATCAAGTACTATTGAATGGTACAGTCAAAAGTGAACACGAAACTCCTAAACTATTCTCTTATTCTCTTCTCTTATTCGCCAACTCATTTTACAAAGAAATTTCTTCTTCAATCCCATGTACACAGCTTTCACAGCTTTCGACATTCACCAATGTTTTCTTATTTGAAATTTGTTCTCAGGTAAGGACCGAATCTATACCGAAAGAGCACTCTTACTCAAATTTCCTTGGATGAGTGTTACCTTATTGGTTTTGATGATTTAAGAAGATGTTGATGAATTTAAGAAGATCTTGAATTTACGAAGATATCGATGAATTTAAGAAGATATTGATTAGTGACGCCCATTGCCTATGTGGCCAGTACCTTAATTCAGGTCCTGAAGTGACAGTGACGTTTCATTCAAATATGAGTATGATTATGACGTGTCACGGTAATGGATTCAGTAATTTCCGGTACTTATACTTAGCAGGACAGAAGCAGGGAGACGGCACAAGGTCAAAGTCACTCGAAAGTGGCATGAAACTAGAAGCGTTTACAGTTTCACCGTATTCTTTCATTCAGCCTGTTTGCACCTCTCCTTTTCTCCTTGTATGAGATCCATGCATCTTTGCAACAGCTTCTCTCCTTTTAATGAACTCTTTCTCGAGTTCGTTTCCTTTTTCCAGGAAAGCAACCAGAAGCTGTCGTTCCTTCGGGAAACGATGAGGGAATTATGTAAATTGATATTTAGAGATGTGTAAGTTGCTGGAGCAAGGTGACACCTACATATAACAAACGCTCGCCTAGTGTTCATTACTTCAATGTGTGGAGCAGAAAAAAAAGAAAAGACATGTTGTAATGGAGGGGGAGTAAAGAAATGAGAAAATAAGGCTGGAACAGGAGGTGTTGGGAGGTTTCCTTCGGAGTCGTGCCGTGGAGGTAGTAATGGATTAAAGAGGAAGCTCCTGTCTCTGCAGAGTGGAGCCAGCGTGGCACTGATGAGGAGAGCGAGTGTGTTATAGAGCTCTGCATCAGTCCACGTGTCACCGTTCAGCCTCCCGCAGTCGTGCCTGTGATACACAACACCGGTCTACTGTCACCTAAACTCTCTGTTCTCCGCCAGCACATCCGTACTCTCTCCCTCTTTTTATGCCTAACATGTGCTGCTACTTTTATTCTCGTATATGCAGCAAAAAACACAGCAGGGACCCAAGCTAGTGAGATTACAGCCATAATGTGGAATGGCAATTTTACAACATTCCCAGTTCTGAATGGGCTGATGGTTCTTTAATTAAATGGATCAGTAGCTACTTCCTGGGTGGAAACAAGCACGATCAGCCATTGTGCTTTATAATTAAACAGCAATATCAAGTCACATCTGCAGTGAGGGAACTACATGACTAGAGCACTCCATGTATTACACAAGTGGACTGTGCTAATGCCATAATTCATTTACGACACTCTGCTTTAATTAATTTTTAGAATTTTACGTTATTTTCATGGTAATTGCATTGGATATAGGCATTGCATTGAAAACAACAGTAATAGTATAACCATATTAATTAATAATTCATTACTCATATAGTAATAATATAATTTTATTTTCAAAAAAGAATAATTTTTGAATGTACCATTATATAATTACCGTATATCTACAACACAAGTAAAGTAGCGACATAACTGTATTAATATAGCATTATTCAGTCTGTATCCTGATGATATTAGCATGGCACATTTTTGCTTAGACAGGTCCAAGACTTTTTATTGAGCCAGAAATGGATACCAGCTGAGGAAGCTACTGACCTCCGCAATGAGGCACTGGCTTTATCAAGTCAATTTCACACCATCGATCAAGCATCATCCCTCTTTATCTCTCTCCCCACTCCTCGCCCACTCAATAATCTTGTCATCTGTATGTGGAACTTAATTGATGACACACTCTCTATGCTATGCCAATGCCACAGGACCAGGACTGGGCACTTTACTCACCTTGGTTAAGGTTGTGATGGTTTAACGCTAACTCTAAGTCTGATGTAGGAGATGCCCATCTTTAACAAAACATTATTTTTAAAAATGTTTTTAAGACTTTTATAGATAATAAGTGTTGCGTATAGATGTTAAGAGTGGGTTTGAGGTGTTGCCTTCATCCACTAACCCTAACCTTAACCCTAACCCAGACTGGTAAAGATACCACTGAGGTACTCATGAGCATGTACCTTTCCCAAGCACTGCTCCCCAGGTGCTGCCAAAAAGGCTGCCCAATGCTCCTTCACGGATGAGTCAAAGGCAGAGGTCAGGACAGCTGGTAGCATACTGGTTAGAGAGTCTGCCCATGACCGGAAGGTTGCTTGTTCAAGCCCTGGACCAGTAAAAGTACCACTAAAGATACCTACTGCTCCCCAGGTGATATTCTATATCTCCCACTGCTCCTTTACAGAGGGGTCAAATGCAGGGGTCACAATTCGTGATGGTACACTGTGTGTGCTGTGCTGTGTTCACAATGACAAATAATTACTAAGTTAAATTCACTTATACTTCTATTTAATATCAAACTTTCTTTAGCTGTATTTGATTGGAGCTAGGAGGCCTACAGCATGGATGTGCTAAAAATCCTATACTCCAGTTTAAAATAATGTCATCCAGATGGCCAAACTTTTATTGTTTAATGGTACAAACTCATACAATCACTCTGAAGATCAAATGTGTTGTGAATACAATTTGCCCCGCTTCACTTAATCTGTTTAGCTGCATTTTAGTTATCCATTCATCCATTCATTCATTCTTTCACTCATTATCCGAACTGCTTAATCCCAACCAGAGTCGTAGAGGGACCAGAGCCTATCCCGGGAACTATGGGTGCAAGCCAGGGACCAACCCTGGGTAGGTGCCAATACACTGCTGGGCCATTTGAGTTATCCATTAAGGTTATATTACTTCTGTTGTTTTCTTTAATTTTGATTTCTGAAGATAATCTATGCATAATCTTAATTGTAAAAGCATGAACTTTCTAAATGAGCTTTCTATATTTAACAGCAAATACTCCACCAGGAGCAAAATGTGGAGAAGTCAGCAATTTTGATTGTTCTTCAGGAAGTGGTGCTGCGGAATGCACTCTCTCATTTTGAGGCAAACAAGCAGGCTGCCCTCCCCACTCAATAGCAATGATAGCTCTGGTCACGTCTCATGTTTCTTTCCGCATTAAAGTTGCCTACATTCAGTCACTCTTCCTTTCATTAGGAGACTCAGAGACAGGCAGAGAAATTCACACAGATGGATTAGATAATGACAATCAAAGAAAGAGAGAGAGAGAGAGAGAGAGAGAGAGAGATGAAGAAAGATGGACAGAAGGAGTGTGAGAGGGAAAGGACAAGAGAGCATATGTAGTAAATTACAGTATGCGAGGGCAATTGCTTGGAAAAAAGACAGAGTGAAACACACCTGCATTGATTTTCTCCTCGCTGCTGGTATTCCTCTTCTACCATATTGTTCTAATTCAATAAGGTTCTTTACGGACAGGCCTGATTCAGCCCTTCCATTCTGAATTCATTTAATGTCTGCTCTGCTCCCCCAATGCTTCCGCAGTAATGGACACTAAAATTCCATCAGTTAGGCTGTCCTCTCCCATATAGCTCCTCAAACCTGAGGTGAGAAACTGCTTCTGATTAATGTCCATCTGCATAGATAGATAGATAGATAGATAGATAGATAGATAGATAGATAGATAGATAGATAGATAGATAGATAGATAGATAGACACACGGATTGATTGATTGATTGATTGATTGATTGATTGATTGATTGATTGATTGACAGACTGACTGACTGATTGATTGATTGATAGACAGGTAGATAGAAATATGCAACATACTGTTTATATACTGTATTCAACACATTTATAATCACAATATAGTATTTACAAGCTATATAGAAACTGCTTTTGATTAATACAATTCACATAGGCTATCAAATTAACTGTGATTCTGAATGCATTACCATTTGCCAGTGCTTTCTAAATCTATTTTTATTGAATAATAGCTTTTTAGAGTCTGAAAAACCATGGCTCGCTAGCGCAAAAGGTGCTCACAATGCTGTGAAGCTGTGGTGGTTTCTTCAAGTTCCAAACAACAAGCCAGATGACCCAGATATGTGTTCTATCCTGAGAGCAGCTTATTTGAAGCCCACGGCATGTGTCCCACCCCTGGCTTCATTTCAGCATTTCTGATTAATTACACCTCTTCCAAATGGAGTTTGAGCTACGTGCTGGATGAACTCATTAGCACGAGTGAGACTTTAGCCGCCGCGCACATCTCAGAGCCGGTGCCACAATTCAGAGATGTGTTTTTTTTTATGGTGAGAGGCAGAGGAGAGTGTTAGCATTTTGGCTAGTGAGCGCGGAACTTCAGACTCCCACTCACAGCCAGTCATCTGCTCTCGCCCACTTTACACCATCTCTTTTGCACTCCCTCCAGCTTCTTTCCGTTCTTTCCTGTTCCTGCTTTCTTCCTCTTTTTTTCCCCTTTCCTCCCTCCTCTTCCGTACCCAAAACCTATGCACCACCATGTGTGCGGAGGAAAGTCCAGTTGTCACGGCCGAGCATGCAAAGCACATGGCACTGACCCATTCTAACATAATAAATAACACATCACTAGTTTATCATTTTAGTATGTGGTTTGAGATTTAAATGTCAGCATCACACTAAACTCCCACACAACTCCACTCTACACACTACATCTATTCTTACGCACCTGCTTTACTTCTGATGTCATATTAACCCCAGCATTGTCTGCATCTTCATCAGTGGTTGTAGTAGCTGATGCATGTTGTTCATCATCACAAGATGATTTATGAAGGGCTTCGAGTGAGTCAGATTATGGCGTGCCCTGTTTGCCGTAGCGCAGCTCATGTCAGCGGCATAATTGCAGCTCGCAGTGCAAACGCAGCACCAGATGGGGGAACCGCTGCTGCTATTGATAGCTTTCGAAACACCCACCACTCGGGTTAAAATAGAGATGCCAAACTTATCCCATATGTCCACATAACACTTCATTGCTAGAGAGGCAGTTTATCATTCTGTGAAGCAGAATTTGCTGGTTATGTAATCAAACTTGTTTTAATTGTAATAAATAACACTGCACATTCGCTGCAAGGGCATCATTGTTTTTGTCTATAAAAGATAACAGGTTAATTTTGAAAGAGCTTTAAATATCTCTTGAAAACACTGCTAAAGATCATAATGACTGCTCTGATGAGGTTTGGTATGAGTCACCTTCACACTTACATGTTGAATATTTATTGAAATGACATGAAGGGGCCAGGGGTTAATACCTTAGCACAGGAAAAGGAGGAGTGTCTGACTTTCCACACAGAAGTGCTAATACCAAGATGACCATGGACTGGTATTTGTTCTGTTTCCCATGAAATTCGATAAAATGGCTCAGATAGAAGTCATAGAAGTCTTTTTTATTCAACGACAGATCATGTACTGTACGCAAAATAACATATACTTTCATCCATTCATTCATTTTCCGAAATGCTTAATCCCAACTGGGGTTCGCGGGGTGAGGACCGGAGCCCATCCCGGGAATTTAGGAGGAACAACCCTGGGCAGGCGCCAACACACCGCAGGACACACGCACTCACACACTCACATTTGCACCTTACGGGGCTAATTTAGAGTCGGCGATTAACCCACAGTGCATTCCTTTGGACTGTGGGAGGAAACCGGAGCATCCGCAGGAAACCCACGCGAACACGGGGAGAGCGTGCAAACTCCACACAGAAAGGCCCCACGGCTGACCCGGGGATCGAACCCAGGACCTTCTCGCTGTGAGGCGGCAGCGCTAACCACTGTGCCACCACGTCGCCCCTACACAAAATAACATATACATTAAATATCCATGATAAAGGCCTATTTAAAATTCGTCAGTGCAATACAAAGTTCATAAGTTTCCATAACAAGATGGTGGGTTGCAAGAGTCTGGAGACATTGATTCTACTGGAGTTCATGAAGAGGAGGAACACAAGGCAATTGATCAGTCCTGGGTGGATCGACGACTAGCTGAGGGTCATCAGAGGACAGTGTATAATCCCCAACTCTGCTCCACAGCGTCCACCTCAATAGAAACTTGACCAGAATTTCAATATGGTCTGGGAGACTTTCCCTACACTTCTGATTGAAGTTTTCTGTTACCAATTTGATTGCTACAGAATTACCGGCCAGTGATAAGAGATTTTTCATGATTTATAAATTTATAGTATATTCATTTATCAATAGGTTCTATGTTAATACCAAAGACGTGTTTTGCCCTTATCTTTCCCAATTGGCGGCCAAAAGGGAGGTGTTTTTATTTCTGTTCAAGGGTCCAGATTTGGCATTCCCGTGTGTTAAGAGAGAAAATGGATGCACTCTGTGTTAAGTGTGAGGGGGGAAGTAGAAGTATGGTTTTCGCAAGCTGCTGGTGTATTTTATTATTTAATTACTTTAAAGGGCATTTTCAAGCACCCTCAGATTGCATTAGAGCTGCTCTACACAGACAGAGAACGGCTCTCTTTCTCTCTCTCTCAGTCATATCAGCATCCTAGGCTTACTGTAGTCTCCAGGCAACGAGAGCAGATTTAGGAGTGCATGCGCGATTGGTACGGGGCTGTCGTCAGCTTTCTGACACTTGTATGGCCAGTGAACTTTCCTCGACTCATAGGTCTGTCTCTCTACGCTAATTTGACAACATGAAATGGCTCCTAGGTGTTGCGTCATGTGGCCCGGACCGGCTTAATAATATCACCTTCTGGGGAATCTGACTAAAGCATATGGATAGATGATAAAGGTGATGGACGAGCAGCTTCAGATTAGTAACGATTCAGAATGAGCCAAAGAGGCTGTGGCAGTGGAGAATTGAATTACTGCAGAGAGGTGAACACCAGGAGGCTACATATTGCTCTGTGTATCCCTGCAGTGTACTTACCTTCCTCTCCCTCTCTCTGTTCTCGCTCTTCTCTCACTCCCATCGTACTGGACGGAGTCTAGCTCCCTCTCCTGGAAGCCCATGCCTGCCGATTGACTTGTCATTCTCCGAAGATTGCGGCATAGAGCTGAGCTCTACATTACTGCACTCGGCTCGCCCAGGAGGAAAAGTGAGCACACATTTGAAAGGGAGAGACTCATGCACAGGCCTTTACTTTTTCAAGTACATCCTTTGGAATTTGAAACCCGTGTTAGATGTTTACCGGGGTACCCATGACCGAGGAAAAGAATGAAATGACAGCTCTTAAGGAACGTGTAACAGAACGGGAACAAATCACACTAAGCTTGGGGAGCAGATTTGTAATAGGAGACGATATGGAAACCATATTATTGATTTTTGTGGTCAAAAGAGGAGGTATTACTTCCTCCCTCACTTTACTGAACCATATCCTGCTGCATCATTCATACACATACATCTTTGTACGTTCATATACTCATTTACTAAACCTAAATAATACTACACATTAACCTAAACCTTAATAAGTAAAAGTAAATTTTCTCACTATTTTCATTTTTCAAATTAAAGTTTTGAGAGTATTTTTCCCTTATGTGAAATGTCCTGAAGAAGCCACAAAAACCTGACAAATCTCAAAATTCAACTAATCTTTTAGATAAGAACAATCAGGTACCTCGCAAATATCTAAAAACCTATACAAACATATACACACTTCCACTTCCCATCATGTCCAGTCTCCTTCTACCTTCCCAAACACACTCTTTCTCTTACCCTCTCACACACTCATACACACCCTGTCCTCCCACAGCCGAACTCATTCCAACAGATACTGCCGCATCCCCCAGAGATCGGCCCAGATAGCACATTCTAGTGTTTCTGAAGCCAGGGCTGTGCTTATTAAAGAACGCAAGCAGCCCGGTTGTAAATGCTGCTATCACCACTGCTGAGGCTCTTACTCATCACTTCACCGCCACTGCCAACTGTGCAAAACAAAATCTGCACTCGGATGATACATGAGCTATTGAGCAGTCATTTATCATAGGGGCACCTCTGCAGCTGATGAAATGCATGCTGACTTATCGCAGTGGAGAACTGAGCCATTGAAGATGATGATTAACCATTGTGAACTAATGACCTCAGCATCACGGTGAGCATATGGATGGCCCTGATGGACCCGCTGGGTTGAGCTATTGTTGACGTGGTTTTCATGTTTGGCCGATGGCGATGTAGATTGGGTTATGGGAGGAGTAGAAGGTTTCCTGTGACAGGCGATGATTTAGCCATTGGGCCTCATTCAGCAACCATTCTTAAGGACAAATCTGTTCTTAAACTGACTTTCACCAATGTTTTCTTCATTAAGATTTGTTCCCAGGTAAGAACTGAACTACAAATTTGCATGGATGTTTGTGCAAAATATTGGGTTATTGAATTTTCTTCAATTCTATAGTCATGTAATATTACACTATTTAAATGTCTTATCTTTATAAAGAACAGATTTAATAAGAAAATTAAAAATCATTGACCCAAAGTTTCTCTTCATCAGAAAGTGAAAAACAAAAATTTAGAACTTACTTATCAACACATCACAGCACACACTGCACCACAACAATATGCATTTTACCCATCTGTGTAGGAGCAGCAGTCAGATGATATGGGCAGTGCTCGGGACTGAACCTTCCTTAAGGAAACCTCAGTACCTTGCTGATCTGGGATTTCAACCAGCAATTCTGTGATCAAGGGATCAGGCCTGTAGCTACAGAGAAGCAAACCAAGCAATTGCCAATTTGAATAACAATGACAACTGTGGATGGGATGTAGGGGGACCTCTAGGTCCCTTTTGCCTGGGGCACCCAAAAGTGCCATGAAATGGCCCTGTATGGGATCAACGCTAACTGATATTCTACCTCTGTCCTACATTTGCACCATAAAACAACTCTCAACAAAAAAGTACTGTGATGTTATAATCATGATTTTAGCTGATAATAATTATACTAAAACATATTGTGGGGTGGTAGTGTTCTAGTGGTAGGTCAACCAAGAGGTCAAGAATTTGTGTTCTATCCTAGTCTCTAGCACCATACCACCATTGCCCCCCTGAGCAAAACCCTGGAATTAAGAAATATCAGTTTCTTTGTATGAGAACATCTGATTAATGACCCAGTTGTATGTTAGGGTACTATATTACTAATTTTTGACAAGGTACAAAATATTTCTATGAAAATACCATAAAAATATAGGGTAAAGAATCCATTTTTCTAAGGTTTCATCCTTTGAAGGCTCTAATTGGAGAGGCGTCCTCTGCTCCTGCTGTTTTATACTTGCTGAACCAGCAAAAAATTGTTACAAATTAAGCAAACAAAGGCCTTTACCGCTGCTTCATTACTTGTGCTAACTATGCAAGCCGGAAAGATAATTGAATTGGGCTTAGAAAAATGGAGGAATCCCAGCATTGCATATTAGGCTGATTACCATGGCAACCCCTTGTGTGGAACGGAGATGCCAGAAGACGGGTCTTTTGTCTTCCCCGCATTTGTGTGCATTGTGTAATAATCCAAAATGTCATAGACTCTCCTCCACAAAAGAGAAAGTGGGGAAAGAGTAAGTGTGTGTGTGTGTGTGTGTGTGTGTGGTGTGAATAGCTGATAGGTATAACTTAAGCTAGACTGCAACATAATTATAAAAATACTAACACTGCTACATTTTTAAGCATTGCTATTTGATATGGGAATTGGTTGGAAAAAACACTAGTATATTGTTTTTGGTAGAGATGTAGCCGATCCGATATGTGGATCGGTATCGGTCCGATAACGGGCTCAAACGGCTGGATCGGGTATCGGCGGCATTGGGCCATTCTATGAAGCCCATCTGTAAATGCGTGTACACTCTATTCGTTATGCATGGGAAGTGGCACTGCGGTAAAGTAGAGCTGAAATGATTGTTCCAATAACTCGAATAATTCTATTACAAAAATGGTCGAGGCAATTTTTCTAGAATTGAAGCTTTGTTTAATTCATTTTACTCGCTAGAGCATGTGCTGCTTGTATTTCACACGGACGCTTAATAGTGACACATAACGTTTTCAGTGGCGCGATCAAGACAAGACGTGATCCCTCTGTATGTGAAAGTATTTGTGAGATGTTCCTCCACCAAAACAGAAGTAAATCCATAAAAGATTTTCCAACATTTTTCACGGTGTAAACACACGCGCTGTGTTAATGAGCGCGCACGTGAGCGCCGTTACTCGCTAAAACGCTCCATTCCGGTCAAAATGTCTCCCTTATTACAGACACAAACCATATTTTAGCTGATAAATAACCACAATAACCAGCGTTCTACTCACAACTCTGCCATTTATTTAGATTTTCCCATAGATTTTCCATCGTTTATTCTGGAACGCGGATCCAGAGGATCGTAGGAAATGTAGTTCTCTGCAAAAGCAGCTCATTTCATAAGCCAAACTGGTTTAAAATGACAAACTTCAGTATTTCATTTTCAATTGATAATTTTTTTTTTTTTCAATTTTATAATGTTATAGAGTAATCAATAAGAAAGAAGAAATATCCATATGCTTGAATGACAATTTTTGAAAACAAATAATTTAGCATATGTGTGTGTAATTATTACATTGTTTTAGTTAGGAAAACAGTATTTAACAGTAACAGTATTTAAATCAAGCATTTCCTTAAGCATAACAATAATCTCAGTCATGTATTCAGACATTTTAAAGCATTATTTTATGTTTTAAAAAAAAGACTGTGTTTGTATCGGATTTGTATCGGTATCGGCAGATATCCAAATTTAAAATATCGGTATCGGACATTAAAAAGTGGTATCGGCCCATCTCTAGTTTTTGGCTATGTTTTGTGCCCATTATAAATCAGTGCAGCTAATTAACTTTCAACTGGACGTCATACCTCACTTGCAGTTCACTTAAGGCCTGTTTACATGTATGCGGATATTTTTATAAACATATTTTTTCAATTGCATTTACACATATCCACAGTATCCAGCATTTTGAAAAATCTTCGCTTTGGAGGGCATTTAAAAAATATGCGTTTGAGGTGGCTAGAGCTCCGTTTACAACTAAATGAAAGGCACAAACTTCTAAAAACAAAATGGGTTTATAAAAATATGTCAACCCTTAATTCAGATATCATCGTTGGTTATCACAAAAGTGCATTACATTAGACACATGGATATAAGTCCAAACTGTAGTCAAGTTACATATTTAATGTCCTACACACCAACTCCAACTCCAACTCCATCTTTATTTATCATTTCAATATATTATATAGTATTGTGTGTGCTTTAATATACTTTAAAACCATGGAGTCTTGTCTCATTGTGTAAATGTACAGTATATAGTTGAGATAATAAAGTTTCCTTTGACTAACATTCTAAGAAAAAAATGTTAGATACTTTAAATATTCTTATAGAAGATATTCCTAAAATATCTTCTAATGTATTAAAGATCTTCCACCTTCTCGTATGTATTGTGTTGTCTTCTCTGTGTGATGTGTGACTCATCTTTTAGTGTGTATTCAATAATCACAATCAAGAGATCAAGATCTTTATGTCACTTATATAGACATAACATGTACAGTACAGTAACATGTAGTGAAATATATCCTTATTTCTTCAAGTGATTTTGTAAACACACTGACTCAACTTTTATTTCGTGTATATCTCTACCTTTTTCTTTAACCGCAGTCAACAGGTGGCCAAGGTAGACATGTGGCAATGCTAACGTGCACGTGCCTGTCCACTAGGGGGCACTTTCCGTTACTGTTGCTCGGCCTTTAGTTTAATCACTGTGGAGCCTGTGAGCTTTTCCAGCTTCCACGCTGTTAACAGGAGACATGCAGTAGCACACTGGGGTTAAGTGACTCTCTCAAGGGAGCAGCGGCGGATTGTGGAGGGACATTACAGCTTACACCAAAGCCACCGCCCAGGGCGATTTGAACCAGGAACCCATGGAATTAATGGGCCCTGAAAGCTCAGACTTCCTAAGCTGCTAGCCGTATGGGTGAGACCGTAGTCGACGCAGCAGGAAAACACGGTGGCGGAGAACGGCCGATGCAACACAAATGTTTAAAAACGCGCTGCAAATAGAAAAACATCCAACTTCATGGTGTATATACGTACATGCAAGCACAATGCATTAGACACAAACGCTTAAAAACAGTTTCATTGAAATGACAATACATGCAACGCATTTCACAAACAGTACGACGGCGCATGGGGGCCATTTTAGATTTAAAAGAAAAAATGGGGTAACTTAGTGTTTTTCCATTGAAAATCAATGTTTTTTCTTTGATATATTCATTTTAAATGCAGGTACATAAAATCCACGATAAATCGAGCTGTCTGACTAGTCTCATGTAGCCAAACTGTTCTGCATTGATTTGTGCTCAGACGGTCACTTCGTGGGGAAGCTATTGAAAAAAAGAGTGTTTTCCTATAAAGCCAAAGGCTTTTATTTGATATATTAATTAAAAAAATTCAAGGTGCATAAAATCCCAATAAATCGAGGTGTGTCTGACTAACCTCATGTAGCCAAATTGTTCTTAATTGATTTGGGCTCAGATGGTCACTTTGTGTGGAAGCTATTGAAAATAAAGCCTATTCTATAGAATACCGAATATCCAACCTGAAATAACTTCACCGCGGTAAGAAAAAGTCAGATATTCTCTGAGTTGTGTCTATTTGTAGTGTTTCTGAAATTGCACGTGTTTCTATATTTGTAGCGTTTTTGTGAACTTGGATGAATGTATAATCATTTTAGTTAAACTGCTCTCTGAATTTGTGTAGCGTCGGTAAAACTGCAGTGTGTTTGCTCGAGAGTCGTGAACTGGAATAATATGTTTTGTGGTTTTGCGCAGTGTTTTTTAATTGCATTGTGTTTTTTAGGGGGCCCTATTGGAATCGTTAGAATTTTTTTTCTGCCTTAAAAAGCGTTGTGGAGAAATAACTGTAAGATCTACAGGTTTGAAATTTGGCAGGTAGGTCCAGTACCCCACCCACTACTCAGGCAAAATAATTGCACCAAAATAAGCTATTTTGCGTTTTTCAAAAAAAAATTGCATTTTTCCTAATAATTTTTAAACCCTAGTTCCGATTTTCAAAAATCTTATATCATCTTATTCTGTGGTTTAAGACGATTTTTTTAGATCCTCGCATCTATTTCTGCCATATTGGATTTCTTGCTAATTTGCATAATATGCAAAACCATCTCTTGCGAACTAGACCCTGGATTTTTATCCAATATGCATTCAACTGGTATCATTTGAATCCCAAGAGATTCTTCTTTAATTATTATCGAGCACATTTTTAATTTAGTCTTCATTTGGCTGTAATATGCAAATAAATGTGGTGGGCTTGGCATAGGACTGCAATGCCACACAGTGAGTGTCATAGAAATCCGGCTCTGGGTGGACTACAGCTTTGAAATTTGGCAGGTAGGTCTGGTACCCCTCCCACTACTCAGGCAAAAAAAATTGCACCACTCTGCCAGTTGGTGGCGCTATAATAAGCTATTTTGCGGTTTGCCTAATAAGTTTTGAACCGTAGCACCCTAGATAAAAGGATGAAACGTGTCATTTTTCAACGTCTGTCCACTTCGATTCGTCAAAAACTGATAAAGCTGCAAACTGCATGGCCCCCGTAATCACTGCTTGCAGTTATATTTTTAATTGAATTGCGTTTGGCTTTCTCGGCCATCGTAAAAAAGTCATTAATGAGAACGCTATTATTGTCACACCTTTATTATAAAAGTTTATGTTCCGCAAATGGGATATAAACAACTGCAGTCTTTCATTGGATTGTCTCAGTTGGTCTATTTGAATCCAGAAGCCTTCATCTTTTGCTGATAAACCAGTAAAACGTTAGCAAATGCTGAATCAGACCCTGGACCGTAGGCCAAGTAGATACAGTTCCAGGAGTTTTTTTTCATGAGAGGCAGCATTGCCCGACCCGAAGCTTTACGTTTCAGCAGATTTGCGAGGTCCAGGTCATTTAGCCCCTCAGCAAGCAGGGCTAGAGGAGATCAATCAGAGGCCCATCCAGCCCATCGTCAGCCCTGATTTGTGAGAGCACCGTCCAGCTGTTGGACTGTGGGAAAAAAATAATGGCTGATTGGGCTCCGTGGCATCTTGGCATCGGGGAACGATTCAATTTCCCCATGATGGATGTTCAGAGAGAGCTGGACCTGAGACACGGCAGAAGGCCGGTCCTGACCCGACACAAGCCAGGGAAACTGTAATGAGTCACACCGTGTTCCGGTGCATTAGATTTGCTACACTGACACTCTCTGTAATCTAGCCATCCCTGTGAGGGAGCTATGCCTATCTAAAATAACAGGAAGAGGATTGATCAGTCGTCTTGCCTTTCCCTCATTCGTCCGCTTTCTCATTTCTCCAGGTTCCATTACTAAGCTCTGGCTTAATCTAATTTCATGGGGGTTAGACACCCCACCAGACACAGGGAACATGCAATGAATACAGGCATGCAATGAAAGGTGTAAAGAAATCCATCATTTTTGGAGTAAATACACCAGTTTTCTTTTTCTTTTCTTTTTTTTGCTGAGCTGAGTTTTGTTGTTATGGTCTATGATATTTTTGTAGATTTGCATGTTTATAAAACAGCTTCCTTGACTTGATGTGCCATGTAAGCATTGGGACAATAATATAAAGGTGGCTGTGCTAGAGATAGCTGTAGTGCTGTATTGTTAACTTCTGAAAGTCTGAGACAGCCTGACTTTTTCTATTTAAGGTGCTGATAAAAGGTTTTTGCCTTGTAATTTTGCTTCAGTAATTTATGTGGATAGTGGATGATGACAATTTCACTCCTGCACTCAGCAGATCAACAGTAGCATATGTTTGGGTGGTTGTTGTTATCCAATGTGTTCATTTACAGCAAGTCTTCAGGAATGATTTTCTCCAAATTCCACTTTCAAAATGAAATAAATAGGCAACATTTAAGATTATTTGTTTATTATGTTTTTCTATCAAACTTTTGCTTCTCACTGGAAATTAGAATGCCAGCAAATCTCCCCAAAAATGTAATCATATTTATTTATTTGTTGACTTATTGATTGATTCACTAAAATTAACTGTACCATTTTGATCCTCTGAAGAAAATGTCAGGATAAAAACTCTCACTGCTTGCACATAAATATAAATATCTAGGCCTATGTGGGCAGAAGGCACATAAATCACTCAACAATAACACAGCAGTAGTAAGGACCAGACAAGTGCAGGAACACAATCACAGACCTGGTGGCCTCCCACATCACCAAAAAGTTCACAGTAAGAAACCATTAGACACAGTTAACATCAACAAACCCGCAAATGGCTTCTGTAAATGATTCTCTCCAGCTTCTCATTTGGTTCCAGTTCTCCGTCTGAAAAAATACTAAGAGATCTGGTTTTTATTATCTAAGTCTTTGATGTCGTTCATGTTGTTTAATCTTCAACATTGCAAAAACACATATATTGCAGCTTTATATGGCAAACTCCATTCGGTTCAAATGGTGCAATAAACTTTTAATCAACTCACAGATAATGAGGAACAAACATTTCAAAGACTTTTATAAACTGAGCTATTGCGGCTATTGCATCTGCACTGCATTCATCTCATTGCAGCTTTCACAGAGGAAAGTCACAGAGGAACGGATATCTGCCTGTTTGCAAAATGAACATAAACAATGTTAATCATAAGTGCAGGAGGAAGATTAACTGTCTCCTGGTGTGTCAGAACTTCTAACAGCGGAGGAAATGTTTTTTTCCAGGTGTTAGAACATTGTGCATTGTTTCAGTAGTTCCTGTGCAACTAGATTCTAACTTTACTCAAGAACTTTGGAAATTTCATAAAAATTGCTGATCTAGTGTAAATTTCAAAGTGGATGGTGATGATCTAGTGTTTAGTATAGGCCTACTCGCTTCTAGACCAAGAGGTTGTGGGTTCGAATCCTACCTCCAGCACTACCGTCATTGGGTCCCTGAGCAAAACCCTTACCCCCAAGTTGCTCTCAGGAAATTTCAGAAAATCCCCAAAATTTGGAAATGGAAGTTGCTCTGGATAAGTCTTTGTTAAAATACTGTAAATGTAAAGGTGATTTCATACCAGAAGTGTCATTGGCTGATTGAGAGAATCTGAATCAGTAATGGCCATGGCTATGATCATGTGAATAATTCTAGTAAAACCTCTACAGGAAATTGATATTTATTGTTATTGTTAATAAGTGTGCCTTGCGGTGTGTTGGCGCCCGCCCAGGGTTTTTCCCTGCCTTGTGCCCGTAAATTCCCAGGATAGGCTCTGGTCCATTCGCGACCCCAGTTGCAATTAAGCTGTTCAGAATGAATGAATGAATGAATGAATGAATGAATGAATGAATGAATGAATGTCAATAAGTACTCTATTCGGTGTAAATATATTTGTCTTTAGGTGATATATCCACATGAACCACCCCTCACTGGTCTGACCACAACATATCTGGGTGGTAAACCATTTTCAGCAGTAACACAACATGATGCTACATTAGTGGGTATAGTGCTTGTGCGAATGTATCAGGCACAGCAGCGTCAGTGGGAGTTTTATTGGAACATTAAGAATGAACTGACAGCTTTATGCAACTCAGACACTTTCATCAGCAGTTTTGTAGTCAGAAGCTGGCACTGTGGCTACTGTGATCTGTACACAGACACAGAGTAGCTATAATCTGTAAGCATACAAAATGATGTTGGAGGTGCAGTGGTCAGAGTGACTCAATCACTGTGTTTGTGACCATAAGACTGGGAGATCAAATGCAAGGACAGCCTAAAACCACCACTGGCCTTCTGTACAAGATCCATAAACCCAAATTGCTCCAAGAAGACGGCCTCTTTAATCCGGAGGCGTTAAATGCAGTTGCCTGAAAGAAAAAATAGAATTCTTATACAATTAAAGAAACATTATTATGATTATTATTTACACTTACAGCATTCATTTTCCAGAATGACTTCCACTGACTAACTACTATATAGATTACAAGTTTTATCACAATACCATATAATATTGATTCAATGGACAACAATTCGAAGCAACTAAAATATTTTGACTTTTTTATTCCTAAACTCAATCAGACATTTAAATGAAGAACAATCTTCTCCTTTAGTAAAAATAGACATCCTGCTAAATATTAAGTGTTTTGCCTTGCTTTATCAAGGGACATATACAATATGCATGATGTCTGATTGATGTTTTCAGTTTAGACGTATGGTACAGCCCATTAATCACTGAACTGATGTATCGTTACACCCCCACTAACTATATGGTGAGTCTTCTGAGAGCAAATGGGGTTAATGGTCTTGCTCAGGCACTTGATGATGTTGATGATGATGATGGTGATGATGATGATTGCTGTAACTGTAGCAGAATCAGAATATATCTTCCACTCTCAATTTTTTTTTTAATGGCTATGTGAGGCTGGAGCCTCTAGGATTTACAGACAGCAATTGATGCACCATTTCCTAATTTAATGATTCTATTGATAATATATGATTCAAATGTACAAATAGTTATCTGATATGATAAGCACAGCTTATTGGAGGGACATTCTGTCCTCAAAACTGGTTCAACAAGAATTCTATTGTTAAAGTTATAATATGTATTAAGTTAAAATATATATTCATTTATTCATTCATTCATTCTTTTTTCTCAGTCGGGTTTGCGGGAGACCAGAGCCCATCCTGGGAACAAGGCATCACATCACATCAGTGCTCAGTCCTGACAGTAACATCCTTTACTGTACACAATCACAGTACACAATCATTACAGCGTAGTACACGATAACGCGTGGCACTTCCAGTTAGAGGAAAGGGGCGGAGCTTACACGGCTCACTACGTCACAGAATCGTCACAGCTGGCCTCGCCCCGCCCTCGTTTCTCTGCCTCAAAGTAACGCAACGTAAACGGTGCGGATGGACTCCACGAACAGAGTCGCGGATTTGAGGAGCCCATCCACATGATTTAACCATCAGCCCTCGGCCCAGCTTTAAAGCATCAACTGCGAGTGAGCAAAAAAAAAAAAGAGATGCAACAATAGAACTTTCAAATGGTTGAAAAGAGCGACAGAGGTAGAATCGGCGACATGGATGAGAAAGAAAAAGCGAAATGAATGACTTGCCCAAATCTTCCACCGGCGCGAGGAGGATCGATATGATCACATAAGGAATGGTTTGAGGAGGGATTTTTTTTTTGTTCGCGGAAAAGAGAGAAAAGTTTGGTGAGTTTGGGAGAAGTATGGCGCTGGAGCCCGGAGAAGCCGGAGCGGGCAAAAGTTCCACAGCCAAAAAGCAGAAGAGGAGGAAACGTAAGAAGGAGAGCAAGACGAGGACGGTGCACGCCAATATTTTATATGACCACGCCAAAGGAGGGGAGAATCCCAACAGACACTATGCAAACAACAAGATTAAAACCACCAAATACACCCTGCTGTCTTTTATCCCCAAGAACCTTTTCGAGCAGTTCCACAGGTTTGCCAACGTGTATTTTGTTTTCATCGCGCTGCTCAACTTCGTGCCCGTGGTCAACGCTTTCCAGCCGGAGCTCGCCCTGGCCCCGGTGGTCTTCATTTTATCCGTTACCGCTATAAAGGACCTGTGGGAGGATTACAGGCGGCACAGATCCGATAAGGAAATTAATCACATGGACTGTCTGGTTTACAGCAGGTAAGTTTCTTTTCTGAGCTCGCAGACTTTGGTAGCCTCTTTGGTACATCCTGAAGTCAAGAAGGCAAATGAATGCAACTTTTGATGCTTTTTGACTGTACGGTGTGTCGCTTTAGCGGCGGCATTGCGATGTGCGCAGGCGCAATAGTCGAATAAATGCTAGTTACGGCAGATTAAAACTACAATATTTCATTTCATTTTTTTGCTGCTTGATACAAAACGAAAACTAATGTATATTTCATTTTTTCACGACTAATACATATGGAGAGTCTGTCTGATATAACTCAGATTTAATGATTCTTAGATAAACTTCAAGCCAGGATGGCGTAAAACTTTAAAACATGAAAAACATTTTATTTTTTATATTACAATTTATGTACATGCCCTGTCATACAAATACTAATCAAGTACTAAAATCCAGTGTTTTAATATCGCAGTATAAATCAAAAGAAATAAATGCTGATGTTCCCCCTCAATATTGTGCGCTCCAACTTAAGGATAAATTAGGCCTAACTTAGCTGTTGCAAATGAAGCCAGATGGCTCACATGTGTCTGTTGGTAATGATTTATTCTTTACTATTATATTAGATTTCTTGCTATGGAGACATGGTGCCAGTATAAAGCATGGTTGGCTCAGATGGCTGTTGAGTGATTTTTGTCTGTGTGAATCTGCATCAGGAGGGAGGTCACTTTAGCTGAATGATTGTGGTTGTCTTAATGGTAAACCAAGCCTCAGGTCAGTAGTGCGGTGAGGTGTAGCAGGAAAGGTGGAATTGGTTTACTTTAGTTGCTATTAGCTTTTTGTCAATGAGAGTCTGTTTGCATCACTTCAAAGCAGTACATTTACATGTAGTTAATTTTTAAAAGAAAAATATTACTTTTTCAAATAATTAACATATTGTTCTTACCTCTAATTGAAGTATGGTGGTGTTGTGGTTAAAATATTGTCTTCTTTGGTTGCTCTGATCCATATAACAACAGCTCTCAGTAAATAGTGTTTCGTGGATGTTGAACTATAAATGTACTGGGACACTGTTAGAAATGGTATGTGTTGCAGATCGGTTAATATGGGCTTATTAAATAAAGAAAACTTGCAGAGAAGCTTTGAAGTAGGGGTGGGTATTGGCAAGGACCTCACAATATGATACTTATCACGATACACAGGTCACGATATAATTATATTGCGATATTCTACAGTTCACTGATAATGTAAAAACAGAGCTGAAATGCAAGTTGCTGTGTACGATCTGGGTGGTCTTAACGAATCACATTACATTAATAATTCAGCCAAAACAACATATCTCAGAACAGAATTTCAACTTTGTCTTTGCATTTTAACACACTGAACTAGTGGACACCAAAAACGTTAACATAAAGTGCATAAGATTGAAAATAAGAAATTACAATGGCCAGTCAGTTATCTGAGGCTGCATGTGGTGCATGATTCTCCTCCTCGGAAATATAGATTTTTTTAGAGCTAGAAATTGATATGGTATATCATCAAAGGAAATATGGAAGTTTTGTTTCTGATGGACCATTTTATGACCCAAATGTTTTGAATGAATGGCACTGTGGTTGGGGGTCAGTAGTGTACTGGACCACAACATGACATGATGGTATTACGGACAGTGGATTTACTGGTATTCTGCAGTGTGAGAGCTGCTTAGATGGGCCTTTCAATGAATACGTGTAATGCAGTTTTATTTAGGAACACCAGTTTGGATGATAGTTTTACTCCACTTGACTCCCGTTACAATGTTTTTACATATTCTGATCACGTCATGGAACTAAAATTGCACATTTTTATAGTTTGTTTATGTGTCTGGAGCTGGAGCTGCGTTGTCTTGTCTCTCTTTGTACACTTGTGTAACTTTGACTTAATGAACGTGATATTGTGATATTGGAGTACAAAAACCGTGCAGTTGATTGAGAAGTTTATGAATTTTTATTTAATTTGCTGTGCAACAAAAGGATAATCATCATTAATAAAATATTGGTGAATGAGGCCCATTGTTCTAAGGCTGTGCAATTAATCGAATTTTAATTTCAATTTCAATTTCAGCTCCAAACAATCACAAAAATAATGTAATCGACAAAAAACAATTATAATTACAATTATTTTGCCACATTGCGCTCTGCAAGTATACTCATATTTTGTCTTGTGTTCCGAATGACACACGCACGCGCACTAACGCACCTTCCGAAGACTGAACGCACGTGTGTGTTCTGGTGGCGGTGTACAGTCTGAGCGGGTAAAGATGGCGGAAGGAGGAGAGCAGCATAAAGTCTTAAATAGTAACACAAAGTAAAGTGTTAAATAATCGTGATTTCAAGATTGACCAAATTAATCGTGATTATGTTTTTTTTCATAATCGAGCAGCCCTACATTGTTCATATATAGATTTGGTGGGATTTTACTTCTTATGACCTAATAAAACTTAAGTCCGTTTTTTTGGTGTAAAAACTGGTTTGAAATTCTAAGACGAAAAATTCTAAGTTTACATGTATATTTTCCAGGTAGATTTGAAGGAGAACCTTTTAGACTCATGTAATGCTAAAACCTTGTGCCTTTCAGCACTGCAGAAGCCTGCAAGCTATTGCTTTGTGTAGTTATTTAACCATGGCTGTGGGTAGCCTTGTCATTTTCTAATTGGTGAAAAGGCACCAAGTAGTTCGATGTGGAAACTGGAGGAACAGGGTATTCATTTTATTCCGCTGCATCTCTTTATCAGACCGAACGCACCTGAGAAGGTGTCTCGTCTCCGTTCAGACATGAAGGCTGTTCGGTTCATGCTGTTAGCAGGTTATGACGACTTCACCTTCTCCCACAAAGTCTCTGGTTGCATTTTTTTTTTATTAAATCTGTTTAGTTGGAGTCAGATGGTCACTCTTGCGTCCGGGTTTCCTGATGAAAAGCGTCTCTGTGGACCTCAAGTCAGCCGCTATCAAAAGCCTCAGTGTTTCACTTTCTCCATAACCTCAGCCAGTGCCGTAACAGAGCTGCTCTCGAGGTTACACCTGATCGATTTTTTGTGAGAGAATTCTGCTGTGGGCTTTGCTCGTTGGAAAGTCCTCACTTTGTACAGTGGCGAAGCGTAATTGGAATCCGAGGCACAAGTCAAGGTATAACATGTCTGGGATTTGAACTTGAAAAGGCTTCACTCCGCAAGTAAGTCGCTGCGTGGCATGACGAGAAACATTCCTTGTTCTGAGCTAAAAGCATGGGGCAAGAGTCTGATTCTCTACCAGACAGATTTACAGCCTTTCAGTTTAGAGGTCACGGCGTTGTTCCTCCTACTAAAGTCTAGTCATCTTAACATTCTGTTATAGAACGTTTCCTTCAACTTTCCTGCGCAAAATTGCCAGCTTTGTACTGAAGGCAACCGTGGACTTTAAGTAAAGGTTGAAAGCCACTCACTAAAAGTGTTGATGGCAAATCTGTCTTATCAGAACTACGCTGACACGACTTTGAACTCGACTCCTTTCAGACTAACAAACAGTGCTTTTTCCTTTAAAAACACTTGTAATTAAAGATCTCCAGTGTGTGTGTTTGTATCAGCCCTGACCTGTGGACAGACAGCCAAGGCCTTGGGATGATGGTCATGTGGTACATTGGCATCACCTTTTTCATGTTTTGATTAAAGACTTGACGAATTAGGTGGCGCAGTGGTTTGGGATGCTTGTTCTTATCAGTTGGAATCGATTTTTGCAACCTCTCACTGACATCTTGACTGTCAAATAATTTGGACTCTACTTTGCACAACATATATTTACGAACATGACTTCGCTTAAAAAATACAACCTTTTAGTCAATGAGGTTCCTCTGCCTGCCCAACTAAAACACCTGTATCCAATATAATGTCTGATACTTGTCCATGGAGAAATTTTGAAATGAGTGTGACAGTGATCTGAAGACTAGGGCTGCAACCAATGATTATTTTGATAATCGATTAATCTGTTAAATCGATTAATCGATTAACTAACAATGTGATTCTAGTCTGTGTCTAGTTCTGTGGGGTTTTTTTTTTTCTCGCTGGTTTGGGGCGGTGTAGCGGCCAGGTCTCACATCACCTCAGCCAAATTGAGCATCTTTCTGGTGTTTTGACAGCATTGGTGTAAAGTCCTTTTGTTCCCACGCGATGGAGAGGAAGTGGTTGAAGGTGCAACCGTTTCTAACATATAGCAGGAAGGGGAATAATCCACTACGCAATGTTTACTTGAAAAATCATAAAATCTCATTGCTGCACAAATTTCAATTTCTTCATATCCAGGTTTGAGTCTAAGTTTGGCGTTGGGGACGGGAGACTCTGTGAACAAAACTTCATGCTGTGAGTCAGGGCTGGCAATTATACGAAAGTGTTAAAACTGACATTTGGATCCTTTCACTGACTTAATCTTGCTGCTGTTAATCTTTTCTCCCAGTGAAAGCTTTACGATCTGTCCTCTTTATACATGCAACATTGTGTTCAAACACATCGCCTCCATCAGGTCCAACTACCAAGGGTTTTTAAATAATCCTAAACTAATTGTTAAGCAGCTAAAAGTTTCACATAATGCGATATATGAAGGCATCTCATCTATTACCATAATTTGTTTGGAAATTTGTGGGGGGATTTTATTCCCTGAGCTGTTTCTTTCACCAGTTTCTGCGGTAATTGCACAAAGAGATGTAATCTGAGGTATTGCTACTGGGTCTGAATTAGCTGTAGTGGTGGTGGTTTATGATTTTGTGTGTGTGTGAGCTCAGAGGTTACTGGAAGCTTTCTGTGTGATCTGATATGACCTGTGAATGCTGATGTTGAAAGATGCTGGGCTTTTTGAATATTTATGTCATTCGGAAAACTACGCTTTCAGCAAAGGTTACTGTTGTTTTAATTGAGTAAATCTTCTAATTCATTATGAGAGAGATTGGGAGTGAAAGAAGAGAGTGAGACATGCAGTAGAAAAAGTGAGATGTCATTCACATATATCAGAGCATGAGCATAAATCCTAATACAGGCTTCATAATCAGGTTTTAAATACATAATGCAATAAGAAAACAGTACACATGACATTGATATATTACTAACAACATGCATGTAGAAATGTCGTCTTGTGCCGCTATAATTATGTGACTTATCAGCAGAGATGGGAAGTAACAAAGTACAAATACTTACTGTAATTAAGTAGAGCTTTCGGGTATCTGTACTTTACTTGAATATTTATTTTTGTGCCAACTTTAAAATTTTATTATGTACAGCATATGAATATCTGTACTTTCTACTCCTTACATTTTCAATTCAGGTTGTTGCGCTTGTTTGGTTTAATTTAAATGAGGGTTATTAGGCCATTTTGCCATGTGTTTTACCTGTTCCAAATCAGTAATGTGCCCCATCCAGACAACTTGACTGATTGGTTGAGGATTAAAAAGGTAGTAAACATGCACCGAAAAGACAATCCCATTGGTGTATTGGTCTGTGCACATGACGCACAGTGCGATAGACATGATGAAGCGAGAGGGAGAGAGAAAAAAGAAACTAAAAGCAGGCGGCAACTCGGTGGGAAATGAGTCCAGTCAGCTTTGCTCTAAAAGTGACTGAGTGAGTGATTGCTATTGTGAACACACCACAGCGCACCACAACAAAATGAGACCTCTGCATTTAACCCATCCGTGAAGGAGCAGTGGGCAGCTAACAAGCGCCTGGGGAGCAGTGCTTGGGGACGGTACCTTGCTCATGAGTACCTCAGCGGTAACTTTACCAACCTTGGATTCCAACCTGCGACCTTCTGATTACGGGGCGAAGACCCCGTTGTTATGCCACCAACTACCTAAGGAAGGGCAGGAAGGGTAGTAAAGAAGTAGAGTCAATACGTCAGCTGGTATCATAATGTATTATGGAGACCTGCAGTTGCAGATTTGGTAGTATTTGTCAAAGTGAACACAGCACAGAACAGCGGACAGTGCACCACGCTGAAATGTGTGTTTGACCCATCTGTGAAGAAGCAGTGGGCAGCTGGGTGCTGGTGGCGCAGTGGATAGGATACTCACCTCTTGACCAAGAGGTTGTGGGTTGGAATCCAACCTCCAGCACTACCATCACTGTGTCCCTTAACCACTAGTTGATCTCAGGGAACCTGTCTCTGAAATGAGGAAAATGGCAGTTCCTATGGATAAGAATGCCTGCTAATGCTGCAGATCAGGGATTTTCAACCGGTGGTCCGCAGTGGCAATACAGGTGGTCTGTGACATGCAATCCAGTTTCACTACTGAAATCACCTTTTTTTTCTTTTCTTTTTTTTCCCCCAGAATCAGTTGAAAACCCCTGCTGTAAATGGTACCTTGCCCATGAGTACCCAAGTGGTACCTTTACCGGTCCGGAACTTGAACCAGCGACCCATGGGCATGCACCTTTGTAATTAGTTGCTAACCCACTTTGAGAATTGAAATAATCTTATATTATTTATATATACTGTACTGTGCAATATATATATATATATATATATATATATATTTACATAATGTATAGTATAATATAGTAGCAAACTGCAAACTATAGGCGCTAACTGCATCTATCTTCCAACTTCGCCAAAGTGGACTAACTCCATCCTCCATCCATCCTCTAACTCCATCGCGCAGCTGCCAAGAATGCGCTGTGACGTACTCTTCATTTGTAATGATGTAGTATTTTGTAACAACACGTCACAATCTGTAAAAAACAAATTAATTTGTTTTAAACCTACCTACTGATAAGCAACTAGTAAAGTAGTTAATTGAAGGAAACAGTGCATTAACACACTAGAGATGGCACCGATCTGGTGCGTGGATCGAATATCGATCCAGTAGCGACTCAAATAGCTGTATCAGGTATCGCTGGCATTGAGCCGATCTATGAAGCAAGTGGTTCTGCATGGGAAGTGTCACTGCAGTACAGCTGGTTTATTGTTCAACATTCACACTAATTCATACATATTGATATTTAAATGTGCAGCACACTACGACCCCAAAAGCAAATCATGTAATTATATTTTAGCACTGCAGTATTAGGGACCGTCACGAAATTACAGAACTGTGCTTAAACGAATAATTTTTGAGATGGTATTTTAATAATAAATAATTTAGCATATACATATGAGTGTGTAATTATTACATTGTTGTAGTTAGGAAAACAGGATTTAAGTCAAGTATTTGCTTTAGTATCTTAGAATAATCTGTCATGTATTCAGGCATTTTTTTAAAGCATTGTTTAAAAAAAGACTCAGAGACTATAAAGGATTTGTGTCGTATCGGCGGATATCCAAATTACATTATCATATCGTATCGAACATAAAGTGGTATTGTGCCATGTCTAGAACACAAAAGTAGAAAGTATTAATTAAAAAAAAAAAAAAAAGTAGTCAGAACAATCATAATGGTCAAAATTGCTTCAATTAATGTTCAATTAATTGTCCAGCCCTATTGGTTATACGTAACACACACCGGTTCCCATCCCTGACTGTTGTGCATGTTAGAGCTCTACATGGTCCTTCATCACTGCGGTTATGATGATGATGATGATGATGATGATAAGGCAGCCCTTTAGCTCATCTATGTGCGGCTCTCTCTCGGCCAGCGTCCCTGTGCAGCGTTTTGTCTGGCTCACCTGAAAGCAGCAGGGATTAAAATGTCACAGAAGGCTGAAATATGTAGTTCCCATTTGGCGGAATTCGTTTCTCAAGGTTTGCGCCGCGCTTAAAGCGCTCTTTATTCCCGAGACCTTGGAGTTTTTCACGAGCGTCGCCACGGTGATGAGTTGCAGAGGGAACAGCACCGAACACGGGCCTGTGATGAATCCTGCCTGTGGGGGGGGGAGAAAGATAGAGAATGGGCTGGGCGATATGACCTCAAATCAGTATCACGATACATTTTACCATTTAAACATTTTACCTCAATTACAATTATAATTTTTTTGCCCTCGTAGTTCACGGATAAGGTTTGTACTGCAAATAAGCTCAACTAATAAAGCTGAGATTAGGGGTAGGCGATATATCGAGAAGTATTGCTTGTTGCATGTAGTAGTAAATGACTATATCGTGAATATCGAGTACAGCTCCTTACATTAATGTTAAACAGACAGCATGTACATCACTTGAGCTTGTCTTCTCTGCCCTCTCAAAACAGAGTGCTCTCTCCTCCGCCCATTCAGAAAACTCCGCTGAAAATGAGGATTGAGGGTGCTTCTGCGAATCAGCTGTCGGACTGGGGCGGGACTTAGCATTTGTCCATGTACCGAAGCGCCACATTGTTCTGGACGCACATCCATTGCATTATTTTGACAGGGCTCCAAGTCGTGGCACAAGGGATTATGGGATGTGTAGTTCTCTCCCAGAAAGAGATCGCTATATAGCTTAAAAAATATTACGATATTATTATGTCTAGCCCTACTTCACACTGTGCCAGTGATTGTGTGGGTGTTTGGAAGCAGAAGCAGTGTGTGAGAAATAGGGCTGCAACAAGTAACTATTCTGAGAGTTGACTAATCTGTCTGTTATTTTCCTGTCACACCTTCCATCGTCCTGTTGTCCAGTCTCAGCTTTAACACTACTTGAATTTTAATTGCTCATTCAGATGTATTTTGTAAGATTAATAAACATAATCACAATCAAATAATACAGATTAAAGTGCAATAAACTAAAGCAGGGGTCACCAACCCATCAATCACGATCGATCAGTAGATCTTTGAGACGTTCACGTTAGATCCGGAATAAAAAAGTAAATAATATATTCTGTCTCACCTGATTAACTTTTGGTTTTGCAAGAGCGTCCCTGTACTGGACCAGTTGCTGCATTGGAATACTACATGTTGGAGGTGATGTTTCATTATTGTGCATCAGCAAATTTCTCTAATGTCGTTGATTACGCCGGCTAATTGTTACAGCTCTAGTGAGACTTGTCAGGTGTGTGTGTGTGATATTTAGGAAGGCTGCAGGGTGGCTGTACCTGCTTACTGTCACTGTTGTGTTTTAACTAAAGTGTCCTCCCCATTTGGACATGTTTATTGAGTGTGTTTTTGCCTCTTATAAATAGGAGACAGGCAGCTGTGTGTGTGTGTGCGTGCGTGTGTTATTTCTCTGATAGTCAGAGTGGAACAGGACCTTGCTCGTAGTCTGCGTTCTGCTTTATTTTTGGGTCTTCACCAGAGCAATGCGAGGTGCTTCCTAGTTGCTCTATTTTGGGATTTTTAGCTACACAAATTCTCTTCCTGTTTCACTTGTGTAAAAGAAAATCCATGGCCTTCACTAAGACCTGTAAGAGTTCCGTCCATACAGGAAATCAACGTTGTGTTCTGTAGAGGAAGAAGAGGTCCCTAAGGATACACACTGACAACCAGTCATTGGGACTATAATAAGAATTCTATCCTAATTCAAGTTAATATGTGACCCTCCACCACAAAACCAGTCACTTGTCGCAACGGAGGTTTCCGAGAAAAACGAGCGTTTATGTTGCGTGGGGTAAAATTTTGGATTTTTAGTATTTTGAAACAGTGGAAGGTCTATACTGTACTGTTGTGAATACATTTGGCTGAAAAACTTACCCTTTCCATCCTAAAAATGTGACTTGAGGTGAGGAATTCAATTCCAGCAGAATGTTAAAAGTTTCGGTTTTGCCCGCTCTGCTCCAATATTTACAGTAAATCCACTCTTTGACTAGCGAGTCTCCCGTGTTCAGTTAACCTAACGCAGGTAGGCTATCCGTGTGGCTGTGAATGCAGCGTAGGCTACCGTAAATACAAACATAGCCACGGCCGCAGCAAGCGTCTGAGCGTGCTATGGCGATAGTCAACTTCACAGGCGGATTTCTCCGTTTCTCACTTGGCGTGACAGAGGAAACCCGACTCCTTTGAATGTTGATATCTCAGTTATATGTCGTCCGATTCATTCGATATAGGTATCGTTTTGAAGGTTGATTTATGGCCTTTCATGAAAACATAATAACTCAGTTTTGAAAATTTGCGACAAGCGACTGGTTTTGCCGTGGAGGGTCACATGTTACGTGTAGGGATGCACCGATCCAACTATTTCAGTTCCGATATCGATACCGATACTTAGGCTTTGGCTATCGGCGGATCCTGAGTACTGATCCGATACCAGTTTTTAACCTTTACAGCCCTAAGAGAATTTGGGGCATTTTCTTTACCTTTGTTTATAGGCTTATCATAGTCTTTGTGTAGAAGTTAGCAATACAGGCTTTATGTGGTTGTGTTCGGAACGTCCTGTACTACTGAGATTTGTCATAGTTTAATGTGTAAATGCTGACACAATCTTAAAATCAGTCCATTTCTGATATAAAGAGTAGAATTTTCTTCTTTTTTTAGCTTTATGTAGTATAAAAGTGCTGGCACTGTAGCCATGACTACTAGAAATAATAACAATGTGTTTTATTGGCTTGCAGAGTTATTTTTTAGCATAAGTTACATATCTGCTCCAGAGATCGGCTCAGTGGCACCGATCCCCGATCCAGCTATTTGAGTCATTATCGGGCCGATATCTGATCCACGTATTGGATCGGTGCATCCTAGTTACGTGTGACAAATTGCTTGGCAATGAACTTCGTTCTGTTTCTGTGTTGCACCAGTTTAACCTGTGCTTGACTTCAGTCATAAGAACTTTTAAACCTTCTTTACATTTCATGAACCTTTATAAATAACTGTGTGTATGGATTAGTACTGAACACTGACCCTTTTTATTAAAGATGGCTCTAATCTGACACGTGGATCGGCTATCGGGCCGATAACGGCTCAAACAGCTGGATTGGGGATCGGTGGCATTGGGCCGATCTATGTAGCTGATCTGTACATGTGTGCACGCTCAGTTCGTTATGCATGGGAAGTGTTACTGCGGTAAAGCTGGTTTATTGTTTGACATTCACACTAATTTCTACATATTGATACGACAATGAGCAGAACAAGCAACGCAACACACAACAACTCCAAAAACGAATAACATGATTTTACTGTTTAATTTCCATAACAATACCAGCTCTCACTTGCAATCTCTATGCCCCTTATGATTTTAGCACTGCAGGATTAGGAGCCGTCACAAAGTTACAGAACTGTGTTTAAACGAATATTTTTTGAGATGTTATTTTAATAATAAATAATTTAGCAAATACATATGGATGTGTGATTATTACATTGTTGTATTGAGGAAAACAGTATTTAAGTATTTGATTAAGCATAACAGTAATCTCAGTCATGTATTCAGACATTTTTAAAGCATTATTTTCTGTTTAAAAAAGATTCAGAGACTGTATCGGATTTGTATTGTATCAGCAGATATCCAAATTTACAATATCGGTATCGTATCGAACATACGTGACATCTCATCCCATTAGACATCAATTATCATTATAATTTTGTTTGCATTAGCAGGAGTGCAGGTTTTGTGGTGGACAATGAATAATTATTTTGTCAACAGGATGGTGCGGTGGGGGGCAGGATATATTAGGGCTGGGCAATTAATTTAGAAATTATTGAAAGCGACATTCAGAACTTCTAATCTACATGATGTTGCCCATGTCAGTGATTTTGATTGTTTGAATTCTGTTAATACTTTCCTTAGGGTGTGTTCATGTACTGTCCCCTTAAAAACATACTTCCACGTTTTGTCACGTGCCTCGTCCATTCTGACATTACACCTCTGTGTTTATTTTAATTATTAATAATCACAGACAAGAAACTCACACATTCATTAGAAAGAAATCTCAGCTTTAATGGTTCATCATATTTACAGTACAAACATTGTCAGTGAACTATGAGAGCAAAAAAGGAACCACAAAAGCCGAAGCAAAATAATTGTTCATTAATCATAATCAAGGGGTCATTAATTGTGATATTGATTTGAGGTGATGTTGCCCAGTCTTCTCATATGGTCAGTAAGTAATTAATTCCAGATCAGATCATTAATGCCTCCTTTCTCTCATATACTCCTTTTGTGTTTTGCTCCTTTTGCATCTGCTGTGCCACAAAGTCACTCTTTTTCCATCAGATGTGGTGATTTTTTTTTGAGTATAGAATTCAATAACATATTTACATTTTGTGACATTATGGCACATAGGGCTGCATTGGCTAACCAATTAAATTGATTAAAATCCACTATTAAAATAGTAACTGAGGTTTTCAGTTCTGCAGTCCAGACCTGGTTCCTCTGTACGTGCGTTAAAACACATAAATGACATTTTTTGTTCTGAGTGTGCGTGTGAGCCACTCGCTAAAACCCTCCAGTTTAGTCATATCTTCCCCTTTATTACAGACAAAACTCATGTTTTTGCTGATAAATAATAACCACCAGCATTCTACTGACAATTCAGCCGAGTGGCGTGTGGGGGATTGTGGAAAATGTCGTTCTTTCCCAGAAATGCCAAAAGCAGCTCATTTTCTAGACCGAAATCAGTCCAAATTGGTTCAGAATGACCCAAAACTTCAGTATTTCTTCATTTTCAATTTCAGATTTTGATGTGCCACAATGTGATGCACAGTACGTTTACAGTTGGACTGTGAATCAGTAGTTTATATTTTCTGAACATTTGAGTATGGAAAAATACGTAGTGGAAAATCTGTGGGAACCCTGCATGATGAACCCAGTTACATTTCGGCAGTAATTGTTTGGTGTGAAGGGGGGTTTCTGCCAGTGTTGTCATAAAATGTTGCCCGGAGAATAGCCAGATGTCTTTGTAGCAAAACGCAGCCTTTTGGACATTTTGGACTCGCTCTGTCCTCCCCTTTGTGTTCCAGACAATTTGATGGACTCCTCATATGTGAATCCAAGCAAAATTTTAAAAGGCAACAAAAGGCATTTGCAAACAATAGCTGTGACTGCAGTGTGTCCGTGTGCCTGTGTCTCCACCTTTCCTGTGTTCCGCTCTTTGAGGCGATATAGCGGCAGGTATTGTGTTTTCCCTGTTCAAAACAGCACTTCACTTTTTAGCACGATTCTGTTTACGAGTTGAAATTGTTTGCCCGAGGTGTTTGATATCAACACTTGTTTCGCTTGGCCTGAGTTGAGAGGCGCTAGACTGCTGAGGGGAACAGGAATGCTGGGAATTTTCGTCCCGCTGGGTCGAGCGGCCCGCTCCTTCACACGGCTCCCAGCTCTCCCAAAGGGGGAACCAGCCACTTCTGTTCAAACCAAACATTAAAAGAGAACAACACTCTTCACTTTTAATTAGAGCTGCAGCGATCGATTGGTTTTGTAATCGAGTATTCTAGCCATTTTTTTCATCATTTAATCGAGTAGTTGGATAAATGTTTTTGTAAAAACAGAAAAAGACAAGTCTGAAAATGCTCAGCCAATTGGTTTTTATTCCTGGATGTTCCTTCTTTAAAAATCAAAATGAACTCTTACAGCCTTGAGAGAATTTGGGGCATTTTTCTATACCTTTGTTTTTAGGCTTATTGTAGTGTGTGTGTAGATACTTTATGTTGTTGTGTTCAGGACGTACTGCACTACTCAGATTTGTCATAGTTTGATGTGTAAATGCTTAAAATCAACCCATTTCGGATTAAAACTGACCTGTACTTTTTTTTATAATCTTTATGTAGTATAAAAGTGCTGGAACTGTAGATATAACTACTAGAAATAGTAAGAACAGTGTCTGTTGTATTGTCTTGTTTTTATTATGTAGAGACTTTATATGGCTTAGTGCGGTGAAGAAAAATAAGCTTAGTGCCAGGCGGAAACACTTCTTTATCCATTTGCCAGCCATCAGAATATAGATTAAATAACTTGAAAACAAATAATGCATTTTTATATATGGCTTCTTCCCTATTGTTTACTCTCTAACATTATAAAATGGGAAAAAAATATTTTCTGATCAATTGAACATGAAGAAATACTGAAGTTGTGGGTCATTTTGAGCCGATTTTGACTCATCTTGGCCTATAAAATGAGCTGCCTTTGGCCTTTCTGTGAGAGAACCACGTTCTCCACAAAACCCTGCGTGCCACTCGGAGCTGCGACACAGTAAACTCTAAAAATATCAGTTAATATCTGTATTGTGAGTAGAGCATTACTGTGAGCTAAAGTATGAGTTTAGTCTGTAATAAAGGGGAAGAACTGCAGCGTTGTAGTGAGTAATGGCATTGTATTGGAGTCGTGAGCACTCACACAAACAGTGTGTGTTTACATCGTGAAGAATGCCATTTATGCCTTTTCACACATTTACTTCTGTTTTTGTGCACAAAATTACTCACAAATACTTTCACATACAGAAGAATCAGGCCTT